>VWYE01022062.1:33802-72649 GCA_013398995.1 Alaudala cheleensis
CCGAGAATCGCCGGGAATTGCCGACGGGCAGCCCAGCAAAGGGTCGGTGTGAGCCCTAATCCCCGGGCTCCTCACCCACCCCTGACGGGGAAATGCCGCCTGATGCAGGGCTGTGCTTTGTGTTCGAAGGGAGGAGGATCCAACAGGCAACACAAAATGCCGAACCGTGCCCAATCCGCCTTTCGAGCTGCCATTGCCCCGTGGCTGTCNATTCCGGAGTCCGGGAGCAATCCAGTCTGGGTTTTCCCCTTTGCCGACTCCATTCCGGACTCCAGGAGCAAGCCAGTCCGGGTTTTCCTCTTTGCCGACTCCATTCCGTACTCCGGGAAAATCCAGTCCGGGTTTTACCCTCCAGGTATTGAATCCNCGAGAATCGCCGGGAATTGCCGACGGGCAGCCCAGCAAAGGGCCGGTGTGAGCCCTCATCCCCGGGCTCCTCACCCACCCCTGACGGGGAAATGCCGCCTGATGCAGGGCTGTGCTTTGTGTTCGAAGGGAGGAGGATCCAACAGGCAACACAAAATGCCGAACCGTGCCCAATCCGCCTTTCGAGCTGCCATTGCCCCGTGGCTGTCCCGGGAGCTTGTGAAAATTGCTGCAAATTTCCCAGCCGAGCAAATGGCTTGGAAATCCCTGATGGAGCGGACAGGTTTGTGCCTGGATTTAGATCCTTCTGCCCCAGATCTCCGATCAGGGGATAAGTTTGGATCTGCTCTAGGAAAGGAGGGTGAGAAAAGAGATTTTTGTGGAAGGACGTGCTCGGCTCTGCACGGCACCACGGGCCTGCTCTCACTGAGGGAAAAAGAGCAACAAGAAGGGACCTGTGTGTCAAAGAAGCAAATATTTTATTGTGTAAAAACCAAGCAGACATTGAAGAGAGCCCCCACTGCCCCCACACCATGCCACTGTGATGTGCCCAGGTGTCCCCCCACAGGCTGGAGCCATGGAAGGAAGGGGCTGTTCTTGTGCAGGAAAACTGGGTTTTTCTGGATTTTTTCAGATGTTTTCATGCAGGAGCTCTGGGCAGGGTGTAAGAACACCTGGGCTCCAAAGCTCGTAGTGTCAGTGCTTTGCACATGGAGAATTCCCAAACAAATTGGGATATAAAGGGCCACAATGTGCAACAAGGGGAAGTGAGCACATCCTTTATTCCAGAGCTCCCTTATCCCTATTTCCTGTGCTGAGTTGATTTCAAATGAAGGAACCAGTGTATAATTGATCAAAAAATGAGTATTTTATTGAACCAGCTCCTTTTTATGTAGTTTTATTTAGGAAGATATGCATCCATGAGCTCTGGGGTTTGCAGATTTATGGCTGGGCTTGGCAGAATTACACAAGGAATTATTTCAGCAGTGGAGATGTGGTGATGAATCATATTCCTGCAAACTTCTGGGCATTCTCTTTAAAACAAAAGCCAGATCTGAGGCTGGGGGAGTGTCTTTCAATGCATCCAATGTAAATAGGGGTTTTGGAAACTAAATCTTCTGAATTATTCATGTAGGATAGGGAACTTTCATTTCCACTGCTGCTGACCTCTCCATCTTGGTCTCCCTCTTTCACTTCCCTGCTTTTCCCCCTAAATTTACCCAAATCACAGGATTATTTGTAAGCAGGGTGATTCCCTCCCCATTTCCCACACCAGGTCGTTCCCTCTGTGACTGGAGTTTGTCACAACCAGCCGAGCTGTGTGACACGTTTTATGGCACTGAGCATCCCCCCCTGGAGGCAGAGGGATTTCCCATCACACACACAGGGATTTCTGAGCAGTTTTATGAGATTTTCCTGACACTGCTGAGGCTGTGGAATGTGCAGACACTGAGGGAAGCTCCCTGTTGTGAGTGCTTTCCCTCAGCCTCAGTGTTGACTTCAATCCTCCCAGCAGGAAGGAAACCCTGGGGGATGAAAACAGAATTTGCTCCCTGGGTTAGAGAGGTGGGGTGAAGGTTTAAACTTGGTGGCTGGGGCTGGAGGAAAACAGGGAGCAAAATTTTAGGCTTGACAATCATTGTGGTTTGATTTCTTAATTTTTTTTAAATTTTTATATTTTTTTTATTTTATTCTAACCCATCACATGATCCAAACTCTTTTGTGGTAGTGAGGGCCATTTCTGTTAAATTCAGTAACATTTTATTCCTGTTAAAAGCCTTAATTCAATAAATACAAATAAAAACCGTTGATAACGTAGTTTTTCAAAAGCTCTGGAATAGGAGCTCAGTGCCTGAATTTCTCTTTCTGTTGGATTCAGTATTGATTTGCCATCTCATTTGCCTCAGTTCAAGCTGAATTTTGGAAAGGCTGCCTTGTGTTATGATAGTGTTCTTTTGTCTTTCTTCTGTTTTTCCTTGCAAAAAGCTGAAACAAGCATGATTAATTTGAAAGGATGAGATTTATTTCAACTTAGCAGATGAATTTGAGACCACTTGTAAAACAACTTCGAGGCTTTGAACATAAATGGAAGTTACAAAGATTCTTTGTATTTAAAGTAGAAGCCTAGACAGATATTAATAATGAAAAAGGCCAATAAATGACCTTTTCTTCACTTTTGTAGAGTAAATGCAGTATTGAATTTTTCATCTGTTGTTTTCTTTTGAAATGTGAAAGATCACAGGAATGAAAGCAGGTGAATTAGATTGTATTCTCCACAGACACAACCTTGATGCTGTAGCAGTGCTTGCATAGGAGAGAATTATTTTTTCATTTATTCTGTATATTTTCTTGATCTCCACGCAGCATTACTGCTCCACATCTCCATGATCTAATTGTATTCATTTTTACAAATGTAATAACATTTCTTTTGTTGTTCTCTCTGAGCTTTTTGTGCTGTCACGCTTCAGCTCTGAGGAAGTTCATTTCTCTGGCTGTCAGTGGGGCACCCTTCTCTGAGATAAATCAGGACAACCCTGGGCAGCCCTAGGAGAGAAATAAGTTTATGGCTAGCAAAGAGTGGCTTCTATTATGCTATCACCTTCTAATTAAAAACCATAAATCTGTGCATTAGGAGTGGTTGCCAGGTGAAATGTCAGCGCTGGGGAGATGAGGGGTGAGCAGGATGAGAGTGAGCAGGCAGCAGGGACAAGGATTTGGCTGGCTCAAATCCCAGATTGGTTTGGGTTGGAAGAGACCTTAAAGGTCACTCAGTGCCACCCCTGCCATGGGCAGAGACACCTCCCACTGTCCCAGGCTGCTCCAAGCCCTGAGAGTGACTGTGNTCTTGTGCAGGAAAACTGGGTTTTTCTGGATTCACGGGGATGTTTTTCTGCAGGAAAATTGGGTTTTTCTGGATTCACGGGGATGTTTTCCTGGGGCAGGGTGTAAGAACACCTGGGCTCCAAAGCTCGTAGTGTCAGTGCTTTGCACATGGAGAATTCCCAAACAAATTGGGATATAAAGGGCCACAATGTGCAACAAGGGGAAGTGAGCACATCCTTTATTCCAGAGCTCCTTTATCCCTATTTCCTGTGCTGAGTTGATTTCAAATGAAGGAACCAGTGTATAATTGATCAAAAAATGAGTATTTTATTGAACCAGCTCCTTTTTATGTAGTTTTATTTTGGAAGATATGCATCCATGAGCTCTGGGGTTTGCAGATTTATGGCTGGGCTTGGCAGAATTACACAAGGAATTATTTCAGCACTGGAGATGTGATGAATCATATTCCTGCAAACTTCTGGGCATTCTCTTTAAAACAAAAGCCAGATCTGAGGCTGGGGGAGTGTCTTTCAATGCATCCAATGTAAATAGGGGTTTTGGAAACTAAATCTTCTGAATTATTCATGTAGGATAGGGAACTTTCATTTCCACTGCTGCTGACCTCTCCATCTTGGTCTCCCTCTTTCACTTCCCTGCTTTTCTCCCTAAATTTACCCAAATCACAGGATTATTTGTAAGCAGGGTGATTCCCTCCCCATTTCCCACACCAGGTCGTTCCCTCTGTGACTGGAGTTTGTCACAACCAGCCGAGCTGTGTGACACGTTTTATGGCACTGAGCATCCCCCCCTGGAGGCAGAGGGATTTCCCATCACACACACAGGGATTTCTGAGCAGTTTTATGAGATTTTCCTGACACTGCTGAGGCTGTGGAATGTGCAGACACTGAGGGAAGCTCCCTGTTGTGAGTGCTTTCCCTCAGCCTCAGTGTTGACTTCAATCCTCCCAGCAGGAAGGAAACGCTGGGGGATGAAAACAGAATTTGCTCCCTGGGTTAGAGAGGTGGGGTGAAGGTTTAAACTTGGTGGCTGGGGCTGGAGGAAAACAGGGAGCAAAATTTTAGGCTTGACAATCATTGTGGTTTGATTTCTTAATTTTTTAATTTTTTTTTATTTTATTCTAACCCATCACATGATCCAAACTCTTTTGGGGAAGTGAGGGCCATTTCTATTAAATTCAGTAACATTTTATTCCTGTTAAAAGCCTTAATTCAATAAATACAAATAAAAACCGTTGATAACGTAGTTTTTCAAAAGCTCTGGAATAGGAGCTCAGTGCCTGAATTTCTCTTTCTGTTGGATTCAGTATTGATTTGCCATCTCATTTGCCTCAGTTCAAGCTGAATTTTGGAAAGGCTGCCTTGTGTTATGATAGTGTTCTTTTGTCTTTCTTCTGTTTTTCCTTGCAAAAAGCTGAAACAAGCATGATTAATTTGAAAGGATGAGATTTATTTCAACTTAGCAGATGAATTTGAGACCACTTGTAAAACAACTTCGAGGCTTTGAACATAAATGGAAGTTACAAAGATTCTTTGTATTTAAAGTAGAAGCCTAGACAGATATTAATAATGAAAAAGGCCAATAAATGACCTTTTCTTCACTTTTGTAGAGTAAATGCAGTATTGAATTTTTCATCTGTTGTTTTCTTTTGAAATGTGAAAGATCACAGGAATGAAAGCAGGTGAATTAGATTGTATTCTCCACAGACACAACCTTGATGCTGTAGCAGTGCTTGCATAGGAGAGAATTATTTTTTCATTTATTCTGTATATTTTCTTGATCTCCACGCAGCATTACTGCTCCACATCTCCATGATCTAATTGTATTCATTTTTACAAATGTAATAACATTTCTTTTGTTGTTCTCTCTGAGCTTTTTGTGCTGTCACGCTTCAGCTCTGAGGAAGTTCATTTCTCTGGCTGTCAGTGGGGCACCCTTCTCTGAGATAAATCAGGACAACCCTGGGCAGCCCTAGGAGAGAAATAAGTTTATGGCTAGCAAAGAGTGGCTTCTATTATGCTATCACCTTCTAATTAAAAACCATAAATCTGTGCATTAGGAGTGGTTGCCAGGTGAAATGTCAGCGCTGGGGAGATGAGGGGTGAGCAGGATGAGAGTGAGCAGGCAGCAGGGACAAGGATTTGGCTGGCTCAAATCCCAGATTGGTTTGGGTTGGAAGAGACCTTAAAGGTCACTCAGTGCCACCCCTGCCATGGGCAGAGACACCTCCCACTGTCCCAGGCTGCTCCAAGCCCTGAGAGTGACTGTGAGGGAAATCTGGTGCTCACTGAGGGGGGAGATCCTCCTGGAAAAGGGCACACAGAGCCTGGAGGGCTGAAACCTTCTGAAGGACAAGGTTTTAACCACAGGCTTAAAGCTGTGCTGAAGAGCTGAACCAGCAGCTGGTGCTGATTTCCCTGCCCCTCCTGAGCCAACAGTGCAAATCCCTGCCATTTTATTAGTTAACAGATTGATTGATTGATTGATTGATTGATTGACTGACTGATTGATTTAAGGGTTCAGCTCCTGAAGGACAGGAGCGTGGTGGTTCATGTTTGGAAATACAGTGCAGTGCTCAATCATCCTTTGCTGGCCCCAGCAGCAAGAGTTCAGCCTGGTGAGCTGGGCTTGGGCAGAGCTCTGTTTGCATCAGCATCACTGCAGGAATGGGGAATAGCATGAGGGGACAATTTCCTGGTTGTTTTTTAATTTAAGCCTTGTGTCTTTAATGTTGTCTGGACTGGGGAAGTGGGACAAGGCAGCGAAATGTAACAGGAAAAACGTCAGAGAGAAGCAGCAGAGCCTTCAGGTCTTGTGGTTGTCTCAGCATCTTGTAGGGCTGTCTTGGCTCTCAGTGAGGGATTCTGCTCTCCATTTATTCTGCACTCAAAGGAAAAAAAGCCTCCAGCCATGGCTGAGAAAAGCTGCAGAAAGATACACAACCTAAATAACAGGATGCAAAGTACTTACTGCAGTTGAATATGCATGTTCATGAATCCAAACCCAAATGAAGCCAAGGAAATTATTCCCTAAGTTTTAGGTTGTATTTTTATTTTATTTTTGGGGTTTTTTTTCTCATACCTAACACTGCATAGTAGCTTCCCTGAATTTTAATGGATGAGTTCCAGTATCTCTGTTTACACCAGCTGATCACATTCCCTGCTGTAAGCTCCACTGTCAGGGATAAGTCTGCAGAGACCAGTATTTGCAAATTTATCTCCTCTCTATTTATTTGTAGGTAAAATATTCTCCAGTGATTCATCTCATCACTGGAGAATGCTTCTCCAAACAAATTGCATTGCTTCCTAAAATTTCATTCCTATTTCATATTCCTGTTGTTTGCTTAGTTTATATCCTTTATCAAATGGCTTTGGGCAGGTTTCTCACAGCTTTACAGCTACCATGGCTCTGATATCACTCATGCATTTCCATCAGGGTGAGTGTGTTTTGCATTTCCTGTGCTGCTCTGTGGGTTGGGTTCCAAGGATGGGATTCCAGGAGCTGTCACACACATTGCATTTGTTGGAAAGCCAAGACTTGAGCATTGCAAGTGGGATACTGAGATAAAAGCAGAGTGGATGTATCTGGTTTTGTGTTCAACCTCACTCCCAGCACGACCTGAACTGGTTGAAATTCAGCTGATTCAGCTCACAGCATCTGGGAGATGTTGGAAAACAAGAGGTTTCCTTTTAAGAGCTGTGGTTTTATTTGTATTACTGTGCTGTTTGGAGTTCCAGTCACAGGCCTTGCATGCTAAGGTGCTTCAGAGAGAGACCAAAAAAGAGCTTCTTGCTTTGGAAAGTTTAAAGTTTTTTATCAGAAGGCAGGAGGGTGTACAGATTACAGGGCACAAGAGGCCCCAGGAAGGAATTCCAGTCAGTGTGAGCTCTGCAACTTCACAGCTGTGAAGTATTTTAATGAAAGCTTTGCATGGACACAGAGATGTTGTGCTTAAAGAGTGGCTTTTGTTTCTTTACAACTTAAACCAGACTCCTTCCTTCCTTGGAAAGGAGGCAGATTGAGGGAAAAGAAATCATTAATTTTGGGGGTATCAGTTTGAAAGGAAAGCTCATTTCTTACGGTTGCACTTAAAATTTCTTTAGCCAAGAAAGAAAGTGCTTCTATTGCATTATGCTTTATCAAATCTCTATTTAGCATGATTACAAATGCTGTGCATGCTTCTGAATATCAGCAGAGTCCTGTTGTGATATTTATCCTGGGGTAACAGCCCAAACCTGCTCCTGCTGCTGGAGTGGAACCCAGAGGTGGGGGAGGCTCAGCCCTGGGAGGAACTCCAAGAGTTTTCCGTGCTCCAGGTGGAGCCCTCCTCCCCCTGCCACCAGAAATAAATTGCCGGACCCCACAGAACCCTTCTAACACCTCACTGAAAAAACCAAATCTCTCCATTCTCCCTCAGTTCATACTGCTTTGGACTTTAAAAAAGATGTGAGCAGGTGATGAACGGCCTCGTGCCTGGTTTTATGATGACTGAATTACTGGAGGAGAACAAAGTGGTGGGAGGATTCCCAGCAGACCAAAGGACTGCCCTTCAGTTTTCCTGTGCTATTGAGCTGTTTGCTGTGGGTGGGAACTGCCCCTTCTAATTAAAAATCATGAGTAGAAGTGCTGCTTTTATTTCAGAGTATGGGAAGTGTTTTGAAACCAAGACCTCCTTTTAATTGAAGGCGTTGGATAATGATCTGCAAAAATATTCCAGACTTCATTGAGAATGTATTGCTCAGGTCTTCTGGAAAGGTCAGTGTACATAAAACACATTAATGCCCCCTGTGTTTATTTGGCTTTCTGTTTTAGGATTAGTCCCATTAGCTCTGGTGAGGTAAGTGGGAAAGCATATGGAGCAATTGGTGTCTCAGCTGGAATCCAATGAGTTTATGAGTGTTCCTAGCCTCAGCCATGGGATTTGACTTTCAGTTTTCCTGTGCCTTGTTTATCCTGTCCCATCTGTAAGGAGAAGGCAGAGGCAGAGAGGGAGCCTTTGCCTGTCTGTGGTTCAGCTGCTGGGAGTTCCAGTGCTCCCAGTGCTGTTCTGTGCACCCTGACTTGGAGTTGGCTGTTGGGGATGTTGTGCTGAGTTACAAACTTTCATGACTCTGACCACAAGGAAAAAAAAGAAAAGAAGGGATCTTGAAGCTCACAGCAGCCAATTCTGTCATTCTGTCCTGGATCCACTTAGTGCTGCAAGATCAAAGTGTGCTTTAACTGCATCATTAGCATATTCCTCCACGCTCTGTTATCTCATGCATAATCAATCCACTTAGGCACCAATAGCAGCAATGAAAAAGCCAAAGCTTTGACTCCAGTGAGCAGCAGCCCCAGCTGTAATCACATCAAGGCAGTGATTTGTGCCAATAATGGGATTCCCCACCTCGCCCAGAGCAAACTCCCTTCACTTGGAATCGTGTTCTCCCTCCTACACCAGCAGTAATTGAATGTCCAAATGTTTTGTCAGCAGCACAGCTGCAAAGAGACCGACTGCAAAGGGCTGGGAGTGCTTCCCCTTCTGATGAAACTTCATCAGCCGTCAGAAAAATAAACCCAAACACCCTCTGAACGTGCAGCTGCTGTGTCACAGAGACAAAGGGAGCCTTGGGGGGGGAGTTGAGCCTCTTGGCAGGACATCACTGGGAGGACACAACTGTTTGGGGACGCCAGCCAACTTTGTGACATTTCCTTTCACTGGGAGCATCTGCTCTCGAGGTGGTGCCCAGCCTGAGCGTGTTGTTTGCTGTGTGACTTGGAGTGGCTCAGCAGATTCTTGGGATCTGAGCCAAGGTTTTCAAAGTTTTAAATCAGCTAAGTTGAGAGTCCAAGGCTGAAATGTTGACATCGATTCCTCATGCAACACCTTTGATATTATTGTGCTTGCTGGGGCATGGAATGGCAGTGGGAGGAAAAGGCTTTGCATATTTCTGTTGTTATTGGAGTTAAGCTGAACAGACAGGGTCCAAAGTGCCTTTTTTTGTGATTATTTCTAGGAAGAAAAAACTGAAATTATCCAAATTGGTAGCTGTTAATGGCTTTCCATGTAGGTATGGTCATTTTTCTGCCTAAGAAAATGGTGATGTTGTTTATTCACAGCATTTGTCTTCAAGTATTCATGTTTTTTGATGAGATATCCCAATGGGGAACTAATACTCTTATGAGGAGCAGTTTAAAACCTCAAGAATAACTAAAAGTCGAGCCCCACAGTACAGATGTGTTGCTGCACTTTAGTGGGATTAGGAAATAGCTCCAAGGACCTTTATTGTGATCTAGCTGGAAGCAAGCCACTGGCTGGTGTGCTGGGTAATTGAACCTGCCAGTCACAGCAGCCAAACCAGGGTGCCTGACCCAAATGCAGCTTCTCTGCTCTCAGTGGGGCACAGAAGGTTCTGTATTCTGAGGAATTTCTGAGCTGATGAAGCCCTTACCTCAGCATTTTGGTTTGCAGCTCTTCTTTTGTGAGGGAAATGCATTTCTCAAAAGTTACAGCACAGCATCAATGCTCTGAGATCTGTTGGGGATGAAAAGATGAAAGTCTGTGGTTCCAGGTGCTGGAGCTCTTTGCTGTCTGACAAGAAGCTGGGGAAAGAGGGGAACAGAAGGAGGCTGAGAGCACCCTGCTATTCCTTCATTCTCTGTCCTGAGG
Organism: Alaudala cheleensis; assembly: GCA_013398995.1. Taxonomy (NCBI): domain Eukaryota; kingdom Metazoa; phylum Chordata; class Aves; order Passeriformes; family Alaudidae; genus Alaudala; species Alaudala cheleensis. The sequence continues at coordinate 43,659 of VWYE01022062.1, forward strand.
CTGTCTCCATGGAGGAAGGAATGCAGGAAGGCCAAAGGACTGATTTGTTACTTCCCTCCTCACACTGCCATCTCTTGCTGTCTTTTTCCAGCATGAAAGGGAGGCATTCTCAGTTATTTTTCCACCTAAAAAACTGCACTACGCCTTCCAAGAGAATAATTCAGGTGTCTGGATATGCTCCCTGCACGTAGCAGAGGGAGAGCCCTCTGCAAACAAAGCAGGCAGATCTCTCCTGCTCGAGGTACAGGATGAAACCACTCCCAGGGCCTGGATGGGAATGAACATTTAGATAAGAACTAATAGCTGCTGCTAATTCTTGATAGTTTCTCACTAATGTATTGTGGAGAGAGCCACGGAGCATGAGGCATTTTACAGCCAGGAGGATTGAGCCTGTGTCTCATTGCTGTCATTTGTGCTCTGTGTCCAGTTGGCACAGTGGCCCCTCAGAGTCCCTGTGATGCTGCTGGCACAGGATCACTGCTGGTGCTCATCTCAGCTGGCTGAGGGTACTGAGCCATAGCAGCAAACAATCCTCTGTGGCACAGTGTGCCTGCCCTGGCCTCGTTTGCAGGTGGAGCTGCTAATTGCAGAGAAGTCCTTCAGGGCTTGCCTGGTTTCAGCTGTACTCACCCCAGCACTTCTCGTTTTTTCAAGGCAAACAAAGAACAAGGGCTGATAATATTTTACATTTGTTCCTTACACTTGTTTATCTAAGTGGCATTAGGGAAGTGCTTCATCTGATGCTGTTCTCCTTCTGGTGGAGCAGCTTCCATGTGTGCTTTTGGCAAGCAGAGCTGCTCCAGCTATCAGGAAAACTGCAGGTGCTATCAGAGGATGCTTTTATCCAACTGGTGGCTGATATCCAGGGGTTTCATGCAGAGATCCTTCCCTGTGCATCATGAGCTTGTGGCTCTGATGGGGAGGACAGGGGTGAGAGGCTGAAGGGAGGAGGTTTGTGTTTATTGTACACTCTCATCCTTATTTCAGCATTCAGCAGGGCACTGACCAAAAGAAAATCTCCAGAATATTCATTAAATTGTGAGTTAGGTGTTCTCTCCAGCCTGCCTCTTACCAACAGCCTTTCCCAAGGATCCCCTCTTCTCCTTGGTGCTGCTGTGTTGAAAATGAACAATATTTTTGTGCAACAGTGAAACCAAGTGTAGGACTGAGCCACAACGTTGGCAAATGGCACTGCTGGCCATGAAACTCCTGAATAAAGCCTCACATGTTGTCCTGGGGATGGAAAACAGGGAGGCAGATGTTTGGCTGGAACAGGACCATGCTGGTCTTTGTCCTTCCCAAGCAAAAGGGGATTTGCCCAGGAGCTTTGCCTGGAGTGCAGCATCCAGGCAGCCTGGGCCCGAGGGGAGGCTGCAAAAGCTGCAGGTGCCTCTGGCCCCAGTGCCCAGAGACACAACAGCTGCTCCTGTGTGTTTTAATTTAGTTTGTTAATAATTGAACAAGGTTTGATGGTAGCTGCAAACACTTCAAATCTCAGCCCTGTGTGAAACGCCGAAGCTCCCCGAGCTGGGGTTGAAATTGGAGGCATGGAGAGAGCACAGCTGCATTTGGTGCTGCTCTCCTGAGAGAAACCAGCTGCAGGGGCTTGGAAAAATCACCTTTCAGGACAATCTGTGGCTGTGAGACAGCTCAGGTTTTACCAGCCAGGCTGTGCTGGAGCAGCCCCTGTGTCTGAACTGGGTGTGAGAGCTCAGGGCAGGGAGGAGAGATCCCTCTGCCTTCCCTGCTGGGATCCTGGGACATCCCTGCTGGGATCCTGGGACACCCCTGCTGGGATCCTGGGACACCCCTGCTCCTGGGACACCCCTGCTGGGATCCTGGGACACCCCTGATCCTGGGACACCCCTGCTGGGATCCTGGGACACCCCTGCTCCTGGGACACCCATGCTCCTGGGACATCCCTGCTCCTGCTGCCTTTGGCAGATGAGGAGGTTTCCAGGATGATCCTACACAAGGCCAGGTTGGACAGGGCTTGGAGGAACCTGGGATAGGGGATGGAACTGTGAGCTGTTTAATGTCCCTTCCAAGCCAAACCATTCTGGGATTTATGGCTGCTTTTTATCAATCTGTGCCAAACAGCTCTAACAAGAATTACTTAATGAATGTGATGACAACAGCTCCATGGACAAGTGATTATCACCTGATCTGCCCGTAATTTCTTGAAACACTTATACCCTGGGTTTTGCATAAATTTTGTAATCAGATAATAATTTGTGCTCTACAGAGCTGATTCTGATATACCTGAAGGGTCTGGCAGTTCGTGATTTCCTACAGCATTAAGCCATAGAAACAAATTGGTGTTTAATGTAGATTTTAGTTTTATTAGCTTCCTTCCACACTTCAAGAAACAAGTGTATTGACTAACATAAATCAGGGGTTTGAGACCTAAAATGTGTCTGTCTTCTTGCCTTCTCTAGTGAGGGGACAGAAATAAAAGACAATTTCTTGCAAAGCAGAGCTGGTAGAAAATGAGGGAAATGAAGGTGAGGATTTTCAAGTCTGTGGGAAAGATTCCCAGCATTAATGATGCTGTTCCTCCTGGAGACACCCTGGTGGTGTCCCCCTCTCCTCCTGCACAGTTCTCCTCTGCACTTGTTAAATGTTGTGTGTGTTCTCCATCCCAAAGGGTTTCCAGGGGTGGAGCTTTGTGTACCAACGGTAACAGCATTAATCTTCCTGATTTTTGGGAAAAGTTGAGCAAAAAAAACCTTTGTGCGGCAGCCCCGGCCTGGTGTCATTAATCAGAGATCATTTCAAGGTATTAATTAAAGCACTGGGCTTTCTGCCTAGAAAACACACATCAAGGCAGGTTTTTGCACCAATGAAGTGAGTGGTTTCCATTAAAGGGCAATTAGCAGAGGCACAAAAGCAGGGAAGTGCTCCATCTGATTCATCAACCCCATCAACGAGGTGCTGCCACCAGTTCTTCAGCCTTAGATGAAAAAAAAAAAAAGGGGCTTATGAATACCCCTATTATCTGCATCATCTGTGATGGAAATCTGGTGATGCTTCTCCTGTTGTAGCTTAGATATTTGCTTGTTTCTTCTGTATTCCAGTTGCATGCAATAAAAGCCTTTTCTCTTGTTTATTCAGAGTTTCTAAAAACACTTTAATGATGTGAATAGAGAGGGGATTTTAAGGAAATGCAGAGTTCACAGTCAAACAATCCCACTGAAGTCTCTTTGGTGCTATTAGAGAGGAACTGCTGTTCGTTTTAATGGTGTTCACCAGGCTGACAAAGCTGGCTTTGTTCTGAAGCAAGTCGTGGCAGCACTTTTTGTCAGCCAAGCCTCCAAAGGCCTTTAGACATCCTTTGAATTCAATTATTTTCTTCTGGATTAGGAAGAACTAACACCCAGTAGCTCAGAGGTTGTTTCAAACAGAATTTTATTTGGTTTCTCAGTGCTTGTCCAGTTCTCCTGGATAAAATAGATGCTCTAGGTTAAAAAAACAAGGCAGAAACTTTGAGAGATGGAGAAAACCAGGGGTGAGGTTGATGTTTCTGTTCTCTCACCCTGTTCCCTGGTGCTGAGGGTGCATCTGCATCCTCCATGGAAACCTAGGCACAGAGGGACAGCCCTGGATTGCAGGAACATTTTATCCAGCCTGTTTTCACCAGGTTTCAGGCAGCTGGGAAGGTGTTCATTGGAGGTTTCTCTGCTCCTCAGGTAACTCTCCCCTCGAGGCTGACTCAGTGTGTCATTAGGTGGACATTGAGCTGCACTCACAGCAAAAAAGCCAGGCAGGGAGGGAGGCTGATGTGGGTGGTTTTTTACCTTTAGGATGCCCATAATGTGCTCCATGATAATTTAGATTAAAAAACAAATCAGCTGTGCTGAGAAGTGAACAGGATCCTCAGCCTGGGCTGGAACTCAGCATTTCCCCCAAGGACAGCTCTGGAGCAGGGGGTGGAACTCAGACTCCTCAGCACTGGGATTTATCTGGATTTATCTTTGGTGCACAGGAGCAGCCAAATTCCAGAGGTGCCCTGGCTTTGATCTTTAATCTCCTGCCTTTCTTCTTGACCATCAGCTTCTCTGCATGTGTTGGGAGTGCTTCCACCTCGACAGGGCTGAATTGGCCAGTGCTGGCTCCCTGACACTCCTAATTAGATCTAAATTAGCATGGCTGTGATTGAGCACTCTGCTCCCTCTCAGTGGCTGCCTGTTGATTTTACTGGATTTTATTGTGCACCTCCTAACTCAGCCCTCTGCAGTGGGTGAGGAGTCACCAAGCAGGGTCCAAGGGCTGCTTTTTGGCTGTTCAAGTGTTGCCCCAGTCCAAAAGGGACCAGGAAAGCCCTTGTGAAGGTCTTTGGACAGTCCCCACGTGCCCCACGTTTGGCTGATGTTGCACAGCTGTTGGCAAGTGCAGAAGCTCTGGGTTCCTTGAAACAGAGCCAGAACTCAGAGCAGGCACTGGGGCTGTGGAATTGCACTGGAAGCAGGGCCTGAATGCACTTTGGGGATAAGGTGGACCCTCCCAAGAACCCTTTTCTTTGTGAAAAGGGGATGTGACAGCAGTGAGAGTCCCTCAAGGCAATGGGGACAGCAGCTCAGGCTGTAAGAATGGCTTAGACGTGGTTTAGAGCTGAGCTTGGCTTAATGCTGGGCCCAGACTTAGAGGTCTTGCTGAACCCAAACGATTCTGTGACTCACTGAGCATGAAAGGAGAGTCTGTGCTTTGTGCCACGGGACCAAAGCAGACTGAAATCATTTATTTGGTGGCACCAGTGTCATTGTGCACGATGGTGACACCTCACAGCAAGGCACAGCTCTGGTTTCAGCAGCAGTGACAACCCCTCACACCCCTCAGGGAGCTGCAGGAATATCAAAGGGCCGTGGTGCACATTCTTAAGGGGTCATTTTTCTTCTAACAAGATTTACTTCCCACCAAATGAAGCTGGATGTTTCCCATTATTGGAAAATGATGTGTTCAGGATGAATCATCTCGGCTGTTATCTGACAGGTGCCAATCATTTATTTGTCCTTGTTCACACGAAGTAAGGGAGGGAGCCAAGGCAGTGATTTGTCTCTTTCAGAAGAGGAAACACCTGCCTGAACCTCATTTCCCTCACACTCAGGGGCTGCTGGTGGTTGATCATCCCAATGAGCCTGGGGGAGCTTTTGGGTCCCTCTGCCCCAAAATTGTGCACAAAAAGCAATTTTCATCCCTCATTTGTTTTTACTCAATGTTACATGTTCAAATCTCAGCCCAGGGAGCTGAGGGAAGGAAGGGCAGGTCACAGGTGTGGCAGAGCTGCTGGGACTCTGAATGGTCTGAAAGATGCATTAGAATCTGAGGATTTTCCTTAATTTATCACAGTCCCCCTCATTATGTTTGCTCAGGGTAATGAAGGTTGTAATTATTCAGTCAGTTCCACGGCAGATTTCTTCTTTTGCAGAATAAAATTGATGGGAGGGTTTTCTTGTCTTCAGGAGAAATGAAGAAGGTTGGATACAGCATGTCATATTGATTCCATAATGTATGGTTTGCCTTGGAGTCATTTTTTTTCCCTTTTGGTCTCCAGTACATGTTGGAAGGATCTGATGTCAGTAAAATTGGCAGTCTGTCATAGAGGAGTTTTTAGAAGGGGAGGAAAAAAGTTATTTTTTGATAATAAGATTAAATTTTAATGGAGAAAAGAAAATGAAGTCATAGGTAATGGTATAGGACCTTTTTGGGAAAAAAACCCACTGTTAAAAATACTTAATAACAGTAAAAAATTAATAATAACAGTATAAATGGACTGAATTTATGTGTGGCAGGAGGGAAGGGGGATTGCACAGCCAGAAACCCACCGGAGCATCTCCCAGTGAATGGAATTTTATCTTACATCCCATTCCAGTGACATTTATGGAAGTGCCTTTCCAATAGCTGCCAGGGAAGTTTCATCCAGCAGGAACTCTCGGGGTGTTTAATGGAGGCAGAGTTGTGAGCTTTGTACCGGGAGTCGGGGCTTTGACAAACATCAGCTTTATTTATAAACGCTTCTCCGGGACAAAAAAAGGATGGCCCCTGCTTGGCAAAGTGTCTGAAATTACCGGGATGAGCAATGCAGAGCACAAGCGCTTTCTGCGAGATCCTTCTCCAGATAAAGGAGACAAAGGATGCGCTGCGGCGCTTCCCCCAAGAGCCCGGGCTTTGCTCTCTAATCTCTTCCTCCAGCACCATTTCCTGGATGCCTCTTCCTTATAAAATAGATTAATAAGTCCACAGCAGAGCCGCCTTTTGTGCCTCTGTCCCGCATTCGGAATGCATTCGCTGACACGGGTGAGAAAATTGAAGTTAAATCATCCCTGTGGCACCATTAAAATTACTGCTGCATTTCGGGCGCTTTTAAAGCATCCCTCTTGTTCTTCCCTCCCCATCCCTGCTGGAAGGGTTTGGGGATTGGTTTTTTTTGTTAAAGTGAGGAAATGCAGAGTCTCAGGGCTTTAGAAAGCTGCAGATTACTCGCTGTCGGGATGTGAAGGCTGTGGCTGCAGGAGGAATCGCTTTTTTGGGAGAACACAAACGCCGGCCCTGTGCTCAGCTCCTGGCAGAAATTGTGCACAATAAACAGGAGCGGGGAGAGCAGCCCGGCGTGTCAGGAGGGTGACAGCGAATGCAGAGGGGTGGGAAGAAATGGAAGTGAGATGCCCCAGAGGACGAGGAAATCACTCTGAGAGATCAAACAGAGTCCGGGGCAGGCAGGAGAAAGTGAAGTTTAACCGCAGAACAAAGAAACTGATGGGCAACAAGGAATTGCTTGGAAACACAAAGGAAATAACCCAGCCGAGAGCCCCGAGTGCAGGGAAGGGCTGCTCAGGGCTGCTTTGTGCATGGGTGAGAGGGGAAGTGGAGAAGTGGCTGAGGCTGTGCTGTGCAATGGTCCCTGATGGCCGGGGCAGAGAGAGGGAATTATTGATGCTGTTTCGGTCCGTGGAGCTGGCAGAGATTCTTTCCCCCTGTGAGATGCATCTCTGCCGATCTCTTTCTCCGCGGCAGTGCCCCGGGTGTTTTGTGGGGTGATGAAGGGGCTGGCTTGGCACAGGGGTCGTGTAAATGCAGAGCCCGGGTGAAATTCAGGCATCCATCATCCAGCTCCACGTGCTGCAGAGTGTTCCTGGAGCCCAGGAGAATCCAAACACCTCCCTGATGTGTGTGTGCAAGTCCTTAGCTCGGATGTGGGATGCTGCTGCTGTGCTGATTGACATGTGGCTGACATGTGGAATGGAAACTCATTCCTTATCTCTCCCTGCTAAGTCCTTACAAAATTCCCAATCCAACCCCTGGACTGGTGTGGAGGTGGGTACCACCACTGTAAAGACACCAAAATGATCACCTTGCCCCCAAAATCTGGCAGTCTAAAGGGAGTGGACCTAAAACCTCTTGCTTGAAGTGTGGCTGACACTTCACAGCTTAAAAAGTGACGATTTCAGAGCAAAGCTGGTCATGTTCTTGGTGGGATTTTTATCCCCTCCCCAGGAACCTGCTCTTCCCACCATGGGAATGAATGAGGGTGCTGGTAAATTGCTCCCATTTTTTTTGTGGGTGAGCAGAGAGCTTCCCATTCAGCAATTCCTGAATGAACCTGAGCTTAATTAGAGCCTTGAAAACAATAAGCACCAGACAGAGAATTTTGCATTTGAGGAGTGTTTGCACATGAGCAGAAGGCTTCTGTTTGAGCAACTAACTTTGATCAGTTGCTTGGAATTGTGTTTCCCTCTTTTGTTGGGAAGGTTGAGCCTCTTCCTTGGCACTCCCCAACCTGTGCTGTCCATAGGCAGCCTCCTCCCTGTATTCCAAAGATGTCTGAGGCTGTAAAAATTGCAAAATTAGGTAAATTTGAGTCAAAACAAATCACAAAGTTTGGTGTTACCCACACCACGTTATCATTCACTCAGAGGAGGGTGAGGAATGATGTGGAAGTAGGTTTTTTTTAATTTCAAAAAGAATTAAGAAGTCCTGAGGGAGGAAGAAGTGAGATGAACTCCTTTCCTTTAAAGAAGGAGGGGAGCTGCATAATCATTCTTTAAATGTAGGTCCCTCTTAATACTCTTGCTTACTGTGAACTTCCTTCTGAAGTTTGTCTTTGGGCTAAAAAGAGAATCTTTGCTTCTGTGCTACTTCCCTGCACAGCTTCTGAAAGACTTTTATAGTTTCCTTGAGCACAAAATATCAGAAGCTTTTATTAATAGAAATTTGGGAGCATCCAGCAAGTACAGATCTTGTTTTGAAACTGTTTTTAAATGATGTCTTTACTATTTCTACACCTGGTGATGAAATTCCAAATGGACTGAAGCACTTCAAAGCTTATAGTGCATCCCCCTGGCTGCTGAATTTTTGCTCAGAGATGTCTCTAAATCCAGTGGCCTCCACGGTGCTTTTGGTTCTTTGGTGATGAGCTCCAGCAATATAAAAAAACTCCCCAGAAAAATCCCTGAAGGACTTGGCTTCTGTGCAGGTCTCCAGAGCATCATCTCCTCTCGTGCCAGCATTTAAATGGCTCAAAGTTCCTGATCATTCCTAAAGGCAGGAGTGATCTGCTTTGCTTCACTGCAGTGCTCAGTGTTTCTGTAGCTCTGTCAGTTGTGCCAGAAGGACTTACAAAGCAAATCCCATCTGCTTTGGCTGCTCTCAGTCACGAGATGATGAGAGAGAGATCATTGCACCTATTTATGAAGAACTCAGGACAATTAGGATTTCTTGGATTTTTCACTACTGTCTGCAGTTTAAAAAACATCCTCTACCGCTTAATTTTTTAACACCCAGGAGAAGAAAAGGTTTAAGAAAAAGAAATGAGCAGCCCATGGGGCTTCCTGCTAAGTTTTGTTATATTTGTGTTATCACACCCCTCCTGGGTGCTCAGGTTGTGCTGTTCCAAGGAAAATGCCCTGTGGATGGCTCCAGGGAGCAGTGAGTGGAAAGCTGGGCTGTGCCTGTCCCTGGCTCAGGGCTGGGACAGCTGAGGCATAAAGAGAAGGATGAGCTGAGCAACAGTGGGGCCCTGTGTGGGTTCCTCAGGTGATTTCTCAGTGCTGTACTAAAATGAGCCCTGATTTAGGGCCTCCCATCAGCTCCATGTGCACACCTGGGTGAATAAATTCAGCTCCTGGCCCAGCCTGGAGCTTTCCCAGCTGGGATGCTCCTCCTCAGCCTTCCAGGTGTTTGTCTGGCAAAGCCTGGCTTTGGCTTCTGTGGGCTGGAGGTGCCTTTTTGTCTGGTGCAGGTAGAGCAGGTGCTCAGTTCTGATCCCACCTGGGGAGCCTGACCCTAAAACTGACACCAACCCCAGCTCCCTGCTGCTGTAAATCCAACTGGGGCTCTGGAAATTGCAGAGGGACCAGCTCCAAAACTGGCTCCTCAGCCAGGCACAGTGGGGGTGATGCCTTGGGAAGGCTGGGCTGGAACAGAGACTGGACAGAGCCAGAGAATAAAGGAAATATTTATTGAAAGGCCTTTAAGGATACAGCTTGGGCAGGACAAGAGCCTGGCCAGGGCTGCACCCAAGGTGGACCCAAAATGGGCACAAAATGGGCACAAAATGGACAAATGGTCACGAGGCCTCACACTTCAGTAAGTTTTGGTCCATTTGCACATTGGGGTTTAATTGTCCCATTCCAGCTCCAGGCTGGGAGGGCTCATCCTTCTTGTTCCTCCCTTCAGCCCCCCCTTGTTTGTGCTTTGGGGCTGAAAGTTGTCCTTGGTGTGCAGCAGGGACAGGATTTGTTTTGTGTCCCTGCTCTGTGAAGAGCTCACTGACACTGACTGTGAGGCCCAGAGCTGCACAGAATCTGAAAAACATAAAAACTAAAACTTAAGGCATCAGGGTCTGCTGGTTTAGGTAAGGGGAGAGCAATTCATTTTTGCAGCTGAATTTAACTCTTTGTGCTGGCAAGCAGCTGAAATTCCCATTATCATGTCTGGTGTCCCCATTCCCATAAATCCCATTTAATCCCCAGGATTCTGCTTCCTCTCAATGGGTTTGCCTGACCCTGGAGCTGTTCCCATTGACGTCAGCTATCCCCAGATCAGCCCCAAAGTGCCTTTTCCCAGGTATCCCAGAGTTACAAGCTGGCATTCAGGCTGTGATTAGCCACCCCAAANTGAAAGTTGTCCTTGGTCTACAGCAGGGACAGGATTTGTTTTGTGTCCCTGCTCTGTGCAGAGCTGAGTGACACTGACTGTGAGCTCAGGCCTGCACAGAATCTGAAAAACATAAAAACTAAAACTTAAGGCATCAGGGTCTGCTGGTTTAGGTAAGGGGAGAGCAATTCATTTTTGCAGCTGAATTTAACTCTTTGTGCTGGCAAGCAGCTGAAATTCCCATTATCATGTCTGGTGTCCCCATTCCCATAAATCCCATTTAATCCCCAGGATTCTGCTTTGCTCTCCATGGGTTTGCCTGACCCTGGAGCTGTTCCCATTGACGTCAGCTGTCCCCAGATCAGCCCCAAAGTGCCTTTTCCCAGGTATCCCAGAGTTACAAGCTGGCATTCAGGCTGTGATTAGCCACCCCAAATGCATGCTGTTTTTTCCTGCCTCGTGATCTGATTGCTGTAATATCAGCAAATAAAAGCAGGAGCTGAGCAGCAGTGAAGCTCTGAGACAAAACGAGCAGAGAGGGAAGGGAACATCAGCAGGCAGGAGATTTGAACATATAAAAATGCTAAAGTGATTTGTTTCTTCCTTCCAGCTGGAGCTCTGTGTAAACCCACATTCACACATCAGCAGTCTCATGGCACAGCTTCTGCATGAACAAGGCAGGAAAGCACAAACTCAGGAACCAGGGAAAGTCAGACTTGATGGGCTGTGATTCCAACTTCATGCACAAAGAGGGAAGATTTCTGTGGGTTTTTTTTCCCTTAATGCATTGATATTTTTGGATGCACACATTCTTGATTTATCCAGAAGATAAATTTGTATCATTTGCAAGTTTCATTTGTGGCTTTAAACTGAAAAAGGGCAGGTTTGGCTTGGATATTGGGAAGGAATTGTTCCCTGGGAGGGTGGGCAGTGCCTGGCACAGGGTGCCCAGAGCAGCTGTGGCTGCCCCTGGATCCCTGGCAGTGCCCAAGGCCAAGTTGGACACTGGGGTTTGGAGCCACCTGGGACAGTGGGAGGTGTCCCTGCCATGGCAGGGTGGCACTGGATGGGATTTGAGTTTCTTTCCAAATCATTCCGTGATTCTGTGAGAATTCCCTTGATGGTCCTACCCTGGATCATCCCACTTGTTTGGGAGGAAAGACTCAGCAGGCCTTGAGTTTCCATCTCTGCAGTTCATGCTCACACAAGCATCCTTGAAAATGGGGAAAAGGACCCTCACAAGTGAATGAGAGTATTTCATTAAAAGGAGCAGAGTATGAAATGGGATTTCACCTTTGGCAGCAGTTTTTGGCTGTTCTTTCCCTCTGTGGGATCAGTCAGAGCCGACACCAGGCTGACACACGGGGTGTTGCCAACATTGTCAGGACACCAAAATAATCACCTTGCCCCCAAAATCTGGCAGTCTAAAGGGAGTGGACCTAAAACCTCTTGCTTGAAGTGTGGCTGACACTTCACAGCTTAAAAAGTGACGATTTCAGAGCAAAGCTGGTCATGTTCTTGGTGGGATTTTTATCCCCTCCCCAGGAACCTGCTCTTCCCACCATGGGAATGAGTGATGGTTCTGAAAAATTGTTCTCATTTTTTAATGGGTGAGCAGAGAGTTTCCCATTCAGCAATTCCTGAATGAACCTGATCTTATTTAGAGCCTTGAAAACAATAAACACATACCCCCAAAGGAGGAACTATCTCAGTGTGTCCCAGATGCAGAATGTTTGCCTGCTCAGGGTGTTGGCTTTAGCAATCACCTCACATCACTTTATTCAAAACTCCTTCCCCATTCCTGCTGAATGAGAACTGGAAAGGGTTGATGGTTAAAAGAGTTCTGATGGATTATCCGAGATGCAACAAGAGGGGAAAGCAGGAGAAATCCTAAACCCTNCAAAGGAGGAACTATCTCAGTGTGTCCCAGATGCAGAATGTTTGCCTGCTCAGGGTGTTGGCTTTAGCAATCACCTCACATCACTTTATTCAAAAATATCCCATTCCTGCTGAATGAGAACTGGAAAGGGTTGATGGTTAAAAGAGTTCTGATGGATTATCCGAGATGCAACAAGAGGGGAAAGCAGGAGAAATCCTAAACCCTTCTTTACCTGGACCTGCCATAAAGTTCAGTGTGGCTGCAGGAACTGAGATCTTTGTTAACTTAATGAGCACTGTGCAATCTTACAGATTATTTTACCCAAATCCTGGGCTTTATTCATGAAAATCTCTCTGGTTTAGGTTGGTTTGGTGCCTTTTTGGTAGAGATTATTTTCCAGAGGCAGCAGAAGGTAACAGACCACTTAGAGGGGGTTTGGCATTGTAATCTCTTAAATGAGATAATTGAACACAATATTGATCCCATATTTTTAACTTATTGTGGCCTATTGAGTAGGGAGCCCTGGAAAGCTGTAATTTAGTTGGAGAATTCTCCAAACACACTGTAATTTCTTTTCTGTTCCTGATCAGCTCAATAGAAATATTTCCACCCTGGAAATGAGTCCTGGTTTTATTTTAGATTTCTAGATGATAAAATATAAGACTTCCAATATATTATATATTATAATATGTGAAATATATATAATACATATTAACTTTACAGCAGCAGTTGCAGTTTTCTCTTTTATTATGAACTTCTGATATATAAATTTGAGGAGGTTTCAAACATTTCCCTCTAGAAAAATCTTTCCTGTGCTGTTGTGAGTGCTGGATTACTGTTCATACACTAAACCCACTGCACAGTTAATTTCCTTAAAATGAAATTTTAAGGAATTCAGTTTATTAGTCTTGCTTTTTAATGCAATGATATTTTATAGAATAACAGATAATTTATCACCACTGTGGCAGATTGCTGGAATGTGGCTGCTTTTTATCTTGGAAGATTTAATGCATTTTTAGTTTAAAACATTATTCTAAATCCCCCTCCTCATCCACAGAAATCCAGTTTCTATTTTTGTCATCAGAGCACGATTTTAATAGGTAGAACTATCGAGAAATTAAGAAACATTTTCACTATTTTTATGTAAACCAGAATAAATGAGAAAGTGCCATGTCACTAAGCTTGATGTGTGTTGCAAAAGGAAATAAATTAAAAAAAAAAAGAAAAGAAAAGATAATTTATTACTGTTTTTCCTCTTGATATATAAATAACTTGATTTTTTTTTCGGAAAAAAAACCCCAAACATTTGTCCAGGGAAATCATGTCTGGTTTTTTCTTTCCCCAGAAGGCAGATGTTACAGCATTGTGATCACAAATGGATCTTAATCTTAAATAGATGAGAGAGGAAAAGATAAATCATGCTCTCCAAAAAGGCTGATTTGGATAAATAAGAATTTGTTCTCTCTGATAAAAAAAAAAAATCCCTTGTAAAAAGATCTCAAAACTTTTAAAAAGGAAAAGTAGCAGAGATGCAATTCCAAATTCTTCAAACTATAAATATGTTCTTTAATGATACTTTAATACCTTACGGAGAAACAAAGAAGAAAGCTTTGGGTTTTGTTTCTCTGTGACCTTTTATTTTTCTTCTTACCTGGGACATCTAATTAGGATTTTGTCAGTTGTAAAGAAAACTTCCTTAATTGTGCAACTTTAACTAGAGGAATGTGCTAACTGAGAAATGGAGCTGTGGAAGGAATGAGCAATTCTTGAGGTGCTCTGACTAAATTGTACCTCCAACCCCTTTTTTGGCCAACATTTCTTGTATTTCAGGGGATTTACTCCCAGCTTCAAAAACTTGGTGATGCTCTGAAAATTCTCAGGGCTGTGTGTGTGGGTAAGATCCCTATTGAACAATTCCTGAATTAACTTGGAGCTTATTTACAGTCTGTAGAGAGAATTGGCTCTTGAGCCAGAGGGGAAGGGGCTGGCAGAGGTTCCCTCCTTCCACCAAGACATAGCAGGAGCCATGAGCATGTAAAAATTAAATAATGAATGTTAATTAGGATGTCCTCATTTTGAGTTGGTGTAGGAATAAAGGCCAAACACCAGACTTTACCCTTCCCCAACAAATCTGCTGCTTCTGGAAGCTGACCTGTGCTAGAAAGGCACTAAAACAACCTAAACCAGAGAGATTTTATTATTATTAAAATATTAATAATAATAATACTAGGACTGGGGGGAATAATCTGTACTGTTATGCAATGCTCATGATATTAAGAGAAATCTTCAGGCCTGAAGTGTCTGGGTTGGTCAGACCAGCTCTGCTAATTCAGAAAAAAGCAAGAATTTATCCCTGACTCCCACAGGTACTTCAGAATGAAAACTGTGTTCCTGCACAAAGCTGAGAATGACCAGTTAATTTGTAATTGTTGCTTTGATTTAATTGCTAATCCTGCACCCACAGAAGAAAAGCAGTTTGGGCTCCCCAGCAGTTTCTCTGTCCATGCCAGAGCAGATTGTCCCTGCAGGGAGCCCATGGGAGCACCTCCATCCCCCAAAATGAATCAAGTGATCCCAAACTTTCCAAGCATCCAATCCTGCTGACAATTCCCCTGTCTCCTCAGGGACAGGAGGATCAGGAGGTGTGAACCTGGTGGAACGTGGGTTATTGACTCATGGGACAGCCTTGGGAGTGACAGGGGAGGTGGAATAAGCAAAATGTCAGCAGGATGGGGCAGAGACACCTCAGGCCCCACAGCTCCTGGCAGGAAATGGGATTTCAGCCCCTGGTGCCATCAGGAACGTGTCACTTGTGGTGTGCTGTGATTCCAGAGGCTCCATCACTTCCCATTCTGGAATATCTCCATGCAGTGATGAATGGGGATGGACAGGACGTTGTTACCTACACCTGCTTTGCCTCAGTGACTGCTCCTGTGCCTCTTCCCCCAGATGGTGTGGCTTTTTCTAATTCCTGGCTCTGTTCTTGATTTATACCCTCTAATTTATTTTTCTGGTGTTTCTGGGGTTGTTTTTTGGGGTTTTTTTGAGTTGTTACCCCTCAAAAGTGAGCAGTGATTGCCTCCCTTTCCCACCTCCTCAAGGTGTTCTGCACCTTTGCTCACTGCAGAACGAGGGGAAGAAAACACAACAAAAAAACCCCCATTTGGAACAGCGTGAGAAAAACTGTCTGCATGCCCCCTTGGTAGGATGGCAACGTTTCAGTCCGAAATGGATTGCAGACCATAAAAACCATCACTCTGCCTGTAGGACTGAGTGCTGCCAGTGCGTGCAGTGCTGAACGCTGACCTCCTCACTCTGTACAGAAAAGGATTCCAGCCACATCCCCGCACGGTGGGGGATGATGTGCTCATCCCCAGGTGCCTGTAACGGGGAGCGCACAGTTCACACCCAGCCCGCTGCCGGCAGCTCTCCCCTTTTCCAGGTGTGAACTGCAGAAATGGGACTCAAACCTGGTGGGAAGTGGCAATAAAAGGCAAAATAAAGCCGAGATGGGAGCTCTCCACCCATTTATTTAGCCCGGGTGATTCCCGCAGCTGAAGATGAGATCTACAGCTGGGTGAAGTGAGAACTCTCTTGTCTTTAGTTTGCTCTCGCTGTGGAGTTACCAAGGAAATTTAACTCTTCCCTGGGCTAAGAACTGAAAATCAGGAACTTGGTTGTTATGTAGCCTCGTCTTAAAAAAAAAAAAAACCCAACAACAACAACAAAAAAAAACCCCAAATGTTTGATTTGGTCTAAATTAAGGAGGCTTTTTTTGGGGAGGAAATCTGGCTAAATGACAGGGTGTTCCACAAGGAGCTGAGCTCAGCAGCCTCCTGGGAGGGCAAATCTGGACCGTGCTACTTCAGCCTTTCTGTCAGCAGTTGAAGTGGCTGATTGGCATCACAGTGCTCTCCTCACCAGAATTAAAGATCTTGTAAAAGAGATGCTGGTAGGCAGAATATTGAGAGAAAATGAAGGTTTGGTGAGAGCCTGCTAAATTAACAAATATTCATAATTTGTTTTCCCCGCTGCCGCTAATGATCCATCCGCTGGAATTATAAATATCCAGGTATTAATAATTCCCTGCATCTGAGGAGGGGAGTAATCAGCAGCCTGAAGGGAGCTTGCAGGAATAATGGGAGCTGGCTCCTGGGCCAGGATGGCCAGCGTGGAAAGGATTATTCCTGCAGAAAAGGGCAGAGGAAATGACATCCCACTGGGATCCACACTCAGGGCTTGTGCCACGGGTCTCCCAAACATTTGTGAGAGGTGGGAATCACCCCAGTGGGTGTGTTCAGCAACAAGATTATCCATCTGCTCTCAATCTTGTTATTTTGTGACGTTGATACACTCAGAGAATCTTCTCCAGCTAACTCAAAAATACCAAGTAAATTCTAGGCAAAGGAGCGAGTTGTGGGTGTTCCGTGGCTCTGACATTTTCCCTGGGCTCTGGCATTTTGTCCATTCCTATATATCATCACCATGGCTACAGTGGGGCTGTCTAGGAGAACTCCAGGATAAATCTGACAGCGCCTCCTTAGAAGTACTTAAAACGGTGTAATTAAGTAAGAAAAGGCAGCTGATTGAGGAGGTTAGAGCTGCCTGGCAGAAGATTACAGCACATTTCATGATTAACAATCAGAACATTCTTTCCCAAACCTCTGCCTAATTTAGCAGACCGGGGTTTTAGCTGAGGATCTGCTCTCAGTGCTGCGAGGAAGGGAGGGAGAAGGGGAATTTCCCACCATTTTCCCTGCTTTCCTGGTGTTTACTCCATGTCAGTCTTGTTTCTAATTCTGCTGCCTGGGTTAACTGACTTAAAAGTAGAAAAAAAGGCAGAAAGGTCAAGTTGCTGCTCACAGAGCTGTGGTTCCCTCCAGCCTCTTGGCAGCTGATAATTAGGATGGAGGAATAGCATAGGAACAAAGTATTTTAGTGACAAAATCTTTGCACCCATCAGTTCATGTGGCAAAATTTATCTTTTCTTTTAAATTACAGGTTGGTTTCAGAGATAAAATTGTGGTTTATTTTACTGGTGAAGACTTTTCTGTGGAACTCTGTGGGTAAACTGATGGGGAGAAAGAAAAGTGGTTCATGGATGGAATATTGGGGGATTATTTAGAGTTTTGAATACAAAATGTTTTGATATGACAAAAAAAATCATGGAATGGATGGGCTTGGAAAGGACCTTAGAGATGAGAATGGATCAAGGACAGGAATCATTGGAGGGAGGTGACAGCAGGAAAGGGACCCTGAGAGACAATTCCTGGGTTCAATTCTCCAGGGTGGGCAGTTTTCCTGTGGGACCTGCTGGGTTTGAGGCTGCTCTCATGCTCTGGTTTGCAGCTCCCTTTCTCCTTGCCCTGCACTTTGCACTCACATTTACAGAGGCACCTTTGGGGAAATCAGCATTTTGGACACAAAGTGTGGATTTTCAGGAGATCTCTGATGTGACACTGGCAGGGGGAAGGAAGGTCCTTAACCACGACTTGGCTCTGGGCCAGGTGCTTTTATTTTCCTTCTTCTGTCAGTTTTATTGTCCAGGGAGTTCTGGCCACCTTCTCTAGGCTTTGTTGTCTTAAAAAAAATAATAAATATACATCTATGAAAATGAAGATGTAAATTGCCACCTATTTGCTTGGCAGCCTTCAAAAAATCTTTGCTGCTTGGCTCATTTTCCTTCCATGGTAACTGAGTCTGCCTTTTTCTGGGAAAGTTATTTAACTTTTCCTCCATCACTGGGTCGAGTGCCCATGTCAGGAATTACAGAAAAAAAAGAAAATATTCCTGTTGTTTAATTGCTTTCTGTACACCCCCACTAAAAATGATGTTTTTGTGGGTTTTTTTGCTATTTATATTATGTAGAAGTGTGTTAAAGGTTGGGGAGAAACTGGAAGTGCTGCACAGAAGGTTTAAAAAGGAAAGAAGTTCTTATTTTCTATGAATATTATTTCACAAAATAAATACCAAGGGCAGGAGGTATGAGAATAAGGAGTAAACACATGCAGCCCTGGAATTGGGATTTTTTGCACCCAGATCCTTTGAGGGAGTAGGTTTTTTTAATCTTAATATTTGTGGTGAATACTGATTTCAATTGCACCTCCTTTTGGATATATTATGCAGAGTCTTTGCAGTATTTTGAACATTTTTTGCTTTCACATAAAAAAGTAATAATTGGAGCAATCATGGGGAAAACCAGCAAGTTTCTCCCCCACAGTAGAGATTTAAATTTCCAAGTCCTTTAAAAATGGGTAATGGTGTGTGTTGGCATCTTTATTCTCCTGTTGCAAAAATTCAGCTTGAATTGTGGAGAGAATTAAAATTAAAAAACACATCCCTGATCCTGGAGGCCTGGTTTGAGTGTAAATACAGCTGGAAAAGCCCTGAGCCCATCTCTGCCTGTCCCAGGTGTGGAAAAGCTGCTGATGAATCCGATTTTTTTTCTCTAAAAACTCTTGGGGGAAGTGCCAGCACAGACATCATTATCAGCACATGTTAAACCAGAGCAGGAAACACTCTTTACACAAGAGCTGCAGCTGGAGTGATCAAACATCTCCAGTGCTGCAGGTCAGAATGTGCAGATGAACACAAATACTCCAATATTAACTCAGTGCCAGGGAATGGCAGAAAGGTTTGCAGCAAACAG
This sequence comes from Alaudala cheleensis, assembly GCA_013398995.1. Classification (NCBI taxonomy): domain Eukaryota; kingdom Metazoa; phylum Chordata; class Aves; order Passeriformes; family Alaudidae; genus Alaudala; species Alaudala cheleensis. The sequence goes on from VWYE01022062.1 coordinate 62,279, forward strand.
GGGCTGGGGGGTGTTTCCATCCAGGAGGATGTGCAGTCCCCAGGAATTATTGACTCAGAGGAGGAAGAACATGAAGCAGGCATTTAAAAATTCAAGGCTGTAATTAACTCAGCTCCAAATGATCTTGCAGGATTTATTTTGCCAAGGGTGGTGGGGCTGAGGTTTTTCCTGCAATTACACAGTTAATGTGAGGGGGGGAAACACTTCAGGGTTTGGAATTCATGATGGTTGTAATAAAATAAAGGAGCTGGGAATGAGACAGACATTGTCTGACTCTGGGTGTGCTGGGAGCAGGAGAGGAATCAGCATTTATTGTCAAGTTCCAGCAACAAATGGAGAGTTTTGCAGAAAGTCCCTGGCTGTGAACAAGCCTGTACCTTTGAGATAAAAATAGGCAGAGCTGTGGTTGTAACTCCAGATGATGTAAGCTCCTTTAATGCAGGGGTCCAGCCCTTTTTCAGGCAGAGGGACTTCATGCTTATAACAAGTTTTGATGCTGGGTTGGTGTTTTTTAGGTTGTTCTGTAACTCTGTTCCCTCTCATGAGACAGTTTTTAATTTCAGCATTTTTATCCTTTTCCAGCCTTTAATTTCAGCGTATTTATCCTTTTCCAGCCATGGAGCCCAATGTCAGAAAATCTGATTGTGTCCTGCAGGAGGGAGCTGCTTCCATCCAAGGCCAGGTTGGGTGGGCAGCACTGGGGACATCCCTGCCCACATCAAAAATTCTCTATTTCTATGAAGAGATGCTTTGTTTGCTCGAGGCATTCATGCAAATAAGAAAAGAAAAGAATTCTAACAGCATATTTTGTTCAGGGCATCTCCTTTCTGTCAATGTTTGCATCTCTACCTGTAGCTGAGAAGTGCTGGGGTGGAAATTGGCCATTCAAGCTCCAACTTTGCATGGTTTTCCCCTGCAATAACCCCATTTCCCTCCTGGAAAACAAGTTATCTCCAAGCTCTGCCTTCATTTCAGACCACTGAAGATGCATGAACTTGTAATGTTTTTCCCAGTGTTGCCTTTTTAGCTGATATTATCCCAGAGTGTTGTAAAAAAATCTCAAGAATATATTTTCAGATTGGAAAATTGCAGCACTCTGTTTCAGCTGTGTTGAAATGTTGTGTTCCAGCACCAGTAAATGGCTCTTTGCAGTTTTTAAACAAGATGTGAGTCCTGACATATTTCTGGTACTTCTGTTTTGATCAGTCAAAATTACCCAAAAAAAAAAAAAAAAAGAAAAAAAAATTCAGTCAGGGAGTTTTTGGTTGTCCTGTTTTGCATTTTTTTTTTAGTCTAATTTTTCCTCCATCTGGCTGCTGCTAGTCTTATATCCTGGATTTGTGCATCCCCTGCAAGACTGAGTGATCTGAAGTATTTTTATTTGCTGCCCTGCAGTTCCTGGGTCAGTTGGTGAGAAATGCCACTCCTGACCCGGAGCTGTGGCTCACAGCACAACTGCCTGGGGGTTACAGAGGGAGGAAAAGTGATTTTTGAGCTATTTTTAGGCTTCCAGATTTACTTTGCTGAGTGAAAGTTAGAATAACCCTCAATATGGTGATGCCAGTCCTCTTCATGCTTCGTCCTTCCTCTCCTTCCTACAAAATATTTGGGAGGGGGTGGATGGGCACAGTCATTTCACAGAATCCCAGAAGCTTTGGGTTGGGTTGAGAAGGGCCTTAAAGCCCATCCAGTGCCACCTCCCACTGTCCCAGGCTGCTCCAAATCCCATCCAGCCTTGCCTTGGACACTCCCAGGGATGGGGCATCACCAGCTCTGCCCCTCTGTGGGATTTTCTTTATGGGGAAGTGAATCCTGAGAACAAATCCAGCCATTGTCACGGGCAATGTGTGGAAACTTTGCCAAAAACCTGAGCCCCACATCCTCCTCCTCATTGAATCTGTTATCTTCCAGATTTGCATCTCAGTTATATTCTGAGTTGTTTCCTTAGGTACTTCCTTAATTGCTACAGGGGATGAAATAACCCTTGAGGAATAAATGAGAAACTTTGAATTTGCTGTGCCTGTTCCACTCACAATTTTATGCAGAACAGCTCATGGGATTCTTTTGGGTTTTTTCCTAATTATTCCCAGCAAGTTTCCAGTGTGCATTTGTGTAAGGAGGAAATGGGATAACACATTCCAGAAAAAAAAATGTGTGCAAAAATGTCCCAAAAATCCAAATTTATTGAAAGTCAGAGTCAGACCATGGAAGCAGCAACCCCACAGTGCTTCCATGGTCTTTGCTACAACAGGACTGGGAAGATGAGGGATGAGTTAATCATGAGTTGCTAATTTACCTTTAATCAATAACATCCTTAATAAGTCCATGTTATCAAAGGCTAAGCCATAAATTGCTGTGCTGCCTCCCATTACTGCACACAGCAATCAGCACTCACACTATTCATAAAACAGATCTAAATTTCATTACCACCTCTTGAAATGAGCTTGTGTTCACCTCTGGCTCGAGTTCTTTCACTTGTCCTCAATTGTCACAGGATCTTCTCCAAGGCCTTCCCTTGGGGGTTTCATTTCTTGCTGGAAGGGGAATTTAATTGATGCTTTCCTGATGCTCAGATTTGCCTCACCCACGTGGCTCACACGTGAATTTCCAATTCAATTCCACCCTCAAATGGGAGCAGCCACAAATCCAAATGCCTTGCTGAAGCTGCACAAAGTGAATTATGTGGATAACAATATTTGATCAGGCTTGGAAAGTGGCTGTGTTTTGTCCAAAGCAGTAAAACTGTGTAAATGAATCTCCAAGTTGCTGTAATATTCATGACTTGGATCTCATCCTTTAGAAGCAGGGGGACAGAGGAGGGAATTGCCTTTTACCTTGGTGGAATTCTTTTATTTAAGCCTGCAAATAATATTTAAAAAAATAAAATCCTTTGTAGGGTTAAGTAATTTCAAATATTTTCTGTCAAAGCTGGTTGAGGGCCAGTCCTCTCTGGCCTTCTGCTGCTCAGACTTTCTATTCTTCATTCAAACCTTGGAATTATCTTGGCCACAGTGGGCTTTGGGTCATCATTTGGGGTCTCTCACAAGCTCTGGTTGTGCCACACTTGGCTGGCCATGGCTGCCAACCCTCTTTTTCTGTCTTTATTGTCCTTTAATTCCTGTGGCTCCATCCAGCCCCATTTGCTCCCATTAGTGCTGCAATTCCAGCAGCTCTGAAGGATAAGCCTAAGAAACAAGCTAAGTACAAAAATAATAATAAAATAATAAAAGAAACCCACCTCCACAGCATTTTAAATCATTTTTGTCTTTAATTGCATTTCAGCTAACAAATCACTGAGCAGCTCCCTCAGTTATGTCTGTCTTGCTCCATGAGTAACCTCATGGAATAAATAAGAGTTTCCTTTAAGTGTTTCAAAACCTTGTATCATCAATAATAATTTATTCCTGCTTTTCCTCAGCAGTCCTAAATTCAATAAGGAATTCAGTGGGAGCCAGTCTGACCAGCACGTGATGCTTCATCAGAGACATCTCAGCTCCCTGTGCATCCCTTTCCCAAATGATTTCCTGGAGCAGTTTTGGGTTGAGTTTTACAGAATGCAGCTTCCTAGGTTTTCCTGGAATTCCTACCAATGTTTTTGATGGAAATATTTCACCTCTAGATTCCCAGGTTTCTCAGGCCCACGAGCACTGAGTGCTCTGATGTTACAGCAACAGAGAGTTTTGAGTGTTTGATGCAAATTCTGGGCTTTTAATGGGCAAAAGGTGATGTTAATAATAATTATTAACAATAAATTATTTATTATTATTAATAATAAATATTTCCAGCTCCTGCAGTGTGAACTCCCACTGGCAGCTCAGTGGATTGCAGCTGTGGAATTGCAGATGTGCTCAGCCCAGGTTTATTTCTGTCAGGTCACTACCTCAGGGCATGGATGAATGTTCAAATGTGATGGGCGGGGATGTCATTCCAAATCTGGAATTTGTGGTGGGAATCCTGCTGCCACCTGCTGTCAGACAAGAAATCGGGTGTTTCCCTGCAAAATCTTGTGATTCTGACCAATTTTTAGAAAGCTACATCTTTTAATTTCCAGCAGGTTTACTTATTGAATTTCAAGCTATTTGCATTTTCTCCCTTAAGAAGACATTAGTTTCATAACTTCTAATTTGTTTTCTTACCACAGAATGTCTGTTGAACATCTGCCTGGCATTTCATTTTTAACATTCCATAAGCTGCAAGTGTGGGTAAATTGCAGGGTGTGATGTTGATGGCTTGCATTTATTGCAGGTGGGATGTGGGGAAGTGAAGGGCTCATCAGCAGGGGGATTTGTGTCTATGATTTTGTATCCCAGAGCATTGAAACACAGACTTTAGGACAGGCAGATGTTGGTTTGGGGGGAAGCATTTCCAGCACGACTCAGGAATGTTTCTGACTGCTGTTTGTGTTCTGGCAGAGAGGGGTGGAGGCTGTGGAGGAGAGGGAAAGCTGCTGTTGTGGTAAGAGGTGGAAAATGCCACTTTTTGGAACTTGGAGTTGACACCTGAGCTAAAGGAATACTCTGATACCTCTGATTTCAGTGCCTGAGTGAGTGTGGATGGGTGCAGAGAGCACCTGAGGTCCCAATTGCAGAGGGCGTTAATTACCCTGATTTGAGAGCCAATCCCAGTGATTTTACCTGGGCTTGTTTTTGTCTCTTGGCATTAAAATCCACTATCAAAGAGCTCTTATTCTGCCTTTTAAACAAAGAAGTGGGACAGGAATTCAGGAGAAGAAATGGGCACGTGATAACAGGGAAGGGAAGGGAAAGGGAAAGGGAAAGGGAAAGGGAAAGGGAAAGGGAAAGGGAAAGGGAAAGGGCAAGGCGTGTACAACAGCGNGGAAAGGGAAAGGGAAAGGGAAAGGGAAAGGGAAAGGGATGTCCCATTCTGCTCATGGCATCAGCCACTGCTGTAGCAGGACATCAGCATATCCCTTCACGGAGGGCTTTAAGCTCAAATGAACTGCAAAGTGCTGCAAATCTGTACTGAATTCCTCTTTGAGGAGATACAGGGATGATCTAGAGCTCCTTGAAGCCATTGAAAACGCTGCCTTTGGCTTCAGCAGATTTGGGATGAGACCCTGGAACCTGAAGGAGCTCAGCTCTTTTGTGTGGTTATCTTAACAAGTGAAGCTGAAACGAGGGAATCTGCTGGTGTTAGAGATGGAAGGTGCTATTTAAACAGGGAAAGGATCTTCTTCCTCTGCCTTTTAGGCTCTGATTTCTGGTGGTCACTATAGCAACAGGAACCAAAGAGATGAAGAACAGGAAAACATGCACTTCACTAAGACAAGTTCAATTTCCAGCCAGCTCAGCAATGTAACAAAATCTGTGTCATATTTAACGAGAAGCTGTGCACAGGTAACGGAGCAGGGGAAAGGTGGGATGTGCTGTGAGGTGGGCACACCTGAGTTTGGCTCCATGCTAATGAGTCTTCCTCATTAGAGGCCTCAGGATGAATGAGAAGTTGTGATGGAGGCTGGACTTCTGTCCAAACAGCTGGGATTGGTCAGGGAGAGCAGGAATTTTGCATTTTGGGGTTTTTGGTGCTCAGGGTGTGGCAGCAGTGGGAGCTCTGGGCTGCAGCAGTGCCTTGGCACAGGGCTGGGCTCACACTGGTGCCAGTGGATCCCAGAGGGATCAGGGCATTTCAGGAAGCAGCTCACTTGTACAAACAACTGTGAAAATGTGATCCAAAGGCATCTCTTGCTCTGGAGACAAAGACACTGAAACCTTTCACCCCGGAGTGCTGGGGCAGCTGTGAACTCCCAGTCCTGGGAACAGCCCAGGGCTGCCCAAACAGCAGGAGAAAGAGCTTGGAAAATCTGCCTGGAATGCATTTTGTGTCTATCACAGCTGGGTGTTCTGGGCTGTCTGATACCATGAGCTCTCATGGGCTTTGGTGGAGGATGGTTCTGCTCACAGAAAATCAGGAGTGTGGGTTGCAAGAGGGGCACAGGATCCGTGTCCATGAGTGGGGGGTTCTGGTTAGTGTGTCTCACCCAACAACATTTTCTTTTGGGGTTTTTTTTCTTTTTTTTTTCTTTTCTTTTTTTTTTTTTTTTTTTTTTTTTTTTTTTTTGGTTTTTTTTTTTTTTTTTTTTTTTTTTTTTGTTCCCCCCTCCTGCCAACAGCCTGATTTTCTCTCTGCTGATGAGGCCATTCTGTGCATTTCTGACTGTTCTCTCCAGCACATCTCTCCTGCCTGTCCAAGCCCCTTTGCTGTGTGCTCCCTGCTGTGATATGAGCACTACAGATCAAGAGGACAATCAGCTGGAGAACAATATGACAGCAGGTGGGGATTATTCTCTCCCTTCTGATGTGACTCAAATATGTGTCAGTCACCAAACAAAACCCTCTTTCAGTTTAGAGGCAAAAATAGATTGGTACACGGGTAAATCAGCAACAATAGATTTATTTTTTCTCTCCACAAATCTGCATTTTTTTTTCCCCCCTAATGCTGCTTTTATGCATCTGACTTTTAGCAGCTGTGATTTCTGTTCCTGGTGAATGTACACGGACTTTATTCAACTAGATCAAGCACTTTTGTGTCAGTAATTACTGTGATGGAGCAGTTCAGCACTGGGCAAGGTTGTGCATGCTGTTAATATTATGCCTTACTGGTAGGACTGTACTTGTGCAGAGTCTTTATGGGCTAAGGAGTATAATCAGAAGATAAAGTGGATTCTGTGTGAATAAGATTAGACCAAAAAAAAAAGGATTTAAAAGGTTTGCAGGAAAGCAAGCCTGCCTTCAAACCATCAGTCCAGCAGGTGTGAGGGCTGGATCAGCCTAAGCTCATGTGCAGCCTCTCTCTGGCTGTCTTGGCACTTCCAAAACTCAACAGCACTGAGCTCTCTCTGGAGCTGAGGGAACTCTGTCTGTGGGTCACAAGATGCACAGTGTGCAGTTGGGGTTGGTGGAGGAGGGAGGAGGCAGCAGCATCCCAACATCCCATCATCCCATCATCCCAACATCCCAACATCCCATCATCCCAACATACCAGCATCCCAACAGCCCAATATCCCAATATCCCAGCATCCCAGCATCCCAGCATCCCAGCATCCCAGCATCCCAATATCCCAGCATCCCAATATCCCATCATCCCAACATCCCAGCATCCCAGCATCCCATTATCCCAGCATCCCAATATCCCAGCATCCCAATATCCCAGCATCCCAGTATCCCAGCATCCCAATATCCCAGCATCCCAACATCCCAGCATCCCAGTATCCCAGCATCCCAATATCCCAGCATCCCATCACAGTGCCTTGTGCTGCTGTGTCCATGAATATTGCCCTCCTTTATCTGCCCTTTGTAACTCAGCCTGTTTCCATTTCCATGCCTTGTGTGTCCATGGAAGTGCTGCTGTTCCACCCAAATTCTGCTCTTTTCTCTCTGCCCATGGCTCCTGCTCTCCCCCTGGGTTTGGGTGACAGGCCCTGTCTCAGGGGCACTCCTGGTGTCACCTCCCTGTCCCCCTCACTGGGGCTGCCAAGGTCCCTCTCACTCTGCCTGACTTTGCCACCTCAGCTCTGCTTACTCACATTTCCCACTCCATGCCACTCACATTCCTTATTCTCCCTTTTATTTCCCTTCAAAAATCTTCTCTTTCCTATTTTAATCTTAGAATTTTTCACATCTCCTGTCTCCTTTTTGTTCCTCTTCATCAGTGCTGCTGCCTTTCTCTCACAGAAGCTTCAGAGCTTGCTCAGAAATGCTCCCCTTGCCCTTTGAATTATTAGTTTGGTTTCCTTCCCCCTCTCTAGCCCATGCCCTGGTGAATATTTGTTGATTTTACCTCAACTAATGAGTGTTTGATGTACTTAAATAATCACAGGAGCACTGGTTGGGACCCCATGTGTCCCCTTTCCTGGATGAACGCTCTGAAGAGGGGCCAGATGCCAAATATGAAAAAAAGAAAGGTAAAAAACTTCATTCTATGTGGCACAACAAATCTTTAGCTGTCCTCTGCAAAGTGGAACAGCTTCAGCACAGCCTGCAGCCTGGCAGCCAGGGCTGCCTTTTGGGAAACAGGAAGATATTTAGAGCCCAGCAGCAGGGAGACCAGAACCCAAATTGCTGAGCCATTCGCTGAAGGCAGCTCTGCTGTAACACACCACTGATCTCCCTCCCTCTTTCTGTCTCTCAAGGGAAGGTCTTGGCTCAGTGATGAGAGGAGCTGGCTCAGTCCTGCGTGTCCTGAACGCAGCAGTGAGCTCTGGGCACTCTGCATCCACCCTTTGATGGCCTTTCCCTGCTCAGGGCTGGCTGCTGGCTCCTGCAGGTCACACCTTGGGGTCCCAGCTGGCCCTGGTGTCCCCATCAGGGGGGCAGGGTCCATGCTGGATGCAGCCCTGGAAATCCTTTTTTGTGGTTTCAGGGCAGGTTTAGTGCTGGAGCCTCGTGGGTTTGGGTGTTTCTGGCACTGCAGGGATGTTCCTCGGGTTACCTGGCTGCTGGCTCCCTCAGGAGCACCGGGCTGCACATCCCGAGGCTGCTCCATTGTCTGCAGCCCCATCCCCTGCTCAGGAACGGCACTGCTGCCTCTCCCAGCCTCCGTGCTCTTTGCCACTGCCCCTTTCCCCTGGCAGGACCTGGGACTCCTTTAAATCTGCCAGGGACCGGGGCAGGTTCCAGCAGTTGGGCTGAGGCTCCTGCCTGGGGGAAAACCACGTCCCTCTATCGATGTCTGCCCTGCTTTTATCTCTGCCTGACATTTTCCCTTCCCCACGTGGCGATCCTCAGCCTGAAATAATTGAAAAGCAATAGAAAGTGTCTTATTTATCTTTGTTCAAGACAGCAGCTTGTTCTACCCTGAAATTCTCCGAGGACTCGGGGGCAGATTTTTTTTTTCCAAAGCACTGCTTTATTCTTGGGAGAGCAGCACAAAGTTTTCTAATGTCTATAAAACTTGGGATTGCTTTCTGCAGGCTCCAAACAGGTGATCACACAGCCCTCCAATCATTCACTTCTTTATGGGGTATCATCATGGGCCTCTCCAATTTTAAGGAATTTTTTTTAAGTGCTTCTTCTCTGCTGTACTTTCATTTTGCCAAGATCTCACATCTTCCTGTTTGCTGCAGGCTCAGGACTTGGCAGACCTCATCTTCCTGCCATAACTCTTTGGGATCAAAGTAACTTTGTCTTTAAAAATGCAATAGGTATTGAATTATTTTATTTTTATTAAGAGATTTGAAACAACAGCCATCCCAGCAACAATCTAAATGGGAACATTGCAGCTGGGTTATGTAAATGGTTTTGGATTTTTGTCTCATTTTAGGTAGAGAGAATCCAAAATGTCAAATTCTNTCCTTACTAAAAATGAGACAAAGAATTTGGGGTGTCATGCCTCAAGGCTTGTGTGGTTTGTAGGGTTTTTTTTGTAAGGCCATAAAAATGTGTTTATGCCTCTGATCTCTCGTGAGCTGCTGCTTTTTGCTGTTTTCCTTTAGAATTCTAATTTGGAGATGGCTGAGCAGGATCCCTGCCCCATAAAGTGCACCAAGGAAAGAGAAGTTGTAAAAGAGGAGCTGTGAAGTGGAATAGGGAGAAGGCAGAGGTTTGTTAATCCCAAATAAAAGCCTTGAGGAGTTCAGGAGGGAGACAACTGTGTAAAAATCAATCATTCCATCAGCCACAGCCCCTCGTGCTCTGCTGGCGCCCATCCAGAGCCACTTAATGCAGCCATCAAATTAACAGCTCAAATAATGAGCACGTCAGCTCCGAGGGGGAGGCTGGGCAGGGCTGGGGCTGGCGGAGGAAGCTCCGCACAACCAGAACATCCAGCCCTGAGCTGCTGGAATTTGGGTGTAGCGCTGCTCTGCTCAGAGCCTTGCAGGCCTGGAGTGGGAGTTCTGTGGGTTGTGGAGCTGTGGGAATGGAGTGTGCCCTAAAGGAAGGTGCAAGGAAAGGGCTGGAGGTGCCTGAGCAAAGCCTGGAGGTGCAGAGCCAGGTCCTTGCAGGTATCCCATGGCACAGGTGTGGCCCCGGTGCTGTGTGGGATGTGGAGCAAGCATGGGACAGAGCTGGGCTTGGAAAGGGATGTAGGATCTGCCCCTTATCTGGGTTCTCTGTGCTCTGTGCCATGGAAACAGTTGAAAACCAGCTCAGAAAGGCCTCAAATTGAAGAAGAGAACAAAAAGTGCTTTGGCTACTCTTGCTGGCACGAGTTCCTGCAAGGGGAGATGCAAAGCCACGAGGTTTGGCAGACAGAGGATGCAGTGATCTAAAGCAAGGGCTTAAAAAAGAGTTTTTATATCAACAATAACCTGTGACATTTTTTGGTTGCTCTTGAACCTTGTCTTCTAGTTTTAGCAAGCTACTTTAAATGATATATATATATATATATATATAATATTTATAAAACTGTGTC
>VWYE01022062.1:72978-88474 GCA_013398995.1 Alaudala cheleensis
GAGCTGTGGGAATGGAGTGAGCTCTAAAGGAAGGTGCAAGGAAAGGGCTGGAGGTGCCTGAGCAAAGCCTGGAGGTGCAGAGCCAGGTCCTTGCAGGTATCCCATGGCACAGGTGTGGCCCCGGTGCTGTGTGGGATGTGGAGCAAGCATGGGACAGAGCTGGGCTTGGAAAGGGATGTAGGATCTGCCCCTTATCTGGGTTCTCTGTGCTCTGTGCCATGGAAACAGTTGAAAACCAGCTCAGAAAGGCCTCAAATTGAAGAAGAGAACAAAAAGTGCTTTGGCTACTCTTGCTGGCACGAGTTCCTGCAAGGGGAGATGCAAAGCCACGAGGTTTGGCAGACAGAGGATGCAGTGATCTAAAGCAAGGGCTTAAAAAAGAGAGGAGGGGAAAGAAAGGAAGGCTTTTGGCAGAAAATCAGTGGATTTGGTCAAAGTGTAGATAGCAGTGGATGTGAACAGAGGAGAGGTGGGGATCACCCTTGGTGACATCTCTTTGGAGGAGGGGAACCTGTCAAATTGTCCCCAGGGTTGTGCTGCCAAGTTCCATAACACAAATCTGAGCCGTGTGCCACCTTGCACATTCCCTGTGCCCGTGTTCTCTGCCTCCTGTGATCTGGTGAGCAGCTCAGGAACCTTTTCAACCACATTTCTAAGCCTCCTAATAAGCAAAAACCTGAATGAGGCAGTCTAAAGCCAGGAGGCAAAGCCATTGAAAAGCTTTTAGTTAAAATCCTCATAATTCAGGGGTTTCATTAATTTTTTTTTTTTTTAAATCCTTCTCTCAAGTATTTAATTTCACCCTTCGGTCTTCCTGCAGCCATCGTGTTTTAGCCATGCAGCATCCATTTGCCTGTAATTACAGTCGTGTCATTCAGCTTTCAAACACCCCCTCAGACACTCTTTTGGCAAGTGGGATTTTAAATGGGAAGCAGGAGTTAATCAGCAGCCAGATTGAAGCACTGCAGAAAGACACTGGGAACTGCTTGATATTCCTGAGAACTCTGGTGGCTGTTTTATGTGTGTTTTAAACCACGCTGTGCTTGATGACCTTGTAATGATGAAGTCTGAAGGGAAACAGAGACTGAATCATCACTTCTGAGACTGATGGTTTCGGCAGAGGATGATGCTCTGTGCACGGTCACGGGGAAAAATGTTTAAAAAAAAAGCTGTTTTCAAAGGTCAGGACGTGGATTTGGCAGCGGGCCCAGCTACCTAAAAACATCTGCAGAGCTGCTGTGGTGGCTGCTGATGAGCAGGGCGCAGCAGGAGGTGGGGATGAAGAGCCAGATGTGCTCATTAGCAGCTGCTTTGCTCCCCGTGCCTGCATTTCCCGGAGCTCTGCCATTCCCGGGATGTCCCAGGAATGACATTAGCACAAAAGCGATGTCACTGCCTGATCAGAGCTGAGGCTGCTGAAGAAATTGAGATTGGTGGTGGAAATTGAGATTGTTGTGTTGGTTGGGGAGCAGAGTCCCACATCCTCAGAGGGACCTGATCCCAGCTGGTTCAGTGAGGCAGGTCCCAGCTCCTGAGTGTCTCAGCTGCCCTTTGGAGCACACATTCAGCATTCAGCACTGCCCGAGTGCAGAGCAAAGAGGCACTAGGGGAGCTCAGTCCCAAATCCAGCCCTTGCTTCTGGCACCTTTGGTTGCCACTCTGCCCCCGGAGAAGGGGCTCCTTCAGACCTTTCCTGGCATCTCCCGGCTCCTGGCAGAGCCCAGCTCTGCTCTGATGGCACCAGGCTGCCTCCAGGCTCTGTGCCCTGCTGAGGAGTCTCCAGCTCCCAGGTGTGTGCCCCAAGGCTGTGCTGCCCCTCCTGCTGCTGCTGCCTTCGGATTTCAGCTTCATTTTTCATTTATTTGTGACCCTGCAGTTGTTCAGTGTGTAACTCCAAACCCCACACACAGTGTGAGCTGCTGCTGCCCCATTGGGGTCACACACAACAATTCCTCTCCAGGCCTGGCAACCAAGGACCCCTCACTGCCTCAGACCCTGAGAGATGCAAACAAAAGTGACTTGGGGGCAGCAAACTGGGGGTCAATGACTTCATTAGCTGAAGCTGTAATTGGGAGATGAACCCCCAAAATGCAAATGGACCAAACTTTTATAAGTGTGAAAACCCGGGGTCCATTTTTGAGTGCAGACCCTGGGGGGCTTTGTCTGCCCAAAATGTACCTGAAGGCCCTTCAATAAATAGAACAGCTTTTTATTGCCTTAACTCTGTCTGGCCTCTGTTTTTAGGTAACCCCAAAAAGGCATCACTGCCAACTTCTCCATCCCAACCCCTCCACTCCAAACAGCTTTAGCTCCCTAAAACCATGAGCAGGGAAAGCTCTGATCCCTCTGTGTCTGCACCTGGACCTCACACGAGCAGGTATTTGGGCAGGGGGGTGAATTTCTGCCGTGGTGAGGCAGAGCTGGCAGCAGAGCTGGCAGCATCCCAGGGAAAATGGGAGGGCAGGGAATTGGGAGCAGAGTGCCTCCAGCTGCCAGCAGCGTGCCTGAAGGGACAGCAGCTGCTCCAATGGGCAGCCAGTGCCTCCAGGGAAGGAGTCCAAGTCCCAGGCAGCCACTGGGAAAGACAAAAGATGCATCACCTTGAAGGTTTGTCCTTGGGGATGCTGGCTCCTCTCTAGTCTTGAAATGAAATAACCTGGGTTTTTCTGTTTCTCAAAAGAGAGCTGAAATATTTTGGATACTTGATTATATAATTAGCTTTTAGCTGCTCTGAATACCGTGGCTTAATTATTCTGGGTTCCACTGTTAAATAATTAGAGCTGTCTTGTTTACTAGCAAATCTTCTGTTTGTGGCTCCAGGGTGATTTGTTTTAGGAAATTAAGTACCCAGGGCAAGTAGCATTCAAGTGTCCCAAATACCAGCAAAGAACTGGGTTGGTTTGTTTTGCCTCTGGGCAGGTTTGAGATGTTTCCAGAATGGACATAACTAACAGTCTCTTGGTTTAAGATCCCTCTCTATCCCAAAACCAAATTTTTCTTCTGTTTTTTCTTTTCTTTTCTTTTTTTTTTTTTTTTTAATGTTTTCTCTTGNTTTTCTTTTTCTTTTTCTTTTTCTTTTTCTTTTTCTTTTTCTTTTTCTTTTTCTTTTTCTTTTTCTTTTTCTTTTTCTTTTTCTTTTTCTTTTTCTTTTCTTTTTTTCTCTTGAATTCTGTTTTGCCTGAATTACACTTGGAATGACTTCCAAGCTGGGGATTGACACAAAAACTTTTGGCTTTGCCCCTGCACCACTTGGATAACTTGGGATGAGACTCTCTTTGCCCTTGGGACTCGTGCTGTCAGCTCTTCCAGCAGTTCACTGAGCTGACTATTTCTCTGTGGTTTGGGATCACCCCTGCAGCCCCAGCTGCTCTGAAATGCTTGGATAAAACTTGTAGGGAAAAGAGGAGGATAAAGGCAGGGTCAGGATTCAAACTGGAAGGATTATAATAATTTTTTAAGAAGGTTGTGGTGAGAGGAAAACCTGCTGAGCTGTTGACCAGCACCCCCAGGTCCTTCCCCAGAGGAGAATCACAGTCATTCAAATTTGAGTGTGTTTTGGAGAGCCCAGTTTTGTCACCCAGCCAGCTCTGAAGATGGCTCTCTGTTGATAAAACCTGTACAAATACACTTTATCAAGAATGTCTTTTATCTTAGATGAGGAAGAAAACAAAGCAAGAGAAGGAATTGTCTGCAGAAAAGCCTCTGTCCCTCATTTATAAATGTCTGTGCAGAAAACAGGGTGAGAATAAAGCAGCCACCCTGTGCTGCTCAGGTCAGGGGCCAGGTTTTATACCAGAAGCAATAAATGACTCAAAAGCAGAATATTGACATATTTTCAGGAGCAAACCCATTGCAATGCCAGGTGAGACCTCCCTTCCCTCACAGTGGTCAGCAGCAGTGGCTTCTCAAAAGAAAACAGGGAAATTCACAGGGGATTCATATTTTTCTCCTCCTACATGGAAATTTATGTGTCACCTATTCATTTGGGTGGTTTTTTGGGTTTTTTTTTCAAGCCTCTGCAATATCTATTTAGATGCCTGGGAAGGGGGAGGAGTGTGTGTCCTGTGAGGCTTGGCAGGCAGTTGGGAGTTTTATAGGCAATGTGCTTACTCAGTTATTTTTAGCCCAGTTATTACTGGGCTGTTTTGGATTATTTAATGTGGTATTGAGTCCCTCCTCCCCCCTGCAGGCTGCTCTGGCTGGGAGGAGCTGCTGGGTGGGGAGAGCATCACCCATCTCTGCCTTTTGCAGAGTTTGATATTAACAGAACCACAGAATCTCTAGTTTGAGAGAGACCTCCAAGATCATCAAGTCCAACCCAGTTTTTAGGCTCACATTATGAATTTTCTGTGCTCACCTGAACGATTTTTGCCACTCTCTGGCTCCTGGATCCCGCTGATGGAGTTGTTGGAGCTCCCAAGCCAAGCCTCAGCGCTGCTGAGCTGCAGTGAGTGATGGCCTGTGTCCCCTGCCTGTGACAAATGGTGGGGTTGACCCCCAGGGAAACGCACATTTTTCTTAGGAACACATTTTTCTTCATTTGCATGGGGATAAGGGTCAGCACAGCCAGCTGAGTGGAATGGGAGTTGCTTGTTAATCCCTGGAGCTCAATCACAGGGGCTGGGCTGGGGGGAATTTGCCATGGCAGGTTGTTGCTGCATTGATGGTTTGCAGATACTGATATTGTTTAGCTGGAAGAGAAACTTCCCACAGCCACACAGGGATTTAGGAGCTGTGGGCAGCATGGATGGGAGTTGGGTGTCTGAGCTCATTTAAAGACCTTGCTGCATATTCTTATCCCTAAAATGTGGCAGTGAGCCAGTTTTCTTAGATATTTCAATACTGACAGAAGCACTCAGAATAAAAACCCTACCAGGTGACTGTCTGCATCCTTAAACTTTTAAATTCTTCTCTATATATCTAGCATTTAAAGGCTTAATTTTTGTTTGAAATAATTTAATGAGTCCACATTGCTTTCAGCAAGTGGAGGTCTTATTTCATACAGGTATTTTTGCAAAAAGGTTAAGTAACCTTATCAATTTCTACACCTCCCTAAAGGTGGCTGTGCTCAGGTGGGGTTGGGCTCTTTCTCCAGGCAGCTCTGACAGAAGGAGAGGACACAGCCTTAAGCTGCACCAAAAGAAATACAGGTTGGATATTAGGAAAAAGTTTTTTATGGAAGGAGTGATAAAATACTGCACTGGGCTACTCAGGGAAGTAGTGGAGTCACCATCCCTGGATGTGTTTAAAACAGACTGGATGTGGCACTCAGTGCCAGGGTTTAGTTGAGGTGTTAGGGCTGGGTTGGACTTGATGATCTTGGAGGTCTCTTCCAACCTGGTGATTGATCCTGGGACTCTGTGACCCTGTGATCTGTAATTCTGTGATCCTGTGATCCTGTAATTCTGTGATTCTAATCACCGTAAAAAGACCCTAAATTTGAAATTCTTTGAGTGAAACTCAAGTTTGAATTCTCTCAGGACTGCCCAGTGCCAGTGGAGCCATCCCTGGAGGGCTGCCATGGGCAGAGGGGATGCAGCTTGAGGGATGGTGGTGGAGGAGCACCACAGGGTCCTGGCACTGCCAAGGTGGGACCTGCTCCTGCAAAAAGAGGTCTTTGAGTTGGTGCCAAGAGAAGGATTCACCCCTGGGAGGGGAAAAAGCTCACACAGAAAAAACCCAGGTGTTTGGGTAGTTGTGTGTCTTTTCTGAGCTGTGGGGTAGGTGAGGGGCTCTCTCTGACTGCAGCCTATAAACTTCTGCTCAGTTGTGCCTGTGAGCTGCAAGAAGTTGTTACCAACACTAAGTAGAGAGAAATGTGACTTTTTCATTGTTGTTAATTTCTTTAATCAACCCAGTGTAGGCCTGTGCATACATCTGCCATCAGGGACCCTCTTCCTTCTGCCTTTCATGACATTTCTGCTG
Organism: Alaudala cheleensis; assembly: GCA_013398995.1. Classification (NCBI taxonomy): domain Eukaryota; kingdom Metazoa; phylum Chordata; class Aves; order Passeriformes; family Alaudidae; genus Alaudala; species Alaudala cheleensis. The sequence goes on from VWYE01022062.1 coordinate 78,904, forward strand.
CCAGCCTGAAGATTGACTGTCCTGGGCTGGCATTTTTCCAGTGTGAGTTTTTTCTTCTTGTCAGCTTTTCTTTCTTTCCTTTTTTTTCCTTTTTCTCTCTTTGGTGACAATATTTCTCTGTTCAGCCTCATTCCATGCTGGGCTCTTCCCCACCACAAACCCTGTGCTGGGATTTGGCTGCACGTGCTGAGGGGAGATAGCAAAGTGTGCTTGGAAGTGCCTTGAAATGCTCAAACACATGGGAGATGCCTGTTAGCAAAGGAAAAACATTTAACTGTAAAGAAATCTGCAGTTCAGTGGATTTATGGAAATTAATTTGACTGCAAGTGAGGTGTGGAAGGTGTAAAAGCATGCTGGAAGGAGAGGTTTGTCAGAGGGGGGAAGTGCATGAAATGGCTGTGCAGGAGAAGGAAGAGCAGGGCCCAAGAACGTGGATTTGGGGTTTTGTTTTGTTGTGCATCCATCCATCAAGGTCTGGATTTGTTATTTTTCCCTGTCTCACGTGAACAGCAGTGTTTGCTCCTGGCCTGGCAGCCCCAGTCCCCAGCTCTGTGCCACTCCTGCCTGCACCAGGAGCTGAGCTTGTACATCCTGCAGCCCTCCCTGCTGCCTGCTGTGCTGTTTGCAGGGCAAGCCTGGGACATGGGAAAGATCCAGGCAGAGGATCTGCTGCCTCGTGGGAAGCTTTTAGGGTTTTTTGAGTGCACAGGGCTGGAGTGTGTCTGGCTTTCCTGTGGCCCCAGTCTGCCATGTCCTGTGTCGTGGAGGGGGAGGAACCTGCTGTGCTCACCCTGCAGAGCCCACTGATGGTCAGGAGAGCAGCTAGAAATGATCACAAGGCAAGTGGAGAGTGGGGGGCACCTCTCAGGCTGTGAGGATGAGAGCTCTGATCATCTCTGTACCCAAATTTTCTCCCTGCTCAGGCGCAGCAGTGAGCGGGCTGACAGCCGGAGTTCAGACTGCGCCGTGAGCTGTCAGCACGTTCATCCATCCAGACCAAAAAAATAATAAAAAAAAGCTCTTTGGCCATTTGCCTCAGACCTTCCTGACTTTGCTGTCCTCCACAGAGCAGCCTGCAGGGCTCCAGCCCTGCCTGTGCTGGCCCTGCTCAGCGTGAGCAGCTGCCTTGTCAGAGTTCGTGCTTTCCCGTGCTCAGATTTCAGCCCAGCTCCAGCCCCGTGCTGCTCCAATGACACGGAGATGTTTTCTAGGAAGAGCACTGTGAAAAGTGCATGAAATTCAATGTGTATTGTCCTAAATAACGAGGGTTTGTAGATCTTTGCTTGGGCTCATTGTGGAGTTTATGGGGTGTAAAACAGTTTCAGAACTGGCAGTGCAGAGATCAGGAACATCGTTGTACATCTGGAAATGCAGAACAGTGGGTGAGTTCTGTGCTGGGAGAGGAGTTGTGCTGTCAGCCCCTTCCCCAGCTGAAAGCAGAATTGTTTTGACAATCATGAATTCATCATAGAATGGGTTGGGAAGGACCTGGAAGTTCATCCCATTTCCATGTGCTCCAATGTCCAGCCTGGCCTTGGGCACTGCCAGGGATCCAGGGGCAGCCCCAGCTGCTCTGGGAACCCTGTTCCAGGGCCTGCCCACCCTCATGGTAACGAATTTCTTCCTGAAATCTGATCTAAATCTCTTTCCCAGTGCTCCAAGTGCAGCAGCCTGGTCAGTGGCTGTGCATTTTCTGGAGGATGATGCACCCTTTAATTGGGTTCAAATGCTTAATCACATCTATGGAAATACCAGGTAAACAAAGCAGAACTGCAGTGATCAGAGGTGGCAGCAGCAGCTCTTGCCTTTTCACATTCCTTCCTGGCATGGTAATTTAGGGGAGAAAATCAATTATAGGCTGATGGAGATGATTTGAGTTTGGCCTTTGGGGGGGATGAGGTCTCTGCTGCAGGTGTTCAGGACAGTGGGAATTTCTCTGTCTTGCCTTGGTTCAGTTGATAAAGCAATGATTCCTCCCAGCAGTGCATGGGTAACCTTTTTTTAAACAGTGTGAGTGGTAAAATATTTGAAATATGGTAAAATGGGACTGTTTAATCCAGACAATGAGGACTGGCAGCAGAATATTGAAATATTGGATTGATATTTTCTTGCAGGTAAGGCTGTAGATAAGAACAAAGATAAATTGGGGATTTTTTTGGTTACTGTTGCAGTAAAATCTCTTTTCTCTGGGAAATAACTCAGCAGAGTTTGGGAGCTGCACCCCCAGCCCCAGCAGAGGGGAATGGGTCCTGGTGGGGCCAGGAGGGAGGGTGGGTATGGCAGAATGGGAATGCCTGGTTTGGGAGTGATGTGGGGTAATGATGGGAACATTTTGCCATTACCAGAGAACTCAAAGACACTTGCTGGTGGAAAGAAACTTAAAACAGCCCAAACAGGTGAAATCAGCAGCAGCAGGGGAAGCAGCAGAGATTTCCAAAGCAGGCACCTGGGAAGCAGGGACAATAAAACTCAGTAAACAAAATGCAAAGGTGTTTGGAAGGTGGATGTGCTCTTGAGAGGCGTTTCCACCGTGGAAAGGCTCATTCTGCATCTGTTTATTCATTTAAGATGGCTCAGGGCAAGGTTCAGAGGAGGATTTAAGTGTTGCAGCTTTGTTTAGTGCAGCAGAATTTAGGAAGCTCATCCTCACTTGGAGCCTGCTGGATGCAGGGTGAGAGTTCTCTTTGATTAATTACCTGTAATTGCCATTAAATGAATGAGCAGATCTCGTGTTTTCCTTGGCTGTGCTGCAGAACACCTCCAGTCTTCCACTCCCAGTGCAGGAGAGTCTGGAATATGGAAATACTCCATTTACTGTTCAGCACAGCCCCTGTGGGTGAGAGCAGCCCTGCAGGAGCTTTTCCTGAGGGCCATTTCAGCTCAGAGCTTGATTTCCTCAGAATGCCCCATTGCTGCAAGGATTTCCCTTGGAGAAGAAGCTGAAGAACAGCTTTTGTCAGCTTTTGGTTGTCAATAGGTTCCCACATGCAGATCTGAAATGAAAATAAATTATTCTAGTAAAAGATCCTGTCAGAAATTAAGTTGGTGTTAAATGTGGATGAATAATTGTCCTTTTTTATCCTTGTTTGGGCTGTGTAGGGAAGAGACTACCAACCAAATGTGCAAAATGAAATGTTTTTCATGTATATATTTTTCATGATAGTCGTTAGCTGCTGTTCCCTTTTACAGGATGAAACCTTTCAGCTCTCCTCCACCCCAATATCTGCATTTTTTTTTTTTATTTCCCAAGGCCAGTTGCCCAAGCATATCCCACCTTGCAACCCTCAGAGTCATGCAGAACAGTCTGAATTCCTGAGCTATCCCACCCATTCCACTGGGGCAGTTTACAGAGGCATTGTTGCAAGAGAAGTTGGGGTTTCCCCTGTCCATCCAATTACCTTTGTGGAAAAATACTCCTTCTTTTTAATTTTATTTTTTATTAATCCATTGAATCCAAGTTAGGGATGGGTCCAGTGAAGCTCCCAGCATTTCTGTGCTGTAAATCCTGCATTATCTACAGCCAGAAATCTACAGTTGCTTTACAGTTTAATTGCTCGTTATTATGATGTTAAGAATTAGTTAAGTTGCTAAAGAATGATGTCCTTAAATTGTGCTGCAAATGTGGTTTTGGCACTGGTTCTGGGCTCTTTATTGATGTAGCTGAGGAGTTTCCTGGGCTGAAATCAATGGTTTGCCCAAGCACAAAGCTGAGTGTTGCAGAATCCAAGCCCGTGTTTCTGTGGCAGGCTCTGGAGTGGTGACACTGCTGCAGGAGCTGCGTGGCAGCTGTCAGGGTGATATGAATGGGATAATCCATGGAGGGCTTTGATGGAAACGCTGTAATTGATGTGTTTGTGACCAAGGATTGGAGCACTCACTGCTGCAGGGTTCAGCACTGCCTCTGAGCAGGAATTCTCCAACATTCCCATTTATTTCTCTTGTGTTTGCCCACAGCTGCACCCCTCAGCTCAGGGGATTTGGGGAATATGACTAAACCCAAATTCCTGGCTGGAATTTGGGAGGGCTGTGCTGGTGCTGCTGGTTTTCTTCTCAATCACTCTGTTTCAATCCTGATTTTTCTGATGCTGTGCCAAAGGATATTTCAAAATGGCTTTAAATAAGTACATTATTCTCAAGCAATTTAATTCTTCCCGTTGTTGTAGCAGCTGTATCTGATGTCTTGGCATGGACTCTGGAGGGGCTCAGTGGGGCAGAGCTGAGGGGCTGCAGGGTCCCAGGGAGTTGGTGGGGTGGCAGGAAGGTGAGATCTGGGTGGGACACAACACTCTGATCCCATTTTATCTGTGGAGAGTGGATTGGTGGGGCTGATGCCTTTTTCTCTGTTCCTAAATCATGAGCCAGACACAGTTAGGGTGATAAACTGGGTGTACCTTTATATGGAGATCTTTAGGTGCACAATTGGTCAGGTGGAAAATGCCAGAGAAGCACACACAGTACGTAACGTGTGTACAATTTTTATAGACTTTGCAAATTAACAAAAGTCCCCAGTTAGAAGCACACCCTGGGAATTCACCCCCAGCTCCACCCAGGGGTGGCCAGGAGGGAGCAGGGAATGTGTGGAGATTGAATTGTGACTTCCCCAGTGCAGCAGCCCTGTGGCTGAGCTCAGCTCTCCTGGGTGTGTGTGCAGCCCCTGGCACTGCCCCCAGAGCAGCAGTTCCACACAGGCTCTCACTCCCTGCCACCATCTGTTGGGAAGGGCACTGCCTCCTTTTCCAGGCCCTCAGGCCTAATTTGCACATGAAAAATAGAGACCCAGCTGCCCATCTGCTCCTGCAGGTGAGAGTCTGCCTTGAAGTTTCTGAAAACAAAGCCACGAATTCTGGTGGCTCTCCAAAAGCTCTGCTCTGATTGTGCCAGAGCATTCCTGGTTCTGGGGATGTTCCTACAGCCAGCCCAGCCTTACACAGCATCACCCCAACCCCAAATGTTCTGGGATTGCTGCTGCAGCCAGCCCAGCCTTACACAGCATCACCCCAACCCCAAATGTTCTGGGGATGTTCCTACAGCCAGCCCAGCCTTACACAGCATCCCCCTGACCCCAAATGTTCTGGGGATGCTCCTGCAGCCAGCCCAGCCTTACACAGCCTCACCCTGACCCCAAATGTTCTGGGAATGTTCCTACAGCCAGCCCAGCCTTACACAGCATCACCCCAATCCCAAATGTGTGATTGGAGTTGACAGCAATGCCAATCAAAATGGCTGGTTTGTGGAATGCTGTGATCTACTCGGAAATAACCTGCTCCCAACTCAGAGGGGAGCAAAAGAAGGAGCAGAAAATTGCCTTTGTGCTGGATTTAATATTTACATCTCAGACTTTGCCAAATAGGTTTGTTATTTATAGCAGGAGCAGCAGGAATATTCATCAGTTGCCATGGACATCTGAAGCTCACCAAGTACAAGAGTGAACCACAATCTGAACTGGAGTCATTTTAAAACGCTTCCACGCCCAGCGAGATGGTTTGTATTCAATGGAAGAGTTAAAGGCTGGGTTTCTGCAGTGCTGTTCCTGGGATTTCAGGTGTAAAAATGGAAATGCTTTATTGGAAATGTAATGGGAAGAGCAGTGCTGTACACAGGAACCCTAAAGAGCTCCCTGTCACCAGGCAGCGTTCAGGATGGCAATTTACAGAGCTTAAAAAGCAGAATAAGCAATGAGGGCGCCTAGAATCCCATTAATAGGGATGTTCTTTTGATGAGTTGAAATACTAAATGCAAAATAACATTTTGTCATTTGAATGGAAGCATATTTAGGGGCTGGGTGCTGCCTTATTGCTGTTGGATCTGTATTTGAAGTGTTGGTTGGTGCTGACCTCGGGCAGTAATCACACATGACCAAATCCTCCTGCTCTGCTTTTGGGCAAGCAATCCTCATTTCTGAAATGCCAGGCTTCCAAAATACTGCTGGAGATGCAAGTTGGTTTTTTTTTTTTCTTTCTGGGGGTAACTTAGGAAAAGAAAAGGCAGAGAAATTATCCAAAGCTTTGTAGTCAGAGTTAAACGTGGGCAGGGAGATCTCAGCAGATATTTACTGGTTTTCCACTGAACCTGCCCTTCCCTTTGCCAGCCCAAAGAACAAATCCAGCAGTAAAAGAACAGCTGAGAGCTACCAGGCTTTAATACCCACAGATAAGGTCATTCCTTAGGGGAGGCCTGCTCCAATGCATAATAATATAACCAGGAACTGTAAAAGACACCGAGATATATTAAAAGATAAAATAAAGCAGACTGAAGTTCAAACACAGGAATTTCTAAGCTTTATGTGGTGAAAGGTAAAATATTCTCACAGATAAGTGGAGGCTCTTGAGAGGGGAAGTGTTTGAAAGGCCTGGGAGGCTGGAGGGATCCTTGGGGATGAGCGTTTGAAGACTTACATGATCCAGATAATGCAGGAGGAGGGTTGGGAGGGGGCTGAACTCACCTGCCACAGCGGTCAGGGGGTCTGGAAGCACAGCAGGGACTGGAACATCCCTCTGGCCAACTGGAGGAGCAGCAGGAAACTGGGGAGAGTACCCAGCCAGAGAATGAAACCTCAGGAATAACCCTAAAACCCAGCAAGTGGAGTGTCCCTCATGGTGTGGCACAAGCACTGTAGGCCAGGGCTGTCTCCAGGGGCTCTGGGATTTTTTTTTCTCCATTGTAGTCTGCTTTTTTTTGTGTTAAAACTGAGAAATTCTGAACTGGATTGTGGGTATCTGTTCTGAAGAGATCCCTCTCCTAAGGCCTTTTGGATTAACGTTGACACTTTTTTGTCGTTGCTTTTTGTCTTTAACTTGCAGGGTTTTTTTAATGCAGCATCATCCTGTAAATCCTCTCAGTGGGACTCTGGTCTGGAAGCTCCAGCTTTGAGCACATGTTTGATAAGGTATCAATATCCCATCTCCTCTGGCTTTCAGGGGGATGGTGCCTTGGGGGTGGTGGGGGTCAGTGCCAGCAGTTTTTGGGGGGAAACTCCTGATTTCTGAGAGAGCTGAAAGCTGCCAGGATGTCTCAGCACCAGGACTGGAGCAGGTTATGCTTTGGGAATGTAGCACAGGAAGGATTCAAGGATCAGCTTTGCCAGTGAAATTACCTGCACTTGGTCCAACACTGTGAAATTTTAGTGGTTTTATGGTTGAGGACACAAAGGTGATTATGAGCTGGACTTGGGGAAAACGAGCTTCTTAAAAGTGATTTTGCAAGTGGAACTGCAGAGTGGGGAGTGTTACACCCTGCTAATTAAACTTCAGGTCCTGGCTAAGTGGTGCCCTGGTCCTTACAGGCTGCTCATAAATCCTCTCCAAACCCTTCCCCACTGCCAGAACAGCCTGGATCCCTCCCTAACAAGTTCCTTTTTTTTCTTTCTCAAAGAGACTGAGATATCCAGCAGATATTTGATAGTTTTAGCACGGACTGTTGTGCTCAGTGTGCAGTTGTTGTTCCTTTCCCAGCAACACCCTGGAAGGAGCAGCCCTCCACTGCTGCTGGATTCCCTTCCATCCAATGTGTGTGGGAGGGATCACTTCCCTGAGACAGACGTGAAATCCCACACTGAGCTCTTCTGTGTGTTTTTTCTTACAGAGAAAACAAATATGAAGAAGAATGTGAAAAAAAATTTCACGTTTCAGTCGTTGAGTTTTGTGTTTTCTTGGTGAGTTTTTCATCTGCCAGCTTTCTCCAAGTGAAAGGGGGGTGCAAAGTGAATCTGAGGGAGAACTGTTTATAAAACTGCTTATAAAATTCAACATATTCTGATCCTTCAGTACTGTCCCTCCTCCCTGAAGTGCAGGGCAAAGGGGCTGAATTAACCCTGCAGATTATTGGGAATAAAGGATAAAACACAGTGCAAGTGATCCCTCCTAGGTGTGCTCATCCTGAGCACCTCCTGCTGCCCTTCAGGGCCTCTCTGTGCAGCAGAGAGCTCCAGCAGGACCAGAATCCTCCCTGGATTGTGTCTTTAGCTGTTCTCCCCAAAAATGAGTACATTTTGTCTAGACAAAGCTCACTTTTGACTCTTAATTTCAGAGTTCACCCGATTTCAGCTATCCTGCTGTCTTTCTGAAGGCTGGGAAATCCCAGCTAGGTGTGATTTACTTAAAATGGCTCTTCTTTAAGCAGGAATGATCTGAATTGAAAGGAAGAAAAAAATTAATGAAAGCTCTCTGGAAGCAGGGATGCCATCAGTGAGGTTTGTGTGTGCTCACTGTTTCCATTTTGTATTCAGAAGGCTCAGCCCCAGCCACTGCAGGAAAAAGTTGGGGAATTACCACTTGCAGATAAATCTTGTGTCTAAATTGTACTTCTTGGTTGCTAATTTTGCTAATTAAAATATCTATCACCCATGCACGGCCTCAGACGGATTTAAAGCAGGAGCATCACTGTCTGTAATTTAATGAGGAGCTGCACATGATCCTGGGCTGAATTCATCCCTGTGCTGAGGATGTGGGAGGTGTGCTGGGTGCATTTTGCCAATAATCCACATTTTTTTTGTGGAAGGGTTTGGAAATGTCACCCCTGAGCCTCAGGGGCTTGTTCTGCATTGGAGGGGCCAATGGCAACAGGACAGGGTTAATGGTTTTGAGTTAAAAGAGGGGAGGTTTAAACTGGGTTTAAGGCAGAATTGTTTTACCATGAGGGTTGTGAGGCACTGGGACAGTTTCCCAGAATGGAATTTCCCATCCCTGGAGATGCTGAAGGTGAGGTTGCACAGGGCAGCCTGATGTGGTGGAAGTTGGACTGAATGACCTCTAAAGTTCCTTCCCAACCCAAACCATTCAAAGATTCTCTGATTCTGGTTCATGCTGGCAGTGAGACCACAAAAGGGACAAAGCTCTGCTTCCCACAGCCTGCAGGTCTCACAATGATGGTTTTTGTGGAAGTTCTCAGCAGATTCCTGCTGGCTTGTCTCCTGAGGGAGCAGGGATGGATCCAGCTCCTGGGCAGGATGCTGTGGGACACTGTGGGACACCCCCTGTCCCACTGGGAATTCCCTCACTGGACCCCCACCCTCTCACCCTCGCTGGCCTGAGGCACCAGGGAATGTTTCCTGCTCTGCATCCAAATGAGGAAGAGCATTCCCTGTGCACTAATGTGCATCATCAGTTTCCCAGAGATGCTTGATTTCTGTTTGATTCTTAATTATTATAATAGTTAAGGCACTTAACATGCTTTAATGATTTACTTCATTTAATTGGGTGTAGTGATTAGAATATCTTTTATATTGCCCTCACTGCGGTTTTAATTTAAGATTATAATCTCATGGTTCTTTTCAGCTCCTCTGGCTTTCATTTAAACACTGCTTTTCTTTTCTGATTTCATTTTGTTTATTCGTTTTTCCTGCTGATTCAGTGAACATGCTGCTAGGATGATTTCTTGGGAAACCTGAGTGTGGTTATAAATTCTTTCATTCAGTGCAGACATTAAAGAATTTAAAAACAAAGATACAAAAATGATGCACGAGCCTGTGCTCAGCCTCTGGAGTTATCTGTTGCTTTTTGCAGTAATTTGCTAGAATTAAAAAGAAAAAAAGGGGAAAAAAAAGGAAATTATTCTCTTGATGGGGTAAATGAAA
>VWYE01022062.1:88985-213728 GCA_013398995.1 Alaudala cheleensis
ATGAAAGCTCTCTGGAAGCAGGGATGCCATCAGTGAGGTTTGTGTGTGCTCACTGTTTCCATTTTGTATTCAGAAGGCTCAGCCCCAGCCACTGCAGGAAAAAGTTGGGGAATTACCACTTGCAGATAAATCTTGTGTCTAAATTGTACTTCTTGGTTGCTAATTTTGCTAATTAAAATATCTATCACCCATGCACGGCCTCAGACGGATTTAAAGCAGGAGCATCACTGTCTGTAATTTAATGAGGAGCTGCACATGATCCTGGGCTGAATTCATCCCTGTGCTGAGGATGTGGAAGGTGTGCTGGGTGCATTTTGCCAATAATCCACATTTTTTTTGTGGAAGGGTTTGGAAATGTCATCCCTGAGCCTCAGGGGGTTGTTCTGCATTGGAGGGGCCAATGGAAACAGGACAAGGTTAATGGTTTTGAGTTAAAAGAGGGGTGGTTTGAACTGGGTTTAAGGGAGAATTGTTTTGCCATGAGGGTTGTGAGGCACTGGGACAGTTTCCCAGAATGGAATTTCCCATCCCTGGAGATGCTGAAGGTGAGGTTGCACAGGGCAGCCTGATGTGGTGGAAGTTGGAGTGAATGACCTCTAAAGTTCCTTCCCAACCCAAACCATTCAAAGATTCTCTGATTCTGGTTCATGCTGACAGTGAGACCACAAAAGGGACAAAGCTCTGCTTCCCACAGCCTGCAGGTCTCAGGATGATGGTTTTTGTGGAAGTTCTCAGCAGATTCCTGCTGGCTTGTCTCCTGAGGGAGCAGGGATGGATCCAGCTCCTGGGCAGGATGCTGTGGGACACTGTGGGACACCCCCTGTCCCACTGGGAATTCCCTCACTGGACCCCCACCCTCTCACCCTCGCTGGCCTGAGGCACCAGGGAATGTTTCCTGCTCTGCATCCAAATGAGGAAGAGCATTCCCTGTGCACTAATGTGCATCATCAGTTTCCCAGAGATGCTTGATTTCTGTTTGATTCTTAATTATTATAATAGTTAAGGCACTTAACATGCTTTAGTGATTTACTTCATTTAATTGGGTGTAGTGATTAGAATATCTTTTATATTGCCCTCACTGCGGTTTTAATTTAAGATTATAATCTCATGGTTCTTTTCAGCTCCTCTGGCTTTCATTGAGACACTGCTTTTCTTTTCTGATTTCATTTTGTTTATTCGTTTTTCCTGCTGATTCAGTGAACATGCTGCTAGGATGATTTCTTGGGAAACCTGAGTGTGGTTATAAATTCTTTCATTCAGTGCAGACATTAATGAATTTAAAAACAAAGATACAAAAATGATGCACGAGCCTGTGCTCAGCCTCTGGAGTTATCTGTTGCTTTTTGAAGTAATTTGCTAGAATTAAAAAGAAAAAAAGGGGAAAAAAAAGGAAATTATTCTCTTGATGGGGTAAATGAAATGAGATGGAAATTGGGAGTGCTCTGTGTGTCAGTGAGGCCATGTCCTGCCTTAGGTTATGACCCAGGGTGGGAGATTCTAGTTTTGGTCCCCAGAGGAGGAACTGCTCTGGTGAAGGCAGCTCAGACCTGAGGCTGGAGGTTCAGCCACCTCTGCCCCGTGCTGAGGAACCAGCACAGGCCCTGGGGAGGAGAGGAGAGGGGGCTGAACAAGCTCATCGTGTGTGATCTGAGGNCTCCAATGCCAAAATTCCAGATTCCTCCATGGCTGGAGGGCTCCTTTCAGAGGGAAAGGACCAGCACAGAATCAGGCACCCACAGGAACTCAGAGGGCCAGCAGGAGAGGAGTGGCTGCTTTGTGGGAAATTCCCATCTGCAATCAGGCTGGGAAAGCTGAGCCATCCACTTTAAGGGCTGCTCAGTGCTTGGGGCTTTGTGCAGCTGAAATCCATGGAAGTAGAAAAGAGTTTTATCTGCTTTCTCTCCTCGGCAGCACAGATGCTGCAGCAGGAGCAGCAGGGCTTGCTTGAATCCTAACACAGAGCCAAAATTGCAAAACCCCCCAATCCTCATCTTTAAAAAGTATCAGGGAGCCTGTTCAAACAGAATAAAGGATGGAGACCCCTGTGCAGGGCTCCTGGTTCTGCCCAGGAGTGACCACTCCAGGAAGGGAAGCTCCTCACCCCCCATGCCTGGGGCTGGGCAGCAGCTGGAGACAACAGGGCTCCTTTTGCTGCCAGCCCACCTGATGAGGTGAGAGCCACTGATCCACGCAGGGCCTGAGAAACAGCCTTTGATGAATTAGTTATTCAGCCTGTCTCACCACACCCGTGTGCCCCTGCCTGGCATCACCTCCCCAGGCTGTGGGAATGCACCTCCCAAGCCAGAGCCTTTCATCCCTGAGAGCTGACCTCGGTTCTGGAGGGGGTTCCCAGTGAAATCATTCAGGTTTTGTGCAGATCAAGGTGCACCTGAACGTGGTTTCGTGGCTCTGGGTGACCACAGCACCTGGAGCATCCCAGTCACTGCATTGCCATGAAACATCAAAACAGCTCCAGTGCTTGGAGCTGTCAGGGCTGTGATACATGTCCTAAAGCAGCTAAAGTGTTCTTCTGAGTGCAAAAAATATTAACAAATCGTTGGTTATTTAAAAGGAATCATTTAGGGCTCATCTGGCTAATGAGGAAGAAAAAAAGAGGAAGCTGAACACTTGCTCTGAGTTGTAGGGAGATGCTGTGGTAGGAAACTATCAGGGAGCACACCTCGTTAGCTCCCTTGTGGAAAACTCCTTAGCTGCCTCTTATTAGTCTTTCATTAATTAAAGCTCCAGAATCCAGCGTTTCTTGTTAGCTGTTCCCTCAGCATGAAATTCAGCTAATTCTTCTACCACTGGAAACAAAGCTCCCAGAATGAAGTTTCTTCTTACAGTGTTCTTGCAGTTATTTGTTTCACGTCGCTGTCATGCATGGATGAATTTATATGATGCTCTGATGACCTTTAGAAATTCTCCTGATTAAATGCTGTTCTACTTCATTATGACATTTCTGTGCTTGTAGTACCCGATTTTGATGTGTACAGCTTAATAACACAACTAGACATGAATGCTAATAACTTTACAATTCATTGCATTGCTATTTTTTAATGTAGATGAATTTTAAAANGCTAGGATGATTTCTTGGGAAACCTGAGTGTGGTTATAAATTCTTTCATTCAGTGCAGACATTAAAGAATTTAAAAACAAAGATACAAAAATGATGCACGAGCCTGTGCTCAGCCTCTGGAGTTATCTGTTGCTTTTTGCAGTAATTTGCTAGAATTAAAAAGAAAAAAAGGGGAAAAAAAAGGAAATTATTCTCTTGATGGGGTAAATGAAATGAGATGGAAATTGGGAGTGCTCTGTGTGTCAGTGAGGCCATGTCCTGCCTTAGGTTATGACCCAGGGTGGGAGATTCTAGTTTTGGTCCCCAGAGGAGGAACTGCTCTGGTGAAGGCAGCTCAGACCTGAGGCTGGAGGTTCAGCCACCTCTGCCCCGTGCTGAGGAACCAGCACAGGCCCTGGGGAGGAGAGGAGAGGGGGCTGAACAAGCTCATCGTGTGTGATCTGAGGAGCAAACAAGCACCTCTCTGCAGGGACGGTGGCAGGTTCTCCAAATTAGTTTGACACGTACAAAAGCATGTTCATCCCTCCTCTTGGTGCTGCACAAAATGACACAGATAATCCAGCTGGCTTGTCACTGCAGAGATATATAATATCTGTTTGGGGTTTTTTGTCTCTGCTCCAAAGCCAAAATTCCAGATCCCTCCATGGCTGTAGGGCTCCTTTCAGAGGGAAAGGGCCAGCACACATTCAGGCACCCACAGGAACTCAGAGGGCCAGCAGGGCCAGCAGGAGAGGAGTGGCTGCTTTGTAAGAAATTCCCATCTGCAATCAGACTGGGAAAGCTGAGACATCCACTTTAAGGGCTGCTCAGTGCTTGGGGCTTTGTGCAGCTGAAATCCATGGAAGTAGAAAAGAGTTTTATCTGCTTTCTCTCCTCGGCAGCACAGATGCTGCAGCAGGAGCAGCAGGGCTTGCTTGAATCCTAACACAGAGCTAAAATTGCAAAACCCCCCAAATCCTCATCTTTAAAAAGTACCAGGGAGCCTGTTCAAACAGAATAAAGGATGGAGACCCCTGTGCAGGGCTCCTGGTTCTGCCCAGGAATGACCACTCCAGGGAGGGAAGCTCCTCACCCCCCATGCCTGGGGCTGGGCAGCAGCTGGAGACAACAGGGCTCCTTTTGCTGCCAGCCCACCTGATGAGGTGAGAGCCACTGATCCACGCAGGGCCTGAGAAACAGCCTTTGATGAATTAGTTATTCAGCCTGTCTCACCACACCCGTGTGCCCCTGCCTGGCATCACCTCCCCAGGCTGTGGGAATGCACCTCCCGAGCCAGAGCCTTTCATCCCTGAGAGCTGACCTCGGTTCTGGAGGGGGTTCCCAGTGAAATCATTCAGGTTTTGTGCAGATCAAGGTGCACCTGAACGTGGTTTCGGGTACCTGAGCCTGGCTCTGGGTGACCACAGCACCTGGAGCATCCCAGTCACTGCATTGCCATGAAACATCAAAACAGCTCCAGTGCTTGGAGCTGTCAGGGCTGTGATACATGTCCTAAAGCAGCTAAAGTGTTCTTCTGAGTGCAAAAAATATTAACAAATCGTTGGTTATTTAAAAGGAATCATTTAGGGCTCATCTGGCTAATGAGGAAGAAAAAAAGAGGAAGCTGAACACTTGCTCTGAGTTGTAGGGAGATGCTGTGGTAGGAAACTATCAGGGAGCACACCTCGTTAGCTCCCTTGTGGAAAACTCCTTAGCTGCCTCTTATTAGTCTTTCATTAATTAAAGCTCCAGAATCCAGCGTTTCTTGTTAGCTGTTCCCTCAGCATGAAATTCAGCTAATTCTTCTACCACTGGAAACAAAGCTCCCAGAATGAAGTTTCTTCTTACAGTGTTCTTGCAGTTATTTGTTTCACGTCGCTGTCATGCATGGATGAATTTATATGATGCTCTGATGACCTTTAGAAATTCTCCTGATTAAATGCTGTTCTACTTCATTATGACATTTCTGTGCTTGTAGTACCCGATTTTGATGTGTACAGCTTAATAACACAACTAGACATGAATGCTAATAACTTTACAATTCATTGCATTGCTATTTTTTAATGTAGATGAATTTTAAAAACAAGCTTCCCTTGCTGCAGGCTCACATGAATCATATAAATTAGGAGGTAACAAAAGAACATATTAGCATTTGTTAGCCTGGATGCACAAATTTCGTAGTAACCATTTTAATATGTACTACAACTTTTCCAGCCTCGAGTTTAATATGTACTACAACTTTTCACCCTCGATTTTTCAACCAACATCGTAATTGAATTGGTTTCCTTCTTGCCTAAGGATAATGATTTTACACTGATGGAATCATTATTAGATTCCAGGGATTACACTGATGATGCCTGTTTTACATAGAGCTAAAAAAAAAATTAAAATTATTCAGGCATTAAACACTTTTTCTACACAAAGGCCACTGTAAGTTGGAGATAAATGAATTAATGATCGTGTTTAGAGTTGTTGTTAATATCCAGCATCCATAACTGGAGCCAAGTCCTTGCTGCAGCTCCGTGCAGGGCTTTGGAAGCTTCAACCCTGTGCCCTTGAAGTGCTGCAGGTGGGAAGGGCTGTGGTGGAGCTGCTGCTGGGTGAGCATGTGTTCATGGAGGAGCAGAGGGCTCCTGCAGGGGCAGCAGGACACTCCTCACCCACGGGCACAGCCTCCAGCTGCCAGGAGAAGCACAGGAAAGGTGGGAGAGGGGGAAGGAGGAGGCTCTGCCGAGGTGTTTTCCTGGGAGGGAGCTGGGTGTTGGCTCAGTTCGGGTTTGGAGGAGCTGCCCGTGCTCCACTTCACCTTCCTGAGGGTTAAAGTGGCTTGAATTGATTCAGAGTAGGGGAGATCCAGCTCAGCTGCATCCATCACTCCTCCCTGAACATCCAAGCACTGCTTCTGGGATGGAGGGAGGGGAAAACAACCCAGGTTAAGCATAAATGATGAATTTCTGCTATCCTGAAACCCATCAACATTTCATGGGTAATTACACTTCAGGCTGCAGAAATAGCTGTTGAATTAATTGATTTTGCAGTTCCAGCCTGATGTGCTGAGTGGGTGTTGGTCTGCGTGGACGTGTCAAAACAACAGCTTCAAAAGTCTCAGGGGTGAGAGACATTTACCTCTGCCTGTTGAGTAATCAGCAATTAGAATTCCATATAAATAGCTGAACAAAAGGAAGAAAAGCCTTCAAATACATGAAATATTTTTTTTTTGCAATTTTTAACCTGTCAAATGTAAAAGTGCCTGGAACTGAAATTCAGCAAGTAGTCATCTTCCTCTGGCTTTTCAAAGCTGGAGGTGAGCCTCCGTTTAAAAAATATTTAAAAATCATATTTCTTTAATCATCTATTTAAAAATAACTTTAAATCACAGCTGAGAGAGCTGTCAGCATAACTCCAAGGGACTGAGCTTCTGCCTGCTTTTAAGAAGCCTTTGTGCTTGGTGGCTGCTGCTGGATGTCAGTGCTGAGGTCAGGGAACATGATTGCTTCCCCTCACTTCAGCTCCAGCCAGTTTAATCCACTCCAAAAAACAAGAGCAAGGAGCTGCACCAGCTCTGAGCTTGCACTGGCTCCACTAATTGTGTGCAGAGTGATCAATACATGAAATCAGGGGCTCTGTCCGTGCTGCATTAAAACATTATCAAACTCCTGAGCTCCTCTGAGGGGGCTGCAGGAGCAGCACAGAGCTCCTGGTGTGCCTGGTTCAATAGCTTCCCTGAGCTGAGATGTAAACTTGTCTCTTAAAAGAAAAAACAAGCTGACCTACAGGTAACAGAGCTGCATTGAATTCATCTCCAGCACATGTTACATTTTCTTGACACCATTACCCTTTTCCTTAGGAAACTTCAGAGTGCTCTTGATTAATAATGAAAATAAGGAAAAACAACCTGTAAAAGCAAACCAGGAGAGCTCAGTGGCCCATCTACTTTCAGCCTTTTGCTCTTTGTATTCTCTGCAAAAGAAACAAAATCTCATCAAGCTTTCCTTTCAGCACTGAGCAGGGCTTTGGACTATTTCCTGTGCTCAGCTCTTTGGAACAACACAACAAAACAATTAAGGTGTTTCCAGCAATGTTAAATCAAGTCGATAGCAGGAGACAAGATCTCCAGATCCCAACCCAGGCTCTGCAAAGCACTTATTGAACAACCTGGGCTAAATTGTTTAACCTATTTGCTGCTGCTCCCCTGTCTTTAAAGTGAAGGCACACGAAACTTTCCCTGCCATCCATCACTGGGGGTGTTGGTTTTTTGTTTTGGGGGCTTTTGGAACAAAAACATCCCTGGAAAAAATCCCAGGGCTGTTTCCAGCTGATTGAAGGTGTTGATAGGGACCAGGCTGTGTGGCACCACAGGTGAGACATCCCTGAGCCCCAGCTGGGTGTGAATCCACCCCCTTTAATCCCAGGTGTAAATCCCTGGCTGCTGGGAGCAGAGCAGCTCAGAGGACACTGCCCCACAGCACTGACTTTGGGGTTTTCTTGCTTCCCCAGAGCCTGAATTAGTCTAAAAATGGGCCAGATTTCTGCAGATCTCTAGAGGAAGAGTAAAACCTGTTGTTGCAGTAAAGCCTCATTATAGACGTGGTGTTGTGTTTCATAAGGGATCAGTTTGGGAACATCTGTCATTGCTCTGTCACAGAAGGTGGAGAGAGGAGCTGCAGAGGAGCTTTAAGTTGAGTTTGGGGGATTGGGCGTGATCAGGGACTCGCTGAAGACTTTGCCATGTGCTGTAATTAAAGAGCTGCTGTCAGAGGCCAAGCAGGCAGAAAAATGTTCCTTCCTCAGCTGCTGTGCTCTGGTGAGTCCATCCCAACTTCCAGCCTTTGATGGAGGATTAAACTGGGAGGTGGAAACGGGGATGTCTTGTCTTAGGGGTGCTGTGGTGACTCATGGGGGTGTGCACAGGCATGGAGGGAAGGAGCTGAGTCCCTGATCCACCACCCAATCCCCAAATTACCCCAAAGGCTCTGTGGGGAGTGTGCTGTGCCCCCCAGCTGGAACAAAATCTGCTGCACCACTAAAGAAATCCTGGCCCCCAGGCTTGGAGAAGACCTTTTCCTTGGCACAGGTGATCCCAGTGGGGATGTGTGTCAGGAATGTCCACAGGAAGGAGGTGTTCCCTGAGGGTTTTGGGCAGAGCAGCTCCCAGGCTGTGTCTGTGTGCCAGGGGCTGGGATGTGGGACTGGCCAGGATCCTGCAGAGCCCCTCTGAGGAGCTGGGAGCCATGGGCACATTCCAGCCATTTCTGCATCCTGCAGCTGCCTGCTCAGGCAGGGACAGAGCCACCAGCAGCCAAAATCATCCCCAACTCTGCAGGGCTGGCACTGATCACCCTCACAGGAGTGATGCAGCACAGAGATCTCCTGTCACCCTCAGACCATGCCTGGAATAATCTGGGAGATTCTGCTGCACTTGTGGCCTCCCTCTTTGCAAAGAACAGGATTCTGCATTTGCTGGGAGAAAAGATTCCTTCTCTTGTCGTTTCCTTTCCCGAACATTTCCTTTGGTGCAAGTGTGAACATCACACTGAGTGTGTCTCTGAGAGTGGGAGCTCACGTCAGGCTGAGATGGTGCCCTGGTGTTTAATGTACAATGCACACAGCTTGGATTGGTGCATTAATCATATTCCTATTGCCTTTGGTATGGTAATGGCAGCAACAGGCTCTTGGGGTTTTTTTAATTAAAAAAAAAAGGAAAACGGGTTGGGTTTTTTTTTGAAACATGCATTATATTTCTGCAGCTAATGAAGAGGAAATAATGATGACTGTGCACTGTAATATGTATTAGAGAACTAATTAGACTATAGCAGAAGTGCTTACAGATGTCTTTTAAACACCTGCTTGGTGATTTTCAGCCCCACGTGCTCCTCCCTTCAGCAGAGCAGGTGTGCTGGGAGGACTGAGGTGGCACTGAAACGTGAACAGAGCACACATCAGCCTCCAGTCCTGGATGCTGTTTGTCCTGCTCCTTGTACCTTTAAAGCGGGATCATCTGTTTTAAAACAGCATCACCTTTAAAACAGGATGGTCACTGAAGGGCCCTTGGTGTGGGCTGGGTCTCTATTGCCTGTGGCAGGTGTTGGGAAAGGAGTCAGAACATTTTCTGATTTCCTTGTGGCCACCCAAAGGCAAAGTGGTGTCAGGACAAGAATTCACAGTGCAGCCTGAGGTCCTGCCTGTCTGTTATTGTACCTCCAGCATTCCCTGATCATTGGTTTAGTTGGGAGTGTGTTTTCAAGACCATTAAAAGCTCTGAGTCTGGAAATAATGTTGGCCTTCATTTTTAAAGCTGTTTTGAAGTTGTCTTTAACTGTCACAAGAAACCACAAATATTTTCCCTCTGCTATCTTATTTGCTTTTACATTTCTGTCAGTTATGTAAATAATTGAATTCTAAACAGGAATTACAAATGTGCCCAAAATCAAGCAGACTTTAGAGTTCCCAAGTGAGCCATACCTGTGATTCAGCCTGTTTCTCTCAACTCTTCCCAAAGGAAACCTGTCCTGACTTCATGTTCAGGTGCTGGAGGATGTGGAGCTGCTGGTGCCTGAGATCCTGAGCACAGCCCAAATGAAGGTGCTACAGGTGAGCAACTCTGATTCAAACCCTTTTTTTTATATCTTTGCAATGAAAATTTTCAGCAGATGCACTAAATCCTGAGATAATCACACATTTAAGTGGAGTATTCCACATTTTTCATGGAACAATGCATTTAAACACAACCAGCAATATTTTCATTCATAGGTGTGTCGGATTTTTTCCTGTATTTTGAGATTTTTGGTACTCCCTGCCATTTCATAGAACCCCATTTCAGGTGGTCATTGAGAGCTACAACTGATCTCCTTCCCTCTGAAGGATCAGTGCTCCCTTACAGAGGAGCTGCTGCTTCCTGTAACTTCTCCTCTGAACCCTGAAGGCAGCAGTAAAATTCGGGTAACTCAGTGCAACCCCCCCAGAGAGGACAGAGCTGAAGAGGAGAAGAGTTCTGGGGAGTTCAGCTGTTCCTTGGCAGGATCAGAGTCCCAGAACAGGCTCAGAGGTGAGTGCAAGTCAGATGCCACAAGCAGGTGTGGGTTTGTTGAAAGCAGAGAGGGAAAAGGAGAATCTCCTTTCCTGTCCCTCCCCCTCCAGCAGGGCCTGTGACAGATGCACACCTTTATCCCTGCTGCAGTGGCACTCTGAGAGGCACACACATGGGATGGCTCAAGGTGCTCTGGGGCTGGTGACAGGGAAAACCCCCGAGGTTTCCCACTCTCCTGAAGGGGATGCCCCAGGGACTGCAGAAATGAGAGGTGCTGCTCTTGGCTGGGAGGTTTGCAGGCAGAAAGTAACAAAAAAATTGACTCCAAGAATAAGACAAGGGACTTATCTGGATACAGCCAGCAGCTAAAAACCCCAGAACAAAGCCCCAGCAATTTCTGTCACGTTCCTCAGTGGGATAAGTGATGCTCTCAGCATCAGCAGAGCAAAGCACAAATGCAGTCATGCAAGGGAGCTGGGAGGGCAGAACCCGAGCCTGGCAGAGCCCCAGGTGGGTGTTGTGCCTCGCTGGGGCAGCCTGGGGGCTCAGTGGCACTCAGTGACACCAGCTGCTGTCCCCTGTGCCCCTGTGGCAGGGGTGGCACCCCTGGGAGCTGCTGCTGCCAGACCTGAGCCAGCAGCCAGCAAGGAGGACCTGGAGGGTGTGTGACACAGGCAAGCTCATCTTTGCAGTGCTGCTGCTGGGGCTTTCCTTCAGTTCTGTGGGAAATCAGCTCACCACCAGCAAGGGAAGGCAGGAAACTTGGAATGGGTCTTTTTAAATTCCACCCAGTGCAGTTGTGCTGGGAAATCTGAGGGGGTTTTTTTGCCTCCGCTCTCAACGCTGGGGTGTCACTGCCTGGGTGTGTGTGAGACAAATCTGTCCCCACCTCTCCCTCCCTTGGGGATTCAGAAAGTTGTGTCCCCACTCCAGAGGAGATGGAACCTCTCCAGCATGAGATAAATGACCAGGATAGACAAATAAGATAAATGAGAGCTGCAATAAAACCCCTCTGGAGGGTGTGCACGGCTTTCTGGGGTCAGTTCAGTCCCTCCAGTGCATTTCAGGTGAATCCCAGGATCTTGGCTTGCATTGCTGTTTAATTGTCAGCAGCATTCTGAGACATGAGCCGTATCCATCTAATCACAAACCCAAACAAAGCAGCACTCACTCCAGTCCCTTATCTATTGGCAGGCAACACAAGCCCCTCATCTCTTATCCACTCTGCATACACACAATTTTTCCTGCAGCCTTCACCAGCACCAGGAATTCAACAGCTGAGCCCAGCATTTATCTCAGTAAATCCATCCTGTGTGTGTGTGCCCCTGCCCCGACTATTCAAACACGCGGCCACATCAGCGCTGCTCCTTTGGAAGGCAGTGACAAGGGTCATCATTTTATTCTTTATCTCCCGCTTCACCTGCTCCTGAACGCCAGAGCAAGGCAGGGAACAGCATCCCGGGGAGCTCAGGGGTGTGGGTGACAGCCCTGCCGTGCCTGGCTGTTCATCAGGGTGCCACAGGAGGATGAGGAGCAGCGGGAGGCAGAGCTGAGCATCCCTGCCGCTGAGCTGGGAGGCAGAGGATGCTGCCAGCCCCGAGGGCAGAATTGCCGTGTCAGGTAGGAAACCTGGCCGAAAATCAGTTCAATTCCTGAGGATGAGACAGGTTTGAGTTGAGTTTGAATGTCTCGTGCTCCCCCTCAGGGCTGCGTTTTTTGGGGGAAATGTTTCGTTCGGCCGCTTTCCGCTCCCGCGGCATTGACGTGCCTGAAAGGATTCAGCTGCCACAGCCTGCCAGGCAATGAAAAGCTCTTGTTGAGGTCACTGGTATCACAGAAGTGTCTCTCCTACAACATCCCAGTGAACCAGGGGCACTGGCAGACAGGGACTGATGTCAAGGCACCGTGCTCCAGGCCGGACTGTGACCCGCTGTCCCAGCACGGTGTCCCCTCCAGAGGAGAGCCCGCAACCCTCCTCCAGCTAAGTGCAAAAAAAAAACCCACTCCATCTCTAAACATCCCTGACCTTTAAATTCAGGCTGCAGCGAACAGATCTGCTGCTAACCAGAAATCCTTTCATGTGTCTGAGCGTTCAGGGAATAGATGGAGCTTAACATGCAAATGCCGGGCTTCCTGCAGCACCGCGCTGCTTCTCCAGCTCTCTCGTTTCGTGCTGTTACCTCCACCCTGCTGTGCCTGTGAAAAGAGCCTCTCTGAGGAGAAAGTTTCCCACAGACACGAAATCTGACTGATGCAGCAGTCGCTGAGAGTTTAATTTCTAAACGCTGTGTCCATCTGCAGCCCGGCCGTCGGCAGAGATGATGCCGTGTGCGGAGAGAGCAGCCCCTCGCTCCATCGGGTTTTTGGGGGTGGATTTGATATGTTTGCCCTCGTGTTTAGGTGAAGGAGTGCTGAATTTGTGAGCCAGCAGTCCTGGCTTGCCCTAAGGGAAGGTTTTCCCTCTGGAGCAGCGCCCTTAGGTGTGTTCATCTGAGCATCTCTGAGTTCCTGCGCTCCCAAAATTCAGTGTTCTAACAGAGAGGGAAATGGATGTCTCTTGTCCCAGGTAACGAGCCCTAAGAGAGGGGGGAAATGGCCTCAAGTTGTGCCAGGGGAGGTTTAGATTGGATGTTACCAAGAATTTCTTCCCTGAGAGGGTTGTGAAGCCCCGGAACTGCCCGGGGCAGTGGTGGGGTCACCGAGCCTGGAGGGGTTTGAAGGAGGTGAAGTTGTGGTGCTGGGGGATGTGGTTTAGTGGTGACCTCGGCAGCGCTGGGTTAATGGTTGGACTTGATGATCTTTAAAAGTCTTTTCTACCCTAAATGATTCCGTGGTTCTCTCTTCAAATGCTTTTTTTCCTTGAAAAAAGAATGAAAAATGCCCTTCAAGCCCATGAACAGCAGCTGCAGGGCAGGGAGGACTCACCAACAAATAATGTTTTCTTGGCACTTCAAATATCTTCCCTGAACTTTTCCTTAAATTCTTAAAGCAACACGAGGCATTATTGACAGGTGAATTAGGCAAAATATTCGATGTTTTTCTAATGCTGTTTTAATTCTTTAAAAATTTCCATTCTATGCCACTACCACATAATCCAACATTTTAAGCATCTTGTCCCTCACAGTGTCTGCTTTTATTTACAAGCTTGTCTGGTTATTTTGGCCACAGGAGACATCATGAATTCCATCAGCAGTTCCTCTCCTTTGGGAGCTGGTCCCAGCCCTGTGCTGCCCCTCTGGTGAAGAGGTGAATTCTTGAGAAATATCTTGTGAAAAAAAATGTTATTTTTTACTGCAGTGGCCAACCCCAACTCAATCTGTTATCTCTCATAAGTTCCATTGATGGTCTGCTGCCAAAATTGGTGGTTTGCAGCTGAGGAGCTCAGAGGAGGTGGAAACAAAGTCCTTGTCCTGCTCTCCAAGCTCTGCCTGATCCAACCCAGGTGTTTCTGGCTGCCATTTCCCAATCAATTGTCTGTGGTGGGGAAACTTTATTCTCTTTTCCTCTTGTGCATCAAAATGGCTCCAGGAGATTCTTCTCCCCCAGGCAGGAAATTCTGGAAGCTCTGGCTCTTTTCAATCAGCTGCATCACAAACTGATTTCCAGCCTTGTCTCTCTTCTCTTACATGAGCTATAAAATCCTTTCTCTCCTCCCCAGCTGAACTAAAAATGGGCAATTTTTAAACAAGCGTGTCTGCAGGGTAGAAATGAGGAGTCCTGGCTTATCTCGTGTTATGTAAATACTTTTGTGCTTCCCAAACAAAGTTTTTCTTTCCCTTTGATCTGCCTTTCTTGTAGCCAGTTTAACCCCCAGAAAGAGGCAGGAGATTCCCAGAGATTGCCACTGGCATTAGTCCTGAGGAAGATGCAGAGAGAAAACTCCAAATTACTGCTGTAAACAGCTCGTTTAGAAGTGGGTGCTCACCAAAGGGAAAAGTTGCCTTTCAGTGTATTTTTTTAAGCAAATTTTCACTTAAAATAGCTGGGACCAACACAAAAATAGCATTTGCTTAGTGTGGTACGAGATGAAAGAGGTGCTGTTGCAGCAGCCTGGGAGGTGGCTGTGCCCCAGACTTGTGCTCTGGGCAAGATCTCAGAATTACTGGAGTTATTTTTATCCTTCCAAACTTTTTGTGCCTCAAATTTTCACGGATTGTTTTGGGCTGCGGGGCATGGAGGGTGCAGCATTCCCAAAAGAAACTTTTTTTGACAACTTCAAACCCCTACAAGCAGAAGCTGATTCCAATTTCACTGATTTCACAGCGTTAATTAATATTAGAGTTATTTCACTGAGCTATCATAAAGAGTTATATTGCCTAATTACAAAATTAGCACCAAAGCACCAGCACTAGAGGGAGGAAAAGCAGCACGTGCAGCCTGCAGATAAAAATGTTTAATTACACTTAAAAGTTATTCTACTGAAGGAAAAAATATTTTGGCAGTATTTTGGGTAGAATGACAGCAGCAGCAGGTGTGGCTGAACTCCTGGTTTTGTATTGGTGGCCAGGGCTATCAGAATGGTTTATATCTGGAGAAAAATATAAATATAAATATAAATAAATATAAATATTATTATTATTAATAATAATAAGTATATATATATATAGGATTTATATGGGGCTTGCATATGTTTGTCCTGGATGTTTATCAGCTCTGCTGCTGGTACCTCCTAGAAGAAAAAGTGCATTTCTTGTAAAAACCAACCAGCTGAAGATGTTATTGGGGTCATGGATGTGAAGGCAAGAGGCACCAGTGCCCTGGGAGGGTGCCTGGAGCCTGCTGGTGACACTCTGGAGTCACAGCCAGCAGGAAAACCTGGCAGGGCTCTGCCTGGTTCAGCAGGGCTGATTGATCAGCCCCAGGCTGCTGGAATTGGGGTGAGGGATTCATTAGCCCGGGATCAGCCCCTCAGCACTGGGCACAATGCTCGCCTGAAAATAGGTAATTAATGGGGCTTTATTTGCCACGTTTCCAAGGCAACACAAACCCCCAGGACATTGTTTTCCAGACCATGGGCTGATTCTTTTGGCTGCTGCAGAAGCTCCCCCATCTCGTCTGGAGCTGCTGAAAAGGTACCAAAGCCGTATTTTTGATCATGATAGTCCATTTACATGCTATATCCAAAAAGTAATGACGATCAGATGCTGCTGCTGGAATGATCTGCTCTCACTGCACAGCTCATTCAATCAGCAGAGAGCTCTGCTATTCAAACAGATAATTAGTGTTGTGACAAGGGTGACT
Organism: Alaudala cheleensis; assembly: GCA_013398995.1. NCBI lineage: Eukaryota > Metazoa > Chordata > Aves > Passeriformes > Alaudidae > Alaudala > Alaudala cheleensis. Next base: position 104,312 of record VWYE01022062.1, read on the forward strand.
GTAAATGCCTCCGTTTGGTGGCAATGTTAGGAAGTGTGACAGAAATTAAATTATTTGTCTGCCTTAAGCGTGGCCCTCCTTGGATTGCTAATGAGGGAAATTCTTGTTAAACACGTGTCCTGTTCTGACTCCTTCACAGGTCCTGGGAAAGTGATTTATTCTGTGGATCATCACAGGCAGGAAAGACAGAAAGGGCTTTCCTGTGCTTCCTCTGGCTCTTTTTTGTGTCTGTACCTGATGGAACAGATTCCCTCCAGGGACAGCAATCCCAAAGGACACCTTTCCTGCTCATCCATGTCCCATCTTTACAAGGAATTGGCTCAGGGAGAGCCTTTGGGTGCTCCAGGCTCAGGGGGACATTCACAGCACCTTCCCTGGAGGTGACAAAAACCCACCCACGGTTCCCTCTGGGGCTGCAGGGCTCAGGGCTGCCTCAGAGCTTGTCCTGGGAGTCTCTGCCTCACCTTGCAGGATCAGGAGACTCCCAAGGTCCCTGGCCATGAGCTGGTGTGGAAGAAGGGAGTCCCTCTGGAGCTGCCCATGGCTTTTGTTCAAAGGAATCACATTCATTGTTTATTTTCATGAATGGCCCCCTGCTCTGGCAGCTGGCTCTGGGTCCCACCTTTGAGCAAGGGTGTGCAAACCCTCCCTGTGTGCTGCTGGGGGAGTCCAGTGCTGCACCCCTGGTTCATGATGGGATGCTCCAAATGGAAAACAAATCCCTGTCCCTGCAGCTCTGCATCCCAGAGTGGGGGATTTGGGGGCATCAGGGCTGAGCAGGCAGCAAGGAGCTGGACTCCCTCAAAAGTGTCTCTGTCCCACTTTCCTAGGAGCTGTTTGGAGTTTAAATTCTCATGGGCTGCATTAATGGACATCCTGAAGCTGCAGCCTTTCACAGGCTCCTAACGGGAGCCTTTTGATTCTTCCCTTTTCAGCCTCTGCCAATGCCTTGATGTTTTCTCCCCCCCAAAAGGGAATTAATGGCTGGGAAGGAATGGAGAGCACAGCACAAGGAGCAGGCATGGCCCAGACATCACAGCACTAATTATGCTCTTAAAGGGTAAGAAAATAATCTCGGGTACATTGGGAAGAAAGTGTCTCAGAGATGCTGCATGGGGTTACAGGCATGGCTCCTGTATTTGTGCATCTGAAAAAAAAAAGAAATAGAGTTTCAAAGACACTTCTTGACCTCAGAAAGATCAGTGAGGAGTTCAAGAAAAAGAAATTTAATTCCAAGCGAGTTTATCAAGTTTTCCTGACCCTTAAGGATGGAAAAAGCAAAGGAAGGATGCACATGAAGGTCCTGTGAAGTTCGAACAGTAAAACACTCTCATGCACAAACTGTGAAAGTCTGCAAACAGAGAGTTCAAACCCAAAGCAAACGAGGAGCAGGGGATGAATTCCAACGAGGGCAGTGCAGACTCTGCAGGAGGAACAGAGGGAAAGGTGGGGGCTGTTTATTGCCACACCGAACTTCTGGGGGGCAGCTGAGAGGCAGGACAGGGTTGGCAGCCACAGCCACTGGCACAGAGGGAAGCAGGGATCCCAGACTGGTACCAGGGCTGTTGGACAGCGACAGGGGACTGTGTTTGTGGCAAACACTCGTGCACGGCCACACTGGTGCCCTCTGAGGGCAAATCCTGGGGACAGTCCCTGCCTCTGGCACCCCCTGCCAGCAGGGGACAGGGACAGAGCTGGCGCAGGACTGTCCTGCAGGGGATGCCAGAGGGGTCCACATCCTCAGCCACCTCAGAAACATTTCCTAGCCTCAGGTAAGGCTTTAATAACTGCTGCAGATCTTGCTGAGGCTGCTGAGTGGGAGCTCAGCCTGGAAAAAGAGACACTTGTGGCCCCTGTCCTGGGCTGCTCCCTCCTCCTCAGAGACCCCAGCTGTGCCCTGTGGGATTCCCAGGAAATCCCTTTGCTCCGAGGACAGGGAGCTGCTGAAGGGACATCACATCCCCCATCCCTGGCAGCTCCCAGCTTCCAAGTGCCTCTTCCCATCCATCAGCCCTGCTAAAGCAGCAGCGAGGTGCACTCTTGTCTCTGCCCAGCACATCCCTTTCCACGGCTCTGCAGGAGCTCACAGCATTAGCATAAAACAATCCAGGCAGTTGTTTCCCCCCTAAGAGAGCCTGGGCCTGTTTACAAAACTCATTTTATTTTCACAATATTCCGTTGTTATTTATTTCAGGGCTGTCAGAGGAATGCACTCCCTCGTGCTGGACAGCTTGGCTTTATTGCCTGTTATTAAGATGTAGCAGATCCAACCTGACAGGCACTGCCCACGTCTGCCTGCCACCACTGAAAGGCAAATTAAGTTGAAAATAGAGATCTCCAATATTTCTGTGGCCTGAAGTGATATTACTTTTTAACTCGTTTTGTATTCATAAAGGGTCCTGCGTGTTTGTAACATATCCCGCAGTAAACTGTTCAAAGTTGGGTTTTTTTAAAAAAAATCCTTACTCCAAGTACCTCTGAGAAATTCAGGCTTTAGAGCAGCAGTTCTGGTGTTGGTGGGGAATTGAAAAAATGCAATTTTTAAAACTGTACTTGAAGCCTACCACTCTTATGAGATTTCAAATATTAGTTGTGACAAAGTGCTGGTTATTTTGGGGAAGCCCAAATTCCAGTGGAATGGCAGAACCACCTTCCCCACCACCTGCAGTTCTTGTAATTCTATTCACATTTTTCATTATTATTATTTTTCTTCATTTTTTTTTCCACCCCAGGACTGAGTTGCTGATTTTGGATGGTCACAGGAGCTGCTCTGCAAATGCCTGCCAGAGGTGGGATTATTCCTTACTGCCTCTCCACCTTTTCCTCCTGCACTTTCCCAATGCCAGCTTGTTTTTTATCAGCTCACTGGAGAACCAAGACACTTCTATTAATGCAAACAACCCTGAGCTGAATTAACATGATATGAGGAAGAGAGATCAGTTTAAAGGAAGACTGGGGAGGCAGTGTGAGGCAGGAGTTTCCACCTAAAACCATCTGAAAGGAAAAAAACCTGATTTACCCAAGAAAATTTGTGATTTGTTGGGATCATTATTAACCCCGACTTCAGCACCTGGATCAGCTCCCCATCAGGCACACCCACACTTTAAAAACTTAAAATAAATAGTTGTGCTGTGCCTGTGCTCCCAATGAAAAGGTTTTGGTGCTGGAGAATCTCAGGTTTTACAGGAAGCTGCAGCATGTAAGGAACAGGCAACTGCAGCAGCAAACAGGACCTGCAATTTAATGCTGAACAGTGATACACTGAATATATTTTTATAAAAAACTAACTCTTCTTCAGTATAATTACACTGAGGGTTTTTTCTTTTTTTGGGAAGAGGAAACAGCCTGAGTGGATAGATGGGAAATGGAGATGGATTTTTGCTGCAGGCAGAGGTGGAGCTCAACCCTTTTTAGATGTATTAAACCCCCAACGTGTGCAAATATGTAACAGGAACAAGCAACAACACTTTGGAATCCTCCATTATCCCTCAGTGTAATAAATATTTTATTAGAGCCATAGAAAAGAATGCATACAGATAACCATAGGATACACACACAACTGGAAGTTCAAGGATAAATTTTCAACCTTTTCAATATGAAACAAGGTACTGGGTACATATCTCATGGAGATATAGAACTAGAAACCAACTCATAATACAGTGTAAGCACATGAGAAATGGGCAGTACAGGAGCCTGGACTAGAATTCTGTGAAACAAGAGAAAGAGTCACCCTTTTGTTGCATGAAATAGAACTATTTACTCACTAGGAACACCTGGGTATTTCCATGTCCCACCCACCCCCCCTGTTTGCAAGTGTCTGAAAACAACACTGGTGTCAGCCACATGGAAAAGCAACGAATGTTGAACTCATTTCTAGCTCTCTATGTACAGTATATACAGCTCTTGCTTCCCTCAGCAGCACTTGGTCTCACCTGCAGCTCAGCAGAATGAATATCAAGGTGTTTTTTCTACATACCATAGTTTTATTAAATCCTGGTTCTCCCTTTGTAGTTCTGTGTGTTGTGAAATTAAAAATAAAAACCAAACTAAACCCAGTCTTTAAGAGGAGATGCTTTATGTCATGTGAACAGGGCTGCTGTGACCTCTCCAAAAAGTGTTTAAATCCTGATTTGACAACTCCAGAAGCCAAATGGAACAGGCTTAATGCATCTTTAATTGACTGCCATGAAAACAAGCACACATTTCTCTAAACAGCAAGTCTGAAGTGTTGTTGTATCCATTTTTTAATATCCTAATATTGCTGTGAACTTCCCAGACTGATGTGACAGCAGTGGGGTGCAGCTGAGAGCCAGAGCAGGTGGAACAGCTCAGAACTGGTTGAAGAGCAGCAGGAAGGGAGAGGTGTGACTGTCAATCTGCATTCAGGGTGTTGGGGCAGTGCAGAGAAACGAGCAGCAGAATTTGGGGCTGCAGCTCTGGGAGCACCACGTCACCTCTGCACGAGGCCACGGTGTCCCTGCGTGTCCCCAGTGCTGCCAGCTGGGCACTGCAGCTGCTGCAAGTGTGGCAGGAGGGCAATCAGATCATCCTCGAGGTGGGAGAGTCTGGCTATGAACAAAGAACCTGGAGAGGTGGGGGGATGAGGAAATGGATCTCAGAATTTACTGATGAAGGGAGGAGCACAAACATCCTCAAAGCTCAGCTGGGAGATCATTCCTCAGGAGCAGCAGTGCCTTTGCCCTGCTCCAGATGGGGTTTTTTTTGGAGGCTTCTTTCCATTTAGAGCAACTCCCACAAAGGGCAGCAGGAAAATGATCCCAACTCCTGGGTGATAGCACTGCCTTGGGAGCAGCCACGTGGTGGTTGTGTCACCCCCTGCCTGAGGACAGCCACAGCTCTGATTTCATCTTCCCCATGCCAATTGTTATTTTAGCAACGCACAACAGACCCAGAACAACCCAGGGTTGCTGCAGAAATGGAGATTCTCACTCTCCCTCACAGCCCTGACCTCACAGTGCCCTCCCTCCCCCTCTCCCTCACGCTGGATCTGAAGCATGGAACATGTAAACTCCTTTGGTTCAAGTATTAAGGCATTTTTAGATTCCTTTCTAAAGGATTTGCTAAACTTTACATGGTATTTTTACTTCAACTTACAGTGAAATAGAAAGAATTTAAAAACACGTCAGGATAGAAGAAAAACCATGCATTAACCACTGCAGTTTGTTTTTTTTTTAAAAAAGCACTTTAGTAACCAATGGTTTTTTTTTTCCCCCCAGCAAATGCAAATGTATCAGCACAACACAGAATTAAGGGTCAAGGAAAATATTGTTGCTAAGAAGCTGGAGATAGTGAAGGTACTCAAGACTGATGGAGCAGAACCTCTTGCATCCATACCTGTGACAAAGGAAAAAAGGAATTCAGGATTAAATGAAAGCTTAAGTATGTGCTGTGCCACATTATTACTCCTCCTAAGCAAAAAATTACTGTAATTTTTTTTCTTACAAGCACTAGAGGTCTACAAAAATGCAGGAAGTATTTAAAAATTACAGAGATGTCTGTAATTTTTAAAATGCAGTGATCATGAAACTGTTTAGTGCTCTGGTGTAGCTGACAAGGTGGGGTTTGGTCAAAGGTTGGACTCCGTGATCTTGGAGGTCTTTTCCAACCTTCNATTATATATCCAGCAATGGAAGCTGCATCCCTCAGGCTAAATCTTTTTGGTCTCTTTCAAAGTTTTATCCATTTCAAATAAATGATAAAAATTGTAAATGTATAAAATAAAGACTGTATCCACATTTGAAGGCAGTGTTATAGATGTGGTGAGTGTTCAGATGTTCCAAGATCCAGGTGTGGGTGGGATCCCAAGAGCTGAGCAAAGCCAGCATGGGGAGAAACAGAGATTAGGGGAAATTAATGGTGAGACANTGTGAGTCTACTTTCAAGGTAATACATTTTTTTTAAAAGGGAGGAAAAGTAAAAAACTTAACATTTTTAATACCAATTCACATGGCAATTTAGCAGTTCAGCAGAATGGAGTTTGCCATCCATAAGGGAAGCACTTTTAATTGCTTTCCCTTTGATTACCGGGTTACCATACAACGTCTAAACATTAATTTCAGCTTTTTTTTCCCCCACCAACAAAGCAAGCAAAGACAAAAGCAGAGTGTTGGAACCTACTGGCCAGCCTGGGGATGAGGATCTGCTGGCTGCTGCTGCCATCTCCCCCCTCGGTGGTGGCTCTGACCTCGATGACATAATCGTCCTGCAGGCGCAGCCACAGCTCGGCCGTGGTGCTGGCTGTGCTCAGCTCCTGCACCCTGCCCTGGCTGCTGGTCCTGTACAGCACCTGCAACACAGCACAGCCTCAGCACCCTCCCTGTGCCCAGCAAAGCAGCCTGCAGCTTCTCAAAGGGATGGGGTGAAAGAAAAGAGGTGATTTTTGGTTAATGTTGCAGGGCGGGGTTATATTTAAAGGAAGAAGGGAGCATCAGTCAAAGCTTTTTATTCCAGACTTCATTTAAAATACCACAATATTACTATAATGCATATTAGATATTATTTTTAGCATAATAACATGAAATAATGGGTGGTGGGACACTGGGACAAGCCATAAACATGTACTTTTTGCCAATACAACTCAATGGGCAATCAGATCTTGAGCCTAAATCTTTTATACAGGAATATCTCACGTGGGATGCAGCTGTACAGAGCTTATCAGGAGCATCCTCAGCTCTGCTTTTACACACACTTCTATGATACATTTAAACACTTCCACATCTGTCTGCTGATCAGATTTAGAGCAGATGCAAAAGTGTCATTTCTGTCAGGGAAATGGGCATGGCCCACAGCAGGTAAGAGGAGAAAGGGTTTCAAAATATCAGTTTAACATATGTGAAAATAGAGAATAAATAAATTAATTAATAAAAGAATCTATTTCATATCTCCATTATGTACTCTATAATATCCACAATATATAAATTTTGGATATTATATATCCAGCAATGGAAGCTACATCTATCAGGCTAAATATATCAGGGAAATGAGCATGGCCCACAGTAGGTAAGAAAGAGGAGAAAGGATTTCAAAATAGCAGTTTAATTTATGTCATAATATAAAAAATGTATTATAGAAAAATATAATAAATAAATTCTCCATTATATATATATGTATCTCTCAAATTTTTATATATATTAATTATATACGATATAATATCCATNGTTTAGGGCTGGTGTTGTGCATCCTCTGAACATGCAAACACACAAGGAAACAGCAGCTCTGGGCTGTCCCCAGCCCTGTCCCCACTGACCTTGTACCCTGTGACCTCAGACTCGTTGGCCATGGCTCTGACCTCCTCCCAGCTCAGGAAAACTCTGGAGTCTGTCACGTTCCACACCACGTTCCCTGGAGGTTGGCTGGGTGCTTCAAACACAACAACAACACAACTTTAATTCAACTGGCACTGGGGGTGGATCAGCAGCTCAGGTGATTGGCTGCCACGACATTTGGGATGCAAAAGCCACCCCAGTGCAGGCTCCTCCCTGTGCACATCACGGTTCAGAGGCTCAATTCCAAAAACTGAAGGGAGGAAAAAGCCAGAGTGGCACAAAAATGTTTCTGAAGTTGAAATATCTGCTGCTGGTCCTTCATTCAATGTGCCTTAGGACATGGGTGATTAATTAGAACAAACTCTAGTGATGGTAACAGACAATTTTTAGTTTTAGTGCAGTGCCAAAACCAAGAAAATTCTTCACAACAGATTGTTAGATAAATTTAGGTCTCAGTGAATATTCAAATTCACCCACAATGTTGATTTACTTTAAGATGTTTGTTATGCAAAATATTTGAAGTTTTTTTTTTGTCTGTTGGTTTTTCCAACTTGAGTTGTGGTTCTGAACTGAGCCTGTGCCAAAAGTGGGCTTTGGCCAAGGAGATGTGCTGGGATATTTTGCTCATTTAGCAACCCAAGCCTGGTATTGGCAGAGCAGCTGCATCCTCTGGGCTCTGCCCCTTGGAGCTGCCAAACTTCCAGGGAAGCACAAACCTCTTCAAACACCTCAGGTTGGTTCCCCAGAAAGTGGGTCCTGCAGTGGCACAAACCAATGATTAAAATCTTCTCTAAATGTGTTAAGGAAAACAATTTACTGTTGCTGTCACCTAGTGGAGGCAGCTGCTGCTTAGGTGGGCTGAGCTGTGCTTTGAGACTGGAGGCTCCAGCTTTAAGCACTTGTTTCCATGTGCTTAAGGATTTTTTCCTCTTTTTTTTCCCCTCCTCTCTTCAATTCTTTCCCACAGGAGGTTCCCTGCCTTGTCCCCATAAGCAGTCACATCAAAACCCACCTGATTATACTCAAAAACCAGGAAAAAACCCGTGAGATTTAAAAAAAATTACTCCAAACTCAACCAACCACCCACAGCTATTTTTTTTCATCCCCACTATTTGTCTTGTTCTATGTACTGAGGAAGATTTAACCTGATGTTCTAATAATAACCACTGCTTGTGAATGTAAGAGGAGATGGTTTCACTCCTGAGAATGAAGTGTTACAGTGTGTATGAATCGCTTTCACACTGAGATATTGCAGCTGAANTCCAACTTGAGTTGTGGTTCTGAACTGAGCCTGTGCCAAAAGTGGGCTTTGGCCAAGGAGATGTGCTGGGATTTTTTGTTCATTTATCAACCCAAGCCTGTTCATTTGCAGAGCAGCTGCATCCTCTGGGCTCTGCCCCTTGGAGCTGCCAAACTTCCAGGGAAGCACAAACCTCTTCAAACACCTCAGGTTGGTTCCCCAGAAAGTGGGTCCTGCAGTGGCACAAACCAATGATTAAAATCTCCTCTAAATGTGTTAAGGAAAACAATTTACTGTTGCTGTCACCTAGTGGAGGCAGCTGCTGCTTAGGTGGGCTGAGCTGTGCTTTGAGACTGGAGGCTCCAGCTTTAAGCACTTGTTTCCATGTGCTTAAGGGTTTTTCCTCTTTTTTTTCCCCTTCTCTCTTCAATTCTTTCCCACAGGAGGTTCCCTGCCTTCTCCCCATAAGCAGTCACATCAAAACCCACCTGATTATACTCAAAAACCAGAAAAGAACCCGTGAGATTTAAAAAAAATTACTCCAAACTCAACCAACCACCCACAGCTATTTTTTTTCATCCCCACTATTTGTCTTGTTCTATGTACTGAGGAAGATTTAACCTGATGTTCTAATAATAACCACTGCTTGTGAATGTAAGAGGAGATGGTTTCACTCCTGAGAATGAAGTGTTACAGTGTGTATGAATCGCTTTCACACTGAGATATTGCAGCTGAATTCCACAGGAAATGAGTCATCCTTGAAATCCACAACAAAATATTAAGATGACATGTGGGAAAAACGAAGAGTAATTATCTATAAAAATAAAAAAACTCTAAGCTTCTGTCTGTGGGATTCAAGGAGGCTCCATTTGCTGCAAGACACCAAAATCTCCAGCAATCACCAGTTCAGAGCTTCCTGTGTGGCAGGTCCTGATCCACCAGGTCAGGTCAGGACATGTCCAGAGAGCTGCAGGGGTTTCTGAAAGCTGCTCTCACACAGGAGCATTTCTCAGAATCAAGAGCTGATGGACAGAACTCTGGGTTTTATTTCAAGACTTCCTAAAGATGAAATAATTGTAAGAACTCAGGGAAGTCTTCCCCACCCACCTGGCATTTTGCATAGCAGCATTTAAACCTCCACTTGTTATTCTGGGCTGTAAACATGCATATTTCAAATTTAAGAGCAAACAGATTTTAATTGTCAGAGGCTCAATTTGAATTTTGAAATACACTGCCAACAGAACTGAACTGTTTGTATTTCTTGGTGTGGCAGGAGTTTCTGAGATGTACCTGGCAGGTCCTGTGGGGGAATGCAAATCCTTCACACCAATCACAAACATTCAAATTAAATTACAAATCAGGATTGATTAAAAATCACACATTTGAATGAAAGATCAGTTTCTACTGCTGTAGCACAGAGAATTATTTCTCTCAGCAATTCAACCCATCTATCAAAATCTTCAGACTGACATTACATGATTTTGCTCTCCTTATTCACCAGAAAGATCCATGCACATAATGCAATTAATTTTCCTTTTTAATTATTGCAAATAGCAAGGTCCTGATGCAGATCCTGTTCACACCAGTGGCATCAGGGCCTTGGCCAGTTCTCAGTCACACTCCCCATAAGAAGGGGGCACACCAAAAAAAAGACTGAAAATCCCTGAGCTGAGCAGCCTGGCACCACCTCCAGTGAGCAGCCAAAATTATTAATTAGAAAAAAATTCCTTTTTCCAAGCCCTGTACAGGCTGCAGGCAGTGAGTCACCTCAGATCAGGCAGTTCATGGTAATTGTGCATATAACACATTTAAACTCTGACAAATCCGAGTTGGTTGAGTCCTCAGTGACAGACACACTCATTTTTGCATACAATAATTTCTGATAAACCAGCTGATTTCATAATATTAATGTTACAACTCCTTCTGCTGGGGGGATGCTAATGACTATTGCAGGGAATTTGACCCTTCAGACAGATTTAATTGTATTTCTGGAGCCTCTGACAGAAGCACTTCAAGACTGATGACCCTGATTCTGAGCTGTGTTAGAGGAGCTCACTAAAAATATTTCCACTCTCAGAAAAATTAGTGCAGCCTCTGCCAATCTGTTCTCCAGCCTAATTCTGCCTCTGCAGCAGCAGAGTGGCCTCTTGTGCAATTTGTTCAAGGGGAAACAGTGGACATGAAGGATTGTTTTGCATGGACTCCATGAGGTTCATTGCATTTCAAAAGCCATGCCCCAGAGAGGTTATAAATATGTTATAGAACACTGAAAAATTCAACAAGTCTCTCTCTCTCTTTTTTTTTTTTTCCCTTCTAAATGACAGAGATTTTTCTTCCCCAATTTCTCCCAGCCATCAGCAGCACAACAAAGGCCCAGTGCAGAAATTACAGATGTTCCTTGGGGCTCCCCTGGCAGGGCTGGGTGTTACTCACCCTGCTGCAGGAGGGCACAGCTCTGTGCTTGGCTCATGGCACTGCACAGAAACTGAGCTCACTCAGTGATTCCCACCAATGCCACTGCTTTCCTCTCCCCTCCAACCCCATTTTGTGCCTCTCCCCAGTTTTTATCCTGAGGTACTCACGTGGTTTTTTGGTGGTGGCATTGACAGTGGCACTGAAGGGCCCTGCCCCTGCGCTGTTGTAGGCACGCACAGCTGTGAAATAAGCCAAGTTGCTCCTCAGCCCTGTGATTTTTATGGATGTTTCATTCCCTGCTGCTTTTACTCTGCTGGAAGATTCTTCTTCTTGCCCATTATGCCAGTACCTAACCTAGGAGAGAAAAGCCAAAACCATTTAAATAATTTAAGTCTTGCTGTTGACCCACAGCATTGTACACGACTTTTTAAGTGCATTTTTTTTTCCCCTTCCTTCAGCTGAAAAAGGTGGAAATACAGTCAAGTTTCAGAAATATGTTTACTGTGCAAAAATAAAACATTCTTATCCATCTGCTTCTCACGCTGGCTGCTCTTTTCAGTGTGTGACTGCAGGAAAAAGGCAATTGAAATATTAGATCTTGCTTGAACTGAAGAATGACAAGAGGAAAACCATTACTTCATTAAGAAGGAAACAAGCTCAGAAAAATGCAGCTTACAAAGAAGTTTCTTAGAAAGCAAATGTCATTCTGAAAAAAAATGTTAGATTGGAGTTATGTCAGGGACATGACTATCTGTCAGCACAAGAAGCAGAACACAATTGTGTGGGGATTTTTTTAAACAAAGATAAAAAAATTTAACAAAAAAAAGAAAATTATCCTTCTTCTGGCTGTCAGTGGGGCAGGAAGAGCAAGATTTGGGGTGAATCTGTGTGGATGTGCTGCAGCCTGCACGACCCTTCTGGCCCTTTACAAAGAGGAGTGGGTTTCATTTAATAAATAGGGTTGATTAATTGAAATATTTAGATTTCCACAGGCTCACCTCATAGCCCAGCAGCCTGCCATTGCTCATCTTCCAGGGGATGGCTGTCCAGGACACCAGGATGGCAGAGGAGGACAGGCTGGTGGCCGACACTCCCGAGGGCGCTGTGCTGGGCTCTGCACGAGGAGGGAGAGAGGTGACAGTGGGGACAAACCCAGCTCCTCACCCCAAGCCTGAGCAGGATTCCCTGCTGGAGCAGCTCCTGGGGGTGGCTGTACCTTCCTCAGCTGAGAACACCGTGGTGACAGCGCTGAAGGGCCCCTCCCCTTTGTTGTTGTAGACGCCGACTTTGACCTCGTAGGGGGAGAAGGGCAGGATGCTCTCGTTCCTGAACACGTATCTGGGGCTGTCAGGGGACGTCACCACCGTCTGGATCCACGTGCTGGTGCCCAAGGGGCGGAAGGCAACCACGTAGCCAAACCCTTCCCCGTTCTGCAGCTCCTCAGGGACGGGCTGGGCACAAAAACATGGACAAGTGAGGTCCCTGGGCAGGGAGAAACTCATGGGTGTGATGATGCCAGGGTTGTGGGCCTGGGTGTTTCTGGGTCTGAGAGATTTTATCCTGCTAACTTGTTCCCAAGGGAAAAAGTTCTCAGGAAAGCTTCTTCTCAAAACAATCCTGGCAAATAACTATCCTATCTCTAAACAATCTTGGCTAACAACTCTCCTCTCTCAAAGCTTTCCTTCTCCAGGTGATGTTTCACTGTTTCTCTGGTTTAACCAGAGGTGTTGTTCCTATTCACCAATCGTGTTAAGGCTGTGTCAGAACACCTTATAAAAAGGTAGCAAAAATTAGAGAATAAAGCTTTTATACTTTTGCCTACTGAAATATTGGAGTCTTTTACCTTTCTTTCGTGTCCTACAAGGACAGGGGCTGGCACTGTGCTTGGCATCAAAGCCTCAGCCAATTAACTCTGGTACACACAGCAAAATGTGCTCCCTTCAACCCACTCTGAGGCTTGCATTTCAAGAAGAGAGAGACTTTCAGGTGTGAGCTCTGGTTTTCACTGAGTATTCTGCTTCAAGAGACTCCTCAGTAAATACAACTTTTCTTTCATCAACCCACAGTTCATAAAAAATGAATAGTTGCTTGGTCAGCCATTAGAGAATCCAATACCACCTTCATACAGTGGCTTAAACCTTCCTCTGATGTGATTTTGATTAGATAACCACACAGAGTGGTCGATGCTAGGAAGAGAATATTAACAGTTCTTGAAATCATTAAAAAAGGGGATACATAATATAAATTGTATTGGTTAGCAAGTGCATCCAGATTTAACAGTGGGAAAGCAAGGACTCCAAAGCCCAATTCTTTGGTTTAACCACCCCTCTGCCCTCCTGCCTCATTTTTAGCATTAACATTTGCTTGAGAACAGAAGCAATCCCAGGCAAACTGAATTCCCTGGGGATTTCCATCCAGCACAGGGACATGAGAGTGTTAAAGAACCCCGGGCAGGGTGCAGGGCTCACATCACACATGGCCCAGAGGAGAAGCTGCTGCAGCCAGGGACATTCAGAGGGAGCAGAAGAACAGAAATAAAGTTCTGTGAAGGAAACTCCTCCCCAGCAAACTCACATCCCACGTGATGACCAGCTCAGATCTGCTGCCTCCTCCCCCACTGACCTCCGACGGGGGAATTTCGGGAACTGTGGAAAGCAAAGGCAGAGATGTCTGCACAGAGCAGGGGCAAGGGGACACACCACATCACCCTCATGCTCTGAGTTTAACCCACATTCACAGCTCCTTTTGCCATCAGGGCAGATGTTTTTGGGGTAGGAGGGGCAGTACTGGAAAGCCCCACATTGATCCTTCCCCATCCTTCTCTGAGCAGCTGGAGAATCTCAGCAGCTCACAGGTTACACCACATCTGCTGTCTTTAGCAACTCGTCAAAACTGGAGACAAGCTTCATTTTTCTACAGTGAACTCAAGAGTTCACTCCAGAAAAACTGGGTTGGAAAAGACCCCAAAGTTCATCTTGTTCCAGGACACCTTCCAGTAGACCATGCTGCTCAGAATTCCATGCCCTTGAACACTTCCAGGGATGTTATGCAGATGAATTGGGAAATGGCCTCATTCCAAGTGAACTGGGGTTATAATTGATGGGTTCTTCTGAGCCACATGCTTGTTACACGGAAGGGTTTCACTGATCAAACACCAGGAATGAAAACTCCCTGTCAAAATTAACCTCTTTCCATCCATTAACACCTTCAGACTCTGCAGCACTGCCTGAGCTGGCAGATTCTGGCACAGTAAATGCAAGTTTAAATGCATTTAGATGTTATGCTTTTGTGATGCTCAGTAATGCAACACAAACCATCCCACAGCTAAATGGGAAAAATACGAACAAACTTGTGACAGGCTTTTTTATCCAATGACAATTCCAAGCTTGTCTGCAAAGAGCCAAAGACACGAACACCCCTTTTCTTTGTTAATATTCAAGATTCTTTGAATTAAAAACAAATAGAAGGACCCACTAACCTGCCTCTTCAGTTCTTACTTTTTCTGAGGGCAAACTAGGCTCTCCACCTCCTATTTTGTTACTGGCAACTACACGAAATTCATATTCAACCCAAGGATTTAAATCCACTACTGTGCTCGTGAAGGTTTTGCCGTCGATCACGTCCGGAACTGGGGGAGAGAAAGGGGAAAAGGAAACTCAGGAAAAGGATGCCAGAGACATTCCCAGAGAGGCTGGGCTGGGAGCTGTGCTCACCTGTGGTGGCTCTCTGCCAGCCCACGGAGAAGGGAGTCCTGGCCTGGATGCTGTAGGTGGTCACGGGGCTGTGGTTGTCGGTGCCCTCCTGCCAGGAGATCTGCGCCGTGGTGTCCGTGATCTCCTCCACCTTCACGTGCTCAGGGGGGCCAGGGGAGCCTGCAATGGGATGGGGAAATGTCACAGGTTTGCCCTGGCACCATGCCAGTGCACCTATGAATATGTATTTGGTAACAACTGCTGTGGGATGTGATCGAGGACAGAGCAGAGCAGGCCTAACCTTTAATAAAATTCGGTTTTGTCTTTAAACTACAACTACAAATTGACAGAAATTAAAACCTTCCAGAACATTTTCTCCTCCTCCCCGGTTTCCAACCCTTCCACACTCAACTTATACACTTCACATTCCCTTCTATTTTACACCACTAGAAAAAAACTAATCTTCAATTCAGCAAGGGAGAGAGAAGTCCCTCTTGCACTTTCCCCACAGGAATACACAGGGATGCACCCTCCCGTGCCTCCCTGTCACTCATGACACCACCCCAAAAGGAAGTCTGTCAGGGTAACACTCTTCTCTGTCCATATCTGATGCTCTCACCACCATTTATGGACAAAAACTGCACATGGGGCTTATCAAGGATGCTCAACTCAATACCAAAAACCCAACATTTCAGTCTTCCCCATTTTCCCCTGGGGCTGAGATTTGGAGAAAGCTGTCCCTCAAACCACGACAGAAACCCATTGGTGAAGCCCTGGAGCAGCCTGGGAATCACTTCCTGCAGGATGCATTCCCCCTTTCTTTTCTTCCTCAGGGAGGAGGAAAACAGTTCAGACTAGAATAGGAACCATTTGGAATTCTGGTTTTACATTCACTGAACTCATCTCTGACAATTCCATCCTCTCTCAAGGGCAGAACAGATGGCTGATTTTGGGTTTTTTACCAAGAACCTTTGTTCAGCACATCCCTCTGTCCTTCCAGTGCCTTTTCCTTTAGTCCTCAACATCCTCTTTAATCTACAGATCCATCTCTGTAGTCTGGAATTTTTTAACCTATAACTTCTTTACTGTACCAGGCACTGGAACAATTTTTTAGCACATCTGACCAGCACCCCAAGCAGAAATTCAGTCAGACCAACTTCCTGCTGCCTTCTGGAAAAAATCCTCATTCTGGGCATTTCCTGGCCAAAATGCTGGGTTTTGTCTCACCTGCACCAGCAAAGGGGGTTGAAATGAGTAACAGAGCATGAACAATGAGAAAATATCTGACATATTTTAAAATATATGGAGTAAGTGCTGATCACATAATGTGCTTTTCTAGGTGAAAGCTTTTACCTTGCAATAAATGCAGCTGTAACATCAGCAAAGAAAGGCAGAGTCCTGGCTCAACTGTGAGCATTCCAGCTCAGAATGAAAAGGAATAATCCTACATTACAGACTTTAAACCCCAGCACAAAGCTGGGCTCTGGCAGAACTGCCCATTTCACAGGAAGGATTGTGGAGTCCCCCACACTTCAGTCTGCAGAGGCAGCAACTCCAACTGCCTCAGAGCTGCCAGTGAGATCCCTCCTGGCACTGAAAAGAGATGTGCAGTCACTGTTCCATCCTCTGGCTCCTGATTTCTCCAGGAAAAAGCCTCTTTCACCCAAAACCTGAGTTGTAACCCTCCCTTAGCTGCAGGTCAGAACGACATAATTCAACTCACAGCCTTCCACCACACTATTGAAGCCATGGATTGGTTCTGTAACCTCAAACACCAGGTATCTGTGCAGCCTGCAGTGTGAAATGAGGTGGGGAAGGAGCTGCAGGGGCTGGGCTGGGCTGTACCTCGCACGATGAGATCGGCAGCAGAGGCCACGCTGTCCACCTCCGTCTTCACCATGCACACGTACTTCCCACTGTGCTTCAGCTGGATGTTCCTGATCATCAGATCTCCTGAGGCACTCTGGGGGAACACAAGAGCACTCAGCAATGCCAGCACACCTCCCCTGCAGCCCCCAAGANGAAGGATTCTGGAATCCCCCACACTTCAGTCTGCAGAGGCAGCAACTCCAACTGCCTCAGAGCTGCCAGTGAGATCCCTCCTGGCACTGAAAAGAGATGTGCAGTCACTGTTCCATCCTCTGGCTCCTGATTTCTCCAGGAAAAAGCCGCTTTCACCCAAAACCTGAGTTGTAACCCTCCCTTAGCTGCAGGTCAGAACGACATAATTCAACTCACAGCCTTCCACCACACTATTGAAGCCATGGATTGGTTCTGTAACCTCAACCATCAGCTGTTTGTGCAGCCTGCAGTGTGAAATGAGGTGGGGAAGGTGTTCAGGGGCTGGGCTGGGCTGTACCTCGCACGATGAGGTCGGCAGCAGAGGCCACGCTGTCCACCTCCGTCTTCACCATGCACACGTACTTCCCACTGTGCTTCAGCTGGATGTTCCTGATCATCAGATCTCCTGAGGCACTCTGGGGGAACACAAGAGCACTCAGCAATGCCAGCACACCTCCCCTGCAGCCCCCAAGATTTTCTTTGCAAAGGGAAAAGAAATGCAGCAAAAATGTGAAGTTGCTCAAAAGCTGCAGGGCAGAGAATTTCTGCCCATCAGCAGCTCCAGGCTTCCTGTCTGGGAGCATTTTCTCCAAAAAACATGAGGTGATGTCCATTTTTTGGGAAAAACGAGCTCCAACTGGGAAGGCATCTCCTGCCTGGAGCCCCCAGTAACCCCAATGCACTTGTGATCATTTGTCTCCAAGGCCTAAAAAGAGAAAAATGTGTTTTCTGTGCCTATTACCAATCTGATTTCTAGACAGAAATCACTGAGTTTTTATCTAGAACTTGTAAGTCAAGTCATGACATGTTTTTAAGGAGTTCAGAAGTTATATTTGGACCATTCTCCAGGTTGTTGTGAGCTCTTTCATTGAAAGGTTGCATATTCTGGGCTAAACTTCCCATTGTACAAGCCCAAGTTCTATTCTTTGCTTTTCACTATTTAATCTTTAGGTTTTTTTTCCCCCCATTGTTCTCTCTAAGATCCACAGCATGTGGTTATTTCCTGGATCATGGGAAGCAGAAATAAAACTTGAATGAAACTGTAACTTCCCAGCACATGAAGGCTCTTTGTGCACTGTTTGTTTTCTACACCACTGAACACAGAACTTGATATTAAATCTTTGCTAGACAGGATCCCTTTAAAAAAAATCTTCTCTTTGTGTCAGCTGAATTACTGCCTTAACTCAGTTCCAGCTGAATTTTCCAGGTGAAAAATGCCTCAGTCAGATTTTAATTTTTAAATTTTAATTCTCTGGAGAAGCAGCATTTTCTTCAAGGACAGAACCCTGATTTGTGGGTATTTTCAGCTACTCTGGCCTCTGATTCATGGGCAAACAGGAGTTCAGGAGAAAGGCCAAGACATGACTTCGAAGTTTATTTTAGTCTTGGAAAAAAACACGAACCTTTCAAAACATTTGGTTATTTTTCTTTGTTTCAGCATTACAATGTCTCAATTCTTTACTCAACATGAGCTGAAGCCAATTCTGCCTGATTCCCTTCCATGTGTGTGCCTGGTCTTCTGTGAAAGCACAGATGGAAGTTGTTTGCAGGACAATTCAGGGCTGATTGCTTACAATAAATTAAAAGTTGAGTCAAAAGCAATCTAAAATCCATCTCCTTGATTGGGAGTGGATATTCAGGGAATGCCCAACACCAGCAGGGAATGCAAAGCAAAGCACGTCCTACACAAAGTGATTGCAGCAAACTCAATTTGAGACATCTCAACAAAGGGGAGGGGGGATTCAAATGGAACAGTTGTACTTGAAATAAACCCCAGCAAAATGTTAAAAAGTNCAGCTCACCCCTCCAACCTTCTCGAAGTGGGAGGCGTCCCTCTGGAAGTCTGTCAGGGTGCCATTGAAGTACCAGGTGAAGCTGATGTCCAGCAGGGGATCGTGCTGCACCTGGCAGGGCAGCACCACGCTCTCCCCCACGGTGACATCCATGTTGGAAGGTGCCAGGGTGATCCTGGTGGGCTCTGCAGGGAGCACAGGTTATTGGGGATTGGGTTTTTCTGAGCTCTACCTGCCACTGGGATCCTCGGAGGGGATCAGTGACAGCCACTTCCAAAGGTGCAGCTGGACTGGGGATGCTGCCTGGAGCTCTGGGAATGTCAATCCGAGCCTGCTGGGAGCAGCCATCCCACTCCAGCAGGAATTGCAGGAATTGCCATTCCACAGCTGGGTGACTGCTCCCAGCAATCCCACTTTGGAGCAGCAGCAGCCGCTGGGCAGATGGAGAGGTGGGAGTAAGGGAAGGACCTCATAAACCCCAGAAACTGCAGGAAATCCACTTAAGGAAGAACACACTGGATATTTGGGGCCATGCATCACTCAGAACATAAATAGTGTCATTAGGAACAGCTGTTTGTTATTCCAGAATCACATTAACGGAGAAAAATTTCAGCTACTGTAAATACTGTAAGGATAAAATGTAATTCTAGGAATTCTCTGTATGTAATTCTGTTATTTGCATATAAAGGGACATGAATCATTCAGGAGCACAGGCTGAAAACATGAAGCTGTTAATTCACTGAGCAAAATAATTCTGTTTGGACCTATGAGATACACAGGGTATGTACTGCAGTGGGATATTAGGTAATTCTGAGTTTGGGAAACCTTTCAGGTATTCAAATCCTTGAAAAAGAACATTATGAGAGAAGACATTTTTCAGATAAACTTCACAAACTCCTGGCTCTTTTCATCCAGTATCTCAAGCAGCAGCCAGGAATGGATGACTTGGAGGAAGGATCCCTCTGAACACCAGTTCTGTATAAAATCTGCTTTTGAAAGACTCTGTTCTACTGCCCATGGAGTCCCTGAATGCTCCCCTGTAGCTGGAGTTTCCACATCATCTTTCTCCATAAGCAAACAGCATTTAAACCTCTTTTGGGCAAAACAGATTTTCAACTGGAATATAAAATTACCACGAAGATTTCTTTTTGATTGACGTGTTTTTTTCATAACAAATTAAAAACCCCCACGAACTTAAAAGCATAATTGCACTATTTAGTGTTTGGAGAAGTGAGAGGAGGGAGGGAAGTATTCAGAACTCCCTCACATCTGAGAAATATCTTTGTCAAAGACAGAAAATTCCCTCAGTGTCTTTCCAGCTAATGAAAGAGCTGTAACAGCTATCCTTTTTATCTTTATACATTAAATAAATAACTGCTCACACTCTTATCCCACATCACTCCTGAGCCTGCAACTGCAGTCCCAGCTCACCCACCTGTCACCACCAAGCTGGTGGAGCCCTTGGCTGTCCCAAACTGGTTTGTGGCCAGGCACAGGTAGCTGCCAGCATCCCCCTTGGTCAC
The DNA here is from genome assembly GCA_013398995.1 of Alaudala cheleensis. Classification (NCBI taxonomy): domain Eukaryota; kingdom Metazoa; phylum Chordata; class Aves; order Passeriformes; family Alaudidae; genus Alaudala; species Alaudala cheleensis. Next base: position 124,322 of record VWYE01022062.1, read on the forward strand.
ATTGGCTATCCTGAGTCCTCCATTCTTTAGCAGGGTGATCCTACAAAACGACCAAGAGATTTCAAAAGTAGCAGCGTTTGTAGACAAACTGTTTCAGTATTTTACTGTTGTCTCAGATATATTAAACTGTATCAATACTTAAGAAGAAGATGAGCTCTGTGCCAGCTGAAAGCAGGACAATTATCAACCTGGGGTGTGAAAATTCTGTGACCATCCAGTGACAATCCACAGCAAATCTGAGCCCAACCACCCATTACTTTGGACATATCACTCTGGACACCAGTAGAACCATTTTTTTTCAGAGATGTGGCCATATATATGTGTGTGAAAGAGAGAAATCCCACCTGAGCTCCACCTTTTTTAGCTGCACCAACTGAAACTGGAATAATTTTCATCTCTTTTGTTGTTCACCTCCAGCAATCTTGCACAGCAACTTTGCAATGGCTGTGATTACCATGACAACTCCATGGGATTGCTCCATGAACTTCCTTTGTGGAAGGACTTCCAGGACAGAGAATTCCCTTCACCACACACAATTCCCCCACAGGGAGAGCAGGGAAGAGCAGGAGGCTGCTTATAAAAGATGTGGACAGAAGAAAACTGCAGCACTGACAGGGACAGAGGAGCAGGAATGTCCCCAGAGCAGAGGTGACATCCCAGCCCTGGAGGGATGCACAGGTCAGGCTGATTTTCCTCCCTCTTTCCCTATTTCTTGTCCTCCCATCTGTTCCATCCACAGCTGCAGGAACTTCTGCCCTAAGACAACCTGCAGCAGCAAAATAACTGAATCTACACAAAAATGTCCACAGTAATTAACAAGAGGTTAATGAGCACATTAATTAACCCCTTTCCTGATATGCCCAAGTCACAAGAGCTTCGGAGATTTTTCTCACACCCCCTGAGAGGCACCAAACCCCTGGGCAGGAGGGTGATGTGGAAATGCCCTGAATTGAAGCTCCAGAATGAACAGAGCAGCAAACAAAACCTCTGCAGGCAAAGTTCAGCTGGAGTCCTGCTCAGTTTTCAGAGGAAGTGCCACCTGAAAAGGCAGCAAATGCCACCCAAGTGACCACTGGCACCTCCCCTCGCTGCCTCAGGGGAGCTGGGAGGGCTCTGCTCACTTGCACCTGCCTCGTTAAATGCTGCTTTATTCAGTGCAAAAGGAATTAATTAATCACAAATCTCTGCTGCTCTTTTTGTTTTTAGTGCTCTTGGGGTACAATAATGTCAGCAGATCCCTGTCACTCCTCCCAGCTGAGCTCTGTGCCTGAATTCTGCTGCGTTGGGATAAACTCTCCACAATCCTGACGTGAGGAATGGCCAGAGAGGCTGGGATTGGGTTTTGGGGAAGATTTCTTCATTAAAGGGTCATCAAGGTTTCAGTGATCTTATCCTGCATGGTTTAACTCCTCTGACCCAAACCCACACTCCCTAAATGCCAACCACAGCAGTGGGACTCCACCAGGGCTCCAAAATTCCACTGCCCCACTCCCAAATCCAGTTCATCCTCAATCAGAGGCTGTTTAAACCTCTGCAAGCAGGAATTTGGGCTCCTGCCACACTGCACTGCTCCCTACAAGGAAACAGAGCTTTTGGAATCACAACACAGAAATAAACACAACTTTTAAATGCCTTTTTTCCCCCCAATTATTTCAGATTGCATTTTGTATATCCCTTAAAAAGGGTGTTCCAGTGACTTCCCCCAGGTTCATTAACTCCTCTAGGAAAATTCTGAAGTCATTTTTGGCTGCACTTCACGTTGGATGGAACATTTAAAATTAATTAAACGCTGCCATATGGTTTATAGGTATTTTAAATGTGTTAAAGACATGAGTGATACATTTTATAGGTAATTAGGATGACATCAGAAAAGGGTGTTAAAATACATCAATTATGGTTATAAGCAAGTGCTGTTGCACTTTCTGGCTCAGGCTTCATCTACTTTGATGCAATTTCCAACAGGAAAAAATACAAAACTGAAGAAACCTCAAGTGTTGACAAAGCCTAAGATCAAACAAAGGAAAAAGCAGGATCAGGGAATAAACCTGAAAATGTCTATTGTTTAATTAAAACCAATCACTTTTAGAGTGCTTTGAGCTACCTGCAAGCCCAGCTTGCCTGAAATAATTAAACAGAAAGCTTATTAGAACCCAGATATAATTAAGAATCTTTTTTTTTTCCAGAATTGAAAACAAAAAGTAAACAATACACACCCAAAAAAAAATCAATTTGAGAAAAAATATTACAGTCAAAATAAAATCTTTACTGGTAAATTAGAGAAAGAGCAATGCTCCACTTTTTCCAATTACAAAACAGCAAATGCAGCTCAGAGCCTGTGGAAACCCTAAACCCCAAATGAGCTCTGCCCCTCCTGCTGCAGAATGAGACAAAGCACAGTTTTGAGCTGATTTAGGATTATTCAATATTCCCCCAGGCTGCTGGGACACTGCCAGGGAGAGACCCAGAGCTGGGACACACAAACATCAACCCAGCCTTTGGCATTCCCTGCACCTACAGGTGCTTTTACTGAACATTCTGCTTTTTCCAGCAATTTTCCATGGAAATCCCATTTTCCACAACCTGCACCCTTCTGATACCCTGAAAAATGGCACAAAGCCTTTATCCCTTTAAAAGGGACCATGAGGGGAGTGATGGTCCTAAATCCACCTCAGTTCCAGCTGGAGATGGATTTAGGGCCTGTCTGGCCATCAGATCAAAGCATCACTGACAAACTCATCATCTCTCACTAACTCCTGAGCAAAACTGGGGCAAATTGATCTTTGGGGAGATTCTTTTTCTCTGCAGTCCAACAAAACCCCCTTAACTCAGCCCCACACCCTGACACTGAGGGTGGGGAGAAGGACTGAACAACTTCAGGACTCTGGGGTTCCCAATTTGAGAGAAATGATGCCTCTCTATACACTTATTTTAAAATATATATATATAAAAACCCCTCTTTATACACTGATATTTAGAGACAGCAGACAGACTGTGCCTCAGGGTGCACTGGAACTTGGTGTCATTAATGCAGCTGTTAATGACTACAAACCTCTGCACCTTCCCAAGGCAATGCTTTGTTCCTGAGCCATCAGACACCATCAGGCTCAGGAGTCAGTGCCTGTGTCATCTGTCAGATCACTCAGCCAAAAAAAAAAATTCAACTATTTCCTTATTGATATGGTAATAAACACAACCACACTCCTCTCCAGTTTGTAACACTTCAGTGCACAGCAGCAGTGGAAAAGTGGGTCAAAAAACTGTCTTTTAATGCATCCATCAAATTCCAACTAAATTAAAGCAGATTAATTAACAGGCAAGTCAGCAAAAAAATAAAAAATCCTATGCAAGTACTGCTAAGTAAATGCATTACTTTTCACATCACAGCGTTTCAAACTGTAATACAAAATGAATAAAAATATTTAATTCAAATAGCAGGGAATGTAAAATCATTAACTAATACTTCTAAGCACAGTGCAATTTTTTATCAGGAATTATTTCCTTCCTCCCTCAATTTGCCATCACTTGGCCACAATGAAAGCTGCTAAAACTGGAGTTTTCCTGAGGGAATTGCACTGGGAAGTCTTTCAGTGAAGTTTTTTGCAGCATTTTCTCATCTCTTTCTACTCCTGGTAAATTTAGGAACATCAAGGAATAAAGGTGAGTTTGTTTAAAGGTGAAATGCTGCTCTGCATTTGCACAAAATCCTGATTTTTAATCCTATTCCAGTCAGGTATTTAAGGCAGGAGTTCAGGAGCCACTGCAGCCCACGGGCAGTGACTGCCAAGCACAAACTGAAAATTAAAAATCATGTACATACATAAAACATTGAGGAAATCTTGGAAGGGGTTATGTCTGGGTTGCAGCTATTTTAGTGTTTATTCTGGTTTGGGTGAGTTAAAGCAGCATCAGGAGCATTTAACCTTGGTGAAACATCTAAACCTCCTTTACTGGAGGAGAAAAAGACAACACAAATTCATCCATCTGGAGGTGGAGCTGTCCCAGGCACCCAATAAATTTAATTCCCATGTTCTGTCCTTCCTTCTGCATGTTATCCTATGCTTTTCACTTCTCTCTGCACTCCACTGCTCTTTAATGTTTAGCTCTCTTTATTAAAGATATCCTAGAGAAAAAAACAAATGAACCACATACTTTGCAAAATTAACAAGAAACAAGATTGCTTTCTTCAATGCTGAGCCATTTCTCAGCCCACAGCTCATGAATCCATTTTGAATTATGTTTTCTCCCCTCCACAACACACACTGTATTCAGCTCATTTAATTAAAATTTACTGAGTCATTATCCAAATCTTCTACATACAGAAAAAGCAGCCCCATTTAAAAATAAATTAAGGATACAAGCATCAAAATGAAACTCTCTCAGGCTTTACTGCAGCTTTGTGGTCAGCACCTCAGTGAAACCTCAGCATTCTCTGATGATGAGAAATCCAAGTATTTGTGCTTTATCTTCATCATTCAAACAGGAGTTTTCTTAAGACATGAAGAAATGGAATTTAAACTCAGCTCCTTCTGCCTCCCCACCTCTCCCAGGTGTTTGTCCACACTAAACCTCTCCTGTGGGAGGAACTCCTTCCTCCTGCTTGTGCAATTAAAAAAGAGGGAACCCTTCCCACCAGACTCCTCCATGGAAAGGGAATTAATGTCTGAAAAACATTCTGCTAATTTGAAACCCTTTCCTGAACTGCAGGAATTGTGGAACTGCCTGAAATCCAGGGATTGCAATTATTCACAGCAGCCAGTAATGAACTCCAGGGCTTTCTGCAAAGAGCCACACTCTGCTCTTCTCCTTGCAAAGGCAAGTTTGCTTCACTCAGATTCATTCAGGATTACTGCCCTGTTGCTGTGTTTCCTCTGGAAGCCATTTACAGCGTGTAAATGTCAGAATTAAACACTCTGGGTTGTATTTTGGAATCACCTGCACTTGGCTGAAGTAACAGCTGTAATTTATGTCTATAAACCTAAGCAGCATCACAATAAATTCAGTTTTGGAAAGTGAGTGTTGATTTCTGCAGCCTGATGCTATCACTGTCTAAATCCTGCCTCCAAGGAGCTGCTCTGCTGCCCCAGTTTCCCTCCCAGTTTCACTCCCAGCCTGTGCAAATACTGCAGTATAGAACAGAAAAGCTCAGAGTGGGAGGGATGCAAACCCAAAGGCTGCTCCAGAGCAGAGAGGTGCAGCCCTGCATTGTTTTCACACAATTGAACCAGCACATGTGAACAGTTTCAGTTTATGACTAATTCAATAATGCTTTAATGGGTATTGCTGGAAAAAAGCCATTTCCATGTTGTTGGGAATCAATAGCTTGGGGTATGGGTGAATCACAAACTCTGCCCTGAGAATCACAACCCCAAAACACATCCTCTGTCATGGAAGCAATGATGACATCTGTTATCCCTGCTAGGACCATGGCTGCTGGAAAAGAACCTGGAAGTGCATTTTTATTTTCTTTTTGTGTTTCCATCTGCTGTTCTTGACCTCCCAATTTAACTTTCCTTTCTTTCCTCAGCTCCATCACCCCCATGGCTGTACCACACCTCCACTGCTCCTTTGCCAACATCTTCAGAGCATTTTGGTGAAGCCTTTTAGTACTTTTGTACAGGCTTTGCATTCCCAGTTTTCTATCTGGCTCTCTCTAAATCAGGCCCAACTCTACACTGAACTGAAAAACAAAATCTGACCCTTGACCTCAGAGAAAGCACCACACTTGTACTCTCTGTGCTCTCATACCATCACAACAAAAACAAGCAAAAAACCCCAGGCCAGGCAGACTTCAGAGAGACCTGACAAGTGTTTGGATCTCCAGCTGACACTACTGCAAAAAATGAGATTAAAACAAATAAACCAATGTAAGGTGGTACCTTTCATTTTCGTGTAGCTGCTCACCTCCCTTCTTCCAGGAACATTTGGCCTTAGGGAAAGCTTTGGGTTTGCACTCAAAATCAACTGTGCTGCCTATCTGAACCTGGATCAGCTTCTTCATGGGACTCTTGGAAAAATCTGGAGCAGAAGCTGAAACAGAAGGGGAAGCAGTAGTGAAATAAAGCACTTTTATTGATATTAATGCTATTACTATTTAGCACTTATAGGAGCACTCCTCAGATTCCAAACATAATTAACACCACTAATTAGTTCAGACAGACCTTCTATTGGGCAATTAGACGTTTTCTTCTCCTTTTTTTCATCCCACCCTGCTACCAAAGGTCCCAGGTGTGCAGGTGAGCACCCAGCAAGGCCAGCACAGATCAGAGTGACCACAGGTGAATGAACCCAGTGAGCTCAGCACCTGCCCAGCAGGATGCTCTGCTGGAGGCAGCACATTTATCTCATCAATCCCATCAATACCACACCAGGGGTCTCACTGAACCTCAGGGAGGTTCCCAGTTCCATGTGCCAGTGCATGGCAGGGGACAGGAAATGACAGAGCAGCTCATTCTGAGTGAAGTTTTCATGAACCAACAGTTTTGGAAAGGGCTCGTGGCCTCTCCCTGTGGTAACACTGAACTTGGACAGGAAATTCAGGGTTTGAGGAGAGCAAGGCTGGAGGGGAGTGTGCTAAAGGAAAATCACCTGTGTCCCCCCAACACAGCACTGGTGCAGCTTAGTCTGGACTGAGTTGGAAGGAGAAACTGCACAAGTGTCAGTGTCAGTCCCCAAACCAACCTCTGTCACTATTTCAGCCCCAAGCACAGGCACAAGGGGGGATGGCTGAGTGTCACCCCCTGTCCCTCCCTCCAGAAGGGCTGCACACAGAGCTTTTTAACCCTCTGAGCCCTGCACAGAGGTGAGAGCAGCTGATGGAGTCAGAGGTTTTAATCCTCCTGCCCAAACCCCAACCCTGCTCTTCCCCTCGTGAATAATTGATCCTGTTCTAAATGAATGACTGGCCTGAAAACCCTCTGGCAGCAGATGACTCAACTCCTCAGCTCTGCAGATAAAGACATCAGGTTGACAAAGAGGTTTTATTTCAGTGACAGCAGCTGAGTGAGTTAAATCTGAGGGGGCAAAAGTGACATTAATGAGGTTTTTTGTTTTAGTGGGAAAAGGAACATCTTACCTACAACCCTGAGCTCTGCACTCGAGGAGATGACACCATGTTTATTTTCAGCTATGCACTGGTATCTGCCAGAATCTGTCAGATTTAGATTTGATATTGTAAGTGCACCATTTTCAATTTGGATCCTTCCCTGAATATTAAGAAAAATATCTTTATTGATGATTTATTTCCTGTGAAAAATTTAACACAAGTAAGGAACAGAAATAGGACAGCATAAATACAATGAACAGGGTAAATGCAACAGCATAATCATGACAACAGTTCCAAAAGTGACATGACTGCACCATGGTACAGCAGTGGTGATCAGATATGGAGATCAATGCAAAGCAATTCTTCAAACTTGCCCAGTTGCACTGAGGTCTGGCAATCTCAAATGCCCTTTTCTTTCTCCAGAAATCCAGCCAGAACCCTACCAGCCCCCTGAGACAGCCCAGAGCATCCAAACTGTGCAGATGGCACTGGCATTTCACACTGTTCAGAGCTTTCACATGTGCCACTTGCTAATGAGCTCCCTCTGCCTCTGTGCAGAGAAAATCCCACCAGCCAGGAAACCAAGGGCACAAACTGGAGTGTCCTGGAGTCAGCACAGCCACTCCAGGGTCTGGGTCTCCTCACCCTGCTCGGTCTTGGAAAGCTCAGTTACAGCAGCCAGTGACTGATCTGAGGGGCACAACTGGTGAGAGAAGAACCAGTGAGAGAGACAGAGCCAAGGAGTATCAGCTCTGGGGAAAACCAGAGACACAGGAATGGGCAAAACCCCAAACTGCCTGCCCAAAAGTGTTTTTAAGGGCTGATTTTTGGATCTGGACCTGGCTTAGGAGGCTCAGTGAATCACTCCCTCCCTGCCTCTTGCCCAGGGCAGCACCACAGGGTGACCCCAGGACAGCTCAGCTCCTTCCCTGACAGGTCCTGTCCCAGCTGAGGGGCTCATCCAGACACAGAACAGCCCCAGAAGAGGAAAAACCCTGAGTCTCCATGTCTTGGTCTCCTCTGCATCATCCCAAACTGCTGCTCTTGGAAAAAATTTGCCCATGGAAGGGGAGAGCTGAGTGGAACAGCAAGACCCAGCAGGAGCAATTACTGCAGTCCAGGAGCAGAAGACACCTGATCACTGCACAGAGAACTGCTCTGGTGTCTCTGGTTCTCACAGAGTTCCTTCCCTAATTCCAGAGGAAGTCACACTCCTGCCCCTGACATGCTGCCAAAAGGCTGGACAGCAACACCCCAAACTGGAGCAATGGGGAGGCTGAATGATTCCAGGGTATTTCTGCACTTCCTGAGGTTAAAACAGCCCATGACCTCAGTGACTGTGAGTGACACAGCAGCAGTGCTCTGCAATCACCCACAGGAGATTCTGTGCTCCCTCACTGAAGCTGCCCACAGAACAGCACCACTCCTTTCAGCCACCACTAAGTGTCAGATGTCAGAAATGCTTTCCAGTGCTCTGCTCATTTTTCAGAGCCATCCAGGGAATTCACCTGAGCAGGTGAATTCTTTCTTCCCCAAAAGCCAGAGCTGGGCACAAGGACTGGCCAAGGGCAAAAAGTGCGTGGAGTTCCCATTCCTGACAACCTCAACAGGGCTGTTTTCCAATAAAGCAGTGAGATTTAAATCAATAAATAAGGGGTATCAGACCCTGTTCTGCATTTCTGACCTCTCACCTTCTAAGTCCAACCTCTTTTCCCTGTCACCAAATGCATTACTTTTAATTAATTTATTATGACAAATGCATTAAAGCAAATATCTTTGTTATGTTGCTGTTTGTGTTTCATCCTTTGCAACAAGTTGTGGTAAACCCATGAATCTTCAGGAGTTTTGTCAAGAAGCTGGAAAATATTTTCCTGCTACCTTTAATGAACTGCCAGCTGCAAATACAGCAAAATAATTCCAGCTCTCCATCCCTTATTTATAGTTCTTTGTTTAAACTTCCTTCTCCAGTCATTCCTTCCATGTTTCTTTCTGTGGTTGTTTTTGGATCTGCTTTTAGCTGGAATATTTTTGTACAACATAATTTGTCTTTGCAGCTCCTGAGGCTTCATCAGGATGCTCTCAAAAAATACAAACCTGGTATCAAGGATTTCTCTTGAATCCAGGAACTTCTGGATTCTCCTGTTTGCACGGGCATTGTTAATTTTACACAGCACCCCCTTTCCCCAGAGAGAATGTTACCTCTATTGCCAGCTGCTCTCCATTCTTCAGCCACCTGTAGGATGGTTTGGGCTTCCCACTGGCTCTGCAGTCCCAGTTTAAGGTGTCCTCCACAGCAACTTCCACATCCTTGATGGTCTGGACCCAGTGAGGCTTTGCTGCAGGTAAAACACACAATAAATCCCTCACAGGTTATTGCTGCACATCACAATCAAAGGCACAGAATTCATCCCTTTTCTGCACAGCCTGATCTGTACCAACACAGCTTCCCACTCCTTCAAATCCCCCTGATGAAACAAATTATTCCTCTTACACATTTTTATTATGAGCCCTAAACCAGAAGGAAACTGAGAGTGCAGATTCACTATTTTTAAAGCCAGAAACCAATATTAAAATCACTAATGATTAAACAACATCATTTTGCAATCAAGGCAAATGTAAGAGAAAGACATTAATGGCCAGACTGAAATTAAATAAGTGGTGTGGCTAAATCAGCAAATTAATGCTGAAGAGAATCCTTTAAGTCCTAAAAAAAAAAAAAATGGTATGTCAGCCTTAGTGCTAAATACCATTTAAATTGTTTTCTAATGCAAGGCAGCACTTAAGTGGATGAAACATGGATATATGAGATTGCTTCTGAAAGCAGAAGTCTTTGCACAGAATTTAGGTAACACAAATAGAATAAAGTCCATAAAAATCACTATTTTTAAAGCCAAAATTTGATGCAATAATTCCATACATCCTTCAGAATTACCCAAAATATAGTTAAAACCATAAAGATATTTAAAACATCTGTAACAGATTTCACAGGAAGGAGAAACCTCACTTGGAAAATAAACATCAGTGCATGAGAGACAACAGTAATTTAATTTATTCCTTTAGAGCTCTTTCACACATCAGCTCAACGCTGTTTTATAGGTAATTTGTGAATTTTCTTTTAGTTTATTTAAGTTACCAGGAAGTTTATCATCTCAGCCTATGCTATTTCTCCAAGAAAAGATAAATTCTGGACATTGCCAATGGAAAAAACACGGAATCTTGGCTGCAAACTCTTTGCTAAGGGGAAAGAATTTTCCAGAGTCAATTTGCTTTTCTGGAGTCAGTAATTCAGGAAAATCTCACACAGCCTCATATGAGAACAACCAGGAGAAAACAAGTCCCTGGTGATGCAGGAAAACATTAAATCCATGAGTTTAGGAAGCACAGAAGGTGAGATCAATTCCCACTGAACTTCCCACTACAATGGAGCTCCAGCAGCAATTAACTCAGGCCAGGGTAATTAATGACTTACCCACGGGCACAGCTGAGAGATGAACCCTTCCTGTGCCACGAGCACAGCACCAGCCCAGCCAGGTCTGCAGCAGGGCTGGCACTGGTTTCATTTTAAAAAATCCCTTGTTTCTAGCATGGAAATTTCCTCTCAATCCCAGGTTCTGCAATGCAGGGAAAAGGCCTCAACATGACCAGGTACAGCACCAGGCTTTTATGATAATGATTATTGATCTATTTATGATTTAGGTATCCATATTTAGGGTTAACTCCTTACAGAACAACATCCTTAAATGCATTCACTGAGGTTTGAACTACTAAAAAGTACTGGAATTCAACCAATATTTGCTAACAGTGAAACCCTTTGAATATATTTTTTTCCCCCATATCCCCATGAGGATTAACACCTTCCACTGATTTGGGGGATAATTTATTTTTTGCACCCTCTTTATCAAGGTCAGCTGCAAAAGACAGGATGACCTGATCCTTGTGCCACATGGATGTACAATTTCACTGGAATTAACTGGGGTTACATCTTCAAAGTTTATGTTACAACACTGGAGTTCAAGACAGCCCTTGCTCCATCTCACACTGTCACTGGGAATATTTGCCCCACATGAGTCAAGGGAAGGAAAGCTCAGGGCTCCAGGTAATGAGCTCCCTGCACTTTGCACACCTCAATATTTATGCAACATTCAGCAGTGCCTGAATTACTGATGGATCCATAAATGTGGAATATTTAACACCTGCTGCCTATCTCCACTCAGAAGTAGGTTAAATAGAATCTGTTTTCAAGTCTGAAGATCTTGGATTCAATTTTACCAATAGAAAAAAATCATTGTCTGTCTAATCTTGTTTTAGGACTCTGTGTCAGGCAGCCCCCATAGGAGGGTTTCCTAAATTCACACAGAATAAAGCAGAAATGCACAGAACAGCTCCCCAAGGCACAGGGTGAGAAATTCCTGGTGCTGCTCCATCCACAGGACAGTGCTGATGGAGAATTCAGTGATTTCCTGGAGGAAGGCTCCTTCTCTCTCCCAATTTCTGACGGAGGACTCGAGCAGGAAGAAAAGCACCACTTCCAATTTGTCTTTGAAAGGGAACAACTCGACCAACCAGCTGAAAATTGAAAAGGCAGCTGAGCAGGGGCAATTCCAGCTGGGAATACTCTGACTCCTGGCCAGGATGAAGGTGCTCCATGTGCAGAAAGAAATCAAAAATCAGCAGCTCTGATGCTCTGACACCCTCTCAAAACAGGAGCAGGACCTGCCAAACCCAGCACTGCCCCTTTTTTGTTGAGGAAAAGGATTCTGAATTTTTTTATTTATTCCTCTCAAGGTTTAGTCACTGCCAGGCAAATTTTACTGCCCCAAAGATCTGATTCCACCACCACTGCCACACTTTCTGCTCCTGAAGGAAGATTTGGTAACAAAGCCTCATTTTCTTCTTTCACTTCTTGTGAAACCTGGATCTTCCTGAGGAGGGAGGAAGGAGTAACTCCTTCCTAAAGCAAGGAACAGGAAAAAATCACATCCTTACTGAGATTAAAAAGAAAAAAAATAGATATTGTCCTATAAGCTGAGAGGTTGGAAGTTAATTTTAAAGGAGTTCACAGTTTGAGACTGTGACAGGAATCCATATTTTGGGATAATACTGAGAATTCTCCGGAACTTGCTGTGCAATCCTCATGAAAGATTCATCTGGAGCTCCCCCAGGATGAAATGCTGGGAGGTAAGTGATTTTCTGAAGCAGGTCAGCCCCGTGGCCAGTCACTTGGAAAAGCACCAGCCTGGATTTTGCTGGAGTTGTTTTAGCCTAAAATATTCCTTGCAGCGCTCACGGTCCCAGAGGCAAGGAGAGAACAAGTGTGGAACTTCAGAAAAAGCCTCCCAGTGAGAGGCCTCTGGCAGCTTTTTTATTTCATTTTTGGTGGTTATGATGACCCTTCTCTTCCAGCCAGTTAAACCTGCAGGAAACAACTGTTGCTTCATTACCCTCCTGGCCTTCCCTGGAGGCTGAAAGGGAAGGGAAGAACCAGGTTTTTTTTTCCCAGATTTTACAAACTCCTTTGTGGTGTCCTGGGGGCTGATGTGAAGGAACACCAACTGCAGTGGTGCTGCTGGAGGCAGTGGCTGAGGAAGGGACACTTTCCAGAGGGATTTGTGCATTATTTGTGGACTAACCAAGCACAGTGCCATCAAAACACCCGTTTTTATGTATTATTTCCTTCAGAGTGAGAGAATCCAACAGAAATCTGGTTTTAATTCAGGGGAACAGAGTGAAGGGAAGGCAGAACTTGAGGGGCAGGATTTATCCAGGGAGTCCTGTGCTCTGCTGGGAGCCACAGCCCGTGGGAAGCTCTTCCAGAACAGGGATTCTCACAAGGTGTCACCTTCTATTTCCACGATGAAAGCTGGGCTGGAAATCTCTGGAACACCTTTAGGGGGGAGCTCAGCAGCTGGGCAAGAAACCAGAGCAGAAAGAACTTCCCAGAGCACAAGAGGAAGCAGCTGTGAGGCAAACAGGGGGGAAACACACCCCAAAAAGGGTTCCCTGGAGTTCTGCAGGCAGCCTGTCTCAAATCCAGGCTCTGACACTCTCAGTGCTGCCTGCAGCAGGGATGAACCCTTAATTCATCTTCAAACTCCAAGGGAATTCAAACACAGATCACTTTTGTTCTGCTAAAACAGCTGGGCATGGAGAAGGAGCTGAGACATCCCTGAAAATGTCAATTTTTTGGCTCCCAGTCGAAAATAAGAACAGCCAAAAGCAACAGGTCATTCCAAAAAAGCTTCAGTAGGTAGAAAAAAAAACAAACTATTTGTCTCGGCAGCAAGAAAATCATATTGTCTGACAGCATCAACAATTAAACTCTGGGTTAATCAAACTCAGCAACTCATTGATGTTATTTAGGCATTTGCAGCTTTGTTGGTGATGTTTTGAAGACATCTCCAAGCACAAGACAGAGTCAGGCTATCAGATAAAGCCTTTAAACAGAGAGATTCTTCCACACACACAAATAACACAGGTTCCATTTAATTTTGCTGGCAGATTATTAAAAAAACCCAAAAAACCAAAAAACCAACCAAACCAAACAAAACAAACAAACAAAAAAAAACCAAAAAACAAAACAACCCAAAATCCCTCCCGAAAAAACCAAACCAAAACAAAAAACCCAAAAAACAAAAAAAACCCCAAAAAACTAAACAACCCAAAAACCCCTCAAAAAACTGAACAAAAAACCCCCCAAAACCCCAAAAAAAACCCAGTATTTTTTAATACACTAAAAAAAAAAAAAATATGTAGATTCTACTTATTTTGGGGGGATTTTGTCTGAGCTGCAGAGCAAAAGGAGAGCAGCAGCAGCAGAATTTCTTTCTCCCTGTCAAACATTTTACCTTGGTGCTGCCAAGCAGGACTTCTGGTCTGTCAGCAGGGGCTAATTAAGAATATATTTTCTTCAATTATACTTTAAATTAATTACTTTACATATCTTTACCGTGCTTCATGTTTAATTGCATCCTAAAACACAAAAAAATGTGATTGTTTCATCTCCTCTCATTTTTCTCTGCCATGAAACACCTCCGTGGGTTCTTTTTTTTCCTTCTGTTATCTCTTTATGGAAGCTAAAAGCAATGACAAATGAACATGCTAATAAAGGGAAAGCAAATTATTTATATATTCAGGTTCTACATTCAATCAAAGCTGGATTATCTTGTCCTATTTTTAGCACAATCTGAACTCCCCTGGGTAGGAAACTGGCATTTAACAAATGTTAGAAATGTAAAAAAGGACAAAAAAAACTGAATGTTTGATGTCAGGCTTTTCTTGATAAAATCCTTCAGGAGAAAAAAGGAAGATTAATAGTCTGTGAGTATTGTAATGAACCCAGAATAGCTGGTTTAGAACATCTATTTTAATTATCAACATCAACTATGGGTTGAGAGCTATTTTTAAAACAACACAATTATAATAAAACAGACTCACAAATTTTTTCAGGACAAGACTTACAGAAGTGACAGATTTATAGGAATTCTTGAGGAACTGACCATGGACAGGAGTCAAGTTGAGCTTTCAAGGGCTTTGTGGTTTCAAGACAGTAATTCATTATTGGATGAAAAAGTGAGGCTTTTAACCAAACTATTTATGAGGAAAAAGCTGATTTCCAGAATTTAAACTTAAATCAGAGTGGGAGTGTTTCACTTCACAGCAGAGCAATGAATGTTTCAAGCTTTTGTTTAGGACCAGCTTTAATGTTCCATTTACAAAGAACCCTTAAAGTCTGCAAAGAAAGACAAACCCATTTTTCAGGCACATGAAAAGATTTTTATCAATACTTTTTCATCCTAAAGATTTCTTTTCCCCATTATTTCACTGTGACAACTTGCAAAATGTTAACCCCCAATCCTTCTCATACTGTTTTTTATTTTTGGGTCAGGCAGGAACATGCTTTGTTCTGCCAAGAGGAAAATCAATGTTGTCACTACTGAAATAAAAAGACATTTGTACTTTTGTAATGTTTATATTTTTCTGTGTTTGATAAGCAGACACACCTTGAACTTCTACCAGTGAAGTGTTTTAACAGCAGCCTAAAACATCAGATTTGTGGGTTTTTGACAGCATTGGCACTTTCTGGCAGATGGGTGATTTTTTACTCTCTGTCTTCACTTTATTGCATTAATTTCCCCCAAATCTTCATCTGCTTTCGGAACAACTTCCTTAAATAATGATCTTTTATTGGAAGGCTGAGTGGGATGTGGTTGGATTTCTTCACCAGACACATTCCTGGGCTTTGGCACCAGATTGGGGTGACAATCCATCAGAAGATATTTAGTTATAAAACCCTGAATGATCAAAAAGAGTTAAATGCTCTTATCCTGGAATCCAGCCTTGTTGGAATTCTAACTGCAACAACAACAAAGCAAGTCCCAAAATAAGAAAGATTACTTAAATCTATTTAATTCTGCAGAATGGGTTCCATGAAGCAGAACAAATGAAATGAAACAGTTGCAGTGCCATTACTGCCATCACAGCTCTCATTATTCTTCTTAAGATAAACATCCCCATCAGGGATGACTCTGAACGTTCCTGCTGGAGTATGAACTCCATCTGAGGGTTCAAATCCCTGCCTAGATTTGTTCAGTGGTCACAGAACTGCAGCTGGGTTGTTTTTGTTCATTAGGAACACCCTTCATTTCAGCTCTGTGGCCTTTTAATGAGCAGAGCAGAGCCTGGGCAGCAGGGCAGGAACCCCAGGAATGGCCACTGATGAACAAATCTGCTCTATTTTATGTATAATTTACACTGATGGATCCCACAACTGCCCTGATTTAACACTGCCATAGTTGAGCCAAAACGATGTACAAACCACAACTCTGGAAAAACAGGATCATTTCATAGGATCACTTAATAAAAGCAAACTCACAGTGCCAAGTTTGGAGTGGCAGAGGACACTGGCAGGTGAAGCAGCTTGGTTATTTATTCTGTGCCCTGTGTGAATCACAGGATTTCTCAAGAAGTCATAATTGCAATCAGAGCATGGAAAATTTGTGTTGTTCCAAGTCCCCTGTCCAACCTCCCCTTGAACACTTCCAATAACAGGGTGATCACTCAGTGTAAAGATCAGTCTGGAAGGTGGCAAGGAGAGAAATCTCTTTTCCTGGCTCCTTATAAAACCTATTGTGCCTTAAATTAAAATCCTCATGGACCAAAATCTGTGTGTTCCCCCACCCAGAGGCAGTGAGGAACCTGCTCCCAGCTGCAGAGGAGCTGTGCTCTGTGCCCTTATCCAGCCAAAAACCCATCCCTTAGCTCAGATATCCCTCCATGAGGGAAACATTCCAAGGCAGAGTCAGAACCACTGTTCAAATTGCCACTGAAGTAAAGAAAATTGTATTTGCTGAGATCTGGCTTTAACAAAAATTGTCAATTACCACTTTGTTGCAAATCACTCTCGCTTCACACCACCACCAGTGTGCTTTGCTGATGCTCATTTCACTCTATAGCCTTAAATGCACCAGAGACTGCCTTTTTTCCAGCTATAAAATCTCCTATTATTTCATTTCCTATACTGGATTATGTCCTCCCATTTATTTACTCGTTTTAAAATAAAATTGGCTGTTTTGAAAGCACAGGATTGAGAATATCCATCAGTAATCTTTTCACAAAGCAAGACAAAATTTGTACTTCCCATAAACTGGAGGCCTAAATGATCCCCCAAATAAATCCAATTGACTGAAAATTGAAGGTTTCACCAATAAACCAAGAAATGTTCTTAAAAAAATACTCTTTCCATCACAGAAAAACCCGAGCACAGGCACACTCTGCTTTACTCTGAGCAATCTTTGTGAGCTTTGAAGCCATTTCTCAGAGATCTCACCAAGAAACTGCTGCAGAAGCTCTTCATTTTCTGGGAGCACTCACAATGCCATGGATTTTTAAGCCCAAAATGCCTGATGGAACTGCAGGAACTGGACATTCCAGAGAACCCCAGAGCAGTCTGTGTTTCCTGAGTGAAGAAAGGAGGGAGAGAGGCAGAACATTTCCTACCATAGTAAGTGAGACGTCCTCTTGCAATGTTTTTGCCTCTGGAGTTTTCAGTGATGCATTCATAGAGCCCTGCATCCTCCTGCTGGAAATTGGGGATTTCAATCATGCCATTGGATTTCCTCAGCTTTATTTTGCTTGGGAATGGCAGCCCGTCAGTTCTTCTCCAGTTAATCTGAGGCACGGGGCTAAAGAGAGAGAAATGAGATTTTAAACAGTCCTTGATTGTCATAATGAGATCCTTAAAGCAAACTGAACTCAGCAGTGACTTGCAGGCTGTGTTAAAAGCAGTGAGCACACTGTACATGACAGATGGTCAGACACTCTGGCACCTGATTTTTGCACTCCCTGCTGATCCCCACGCTGCATTTGTGGCACCAAATTTGTCAGGAACACCCATTAATTGCAAAATCTCTTGTAAATCAGCACTGGCCTCCCCTGAGGGCAGGTGAGATTTACCAGTGGAGGAAGGAATCCAGGCAAATCTTTTGGAATTGCCATCCTCCAGCAGCTTTTTATTCTCTGATTTGCAAACTTTCCCTCCTCTCAGGGGGGAGCCAGACCAGCAGTGTGTGATCAAGTTATCAATGTGATATGGGCACCTGACAGAGCTGCCTGCAAACAAACCCCACTCTGCTGAGTAAAAACATTCACAGAAACACAAATGCATCCTCAGATCATCAGTGAAAGAGAAAAGAGATCAGCTGTGAGTGAAGCATCATTCAGAGGAGAAATGCATTTCAATCTTTACTGTGCCTATAAGGGAAGAACAATATCATGAAAGCATCAAGTGCACTTAAAAGGGAAATTCAGACAACATTCTCACAGACTCCAGCACCATTTCCTTGCACAAAGAGGCTCAGTTCAAAGGTCACATGCAAAACCACACTGAATCTACTCAAGTTAACTTGAAATGAAATGTAAATTCCTGTGCAGCCAACATCCACATCTCAATTCTAAACAAAACCGAAATACACCCCAAGAGTCTTTCCCCTCTTATTTCAAGGCAGGAGCTGTGATGATCAAATTCAGGTGTTGGGAAAACCCCCAGAACAAGTGGCAGAACCCCACACCTCTTGTGCAGGTGAACCCTCAGGTGCTTCAACACTCAGTGAAGATGAAAACTTACTTTCCTAGTGCAAAGCACTCCAGCTTCACCGTGGAGCCCTTGGCTGCTGCCAGAGTCTCAGGGAACTGAACTTCTATTTTGGGCTCATATTCTCCCATCACACCTGGGGGAGACAATTGAGAAGGTCAATTTTCAAAGGTGATTTTTAAAGGGCTTTCTTTCTCTCTTTTGCAATTCAAAATCAAGCTTTTTTCTCTGACAATCTGCTTATAAAGGGAGGCACAGTGAGATCAGGGACAGAGTTAGGATGGAACAGAGTTTATCTCTGCAGGGAGCAACCAGTGTTTGGACAACACATGAGAATTTATCACAGCATCATTTAGGCTGGGAAAGACCTCCAAGATCCTCAAGTCCCCAGCATCCTACACCTCAAAACAAACAAACAAACAAACAAACAAACAAACAAACAAACAAACAAACAAAAAAACAAAGAGAGAGGGAGAAAAAAGAAAAACAAACCCTACATCTACTTAAATGATGAAGTCAAATTCCCTCAGCCACCCAGCCAAGCTTCCCCTTATTTCAAGTCCTCCTCAAAAGCCTGCCAGCATGGTGCAAGAGCCAAAAACTCTGAGAGATCTGGAATCATCCTGTACTCCTGGTGATTCCCTGACTGTGGGGATGCTTTGGGAAGGCTGAGCTGGAACAGAGACTGGACAGAGAATAAAGTACAGATTTACTGAAAGGCCTTTAGGGGTACACCTGGGGCAGGACAAGAGCCTGGCCAGGGCTGCACCCAAAGTGGACCCAAAATGGTCCCAAAATGGACCCCAAATAATCACAAAATGGACCCAAAATGGACAAACAGTCACAAGGTCTCACACTTTGATAAGTTTTGGTCCATTTGCACATTGGGGTTTAATTGTCCAATTCCAGCTCCAGGCTGGGAGGGCTCATCCTTCTTGTTCCTCCCTTCAGCCCCCCCTTGTTTGTGCTTTGGGGCTGAAAGTTGTCCTTGGTGTGCAGCAGGGACAGGATTTGTTTTGTGTCCCTGCTCTGTGCAGAGCTGAGTGACCCTGAAAGGGAGCTCAGAGCTGCACCCCTGTGTCATTGTAGGACAAAAAAGAGAAAAGACTCCAATACTTCAGGAGGCAAAAAGTACAAAAGTTTCATTCTCCAATTTTTACTACCTTTTTATAAGGTGTTCCAACACAGCCTTAACATGACTGGTAAATAGGAATTTTATAAGGTATTCTGATAGAGCCTTAACATGATTGGTAAATAGGAACGACACCTCTGGTTAAACCAGAGAAACAGCAAAACACCACCGGGAGAAGGAAAACTTTGAGAAGAAGCTTTCTGGAGAACTTTTCCCCTTGGGAACAAGTTAGCAGGCCAAAACCTCCCAGCCCCAGAAACACCAAGCCCACACCCCCCTGGGCACCAGAGAGTCTGAAGGAAGATGAGAAGCTGACACTCAAGAGGGGCCCCTGTACCGTCCGTGCGCAGCACCAGGGGCGTGGGGGAGCCCAGCACGGGGCTGCTGCTGGCCCTGCTGGTCACCACACGCGTCTGAGGGCTCCACCTTGGCTATAAGGTATTCTGATAGAGCCTTAACATGATTGGTAAATAGGAATTTTATATGGTATTCTGATAGAGCCTTAACATGATTGGTAAATAGGAACGACACCTCTGGTTAAACCAGAGAAACAGCAAAACACCACCTGGAGAAGGAATGCTTTGAGAAGTTTTCTGGAGAACTTTTCCCCTTGGGAACAAGTTAGCAGGCCAAAACCTCCCAAACCCAGAAATCCCAAGCCCACACCCCCCCGGGCACCAGAACAAACACGACAAGCTGACACTGGAGGTGTGAGAGGGGACCTCGTACCGTCCGTGCGCAGCACCAGGGGCGTGGGGGAGCCCAGCACGGGGCTGCTGCTGGCCCTGCTGGTCACCACACAGCTGTAGTTGCCCACGTCTGAGGGCTCCACCTTGGCGATGTAGAGGTGCCCCGTGTGCTGGGACACGAAGCGCCGCCTGTCCTCCTGCACGAACGACGGGTACTCGTTGAACACCCACGCGAACGACACGTCTGGGTGGGGAGAGAGAAACAAATCACAAGCAAAAGGTGTTTGATTGGAGTTTTTCCACTTTTTTTTTCCTCTAGAGAGCATTTTAGTACTGTATTTGACAGCACTGTGCTGCCATATCTTACCATGTGACAATGTGTGACAAACACTGAGAAATACACATTTTAGAAACACCCCACCCATTTTTTTACCAAATCCCCATCTCCTCCAGCAGAAGCAAAAACAGAAATCCAGAATGTCAGGGAGTTGGTTAAAATCTCCTTCTATTTTTTCTTTTTTTTTTTTTTTTAATTTAATATGCACAGAAATAGGAGCAGACAGCAAAAAAAACCATGAGAGCGGACTTTGCTAAAATGGGAAGATTATTCATTCAGCAGCTACTTAACTCCTCAGCCAGATGCTCAGCAGGTAGAAACAGGACAGGAGTATTCACGTGATGAGAATGTCAGAAGAAGCCTAAATTCCCAGCAGGGCTCATCACACAGCAAAACTATTTTTTTTTCCATACAGAAATCCATAAAAACTCCATTTAAAACATTCCTGTGCTATGTGGCAAAGTAGCCCTCACTGTCATTCATTATGATTATTGGGAAGGGAAAATAAAACCAACGCAGACCTCAAAAGATAAACTAAGGGATCTGGCAAAAAAAACCCAGTGAATTTGTTCTGCTTTCTGAGCATCACTCTGAGCTTTGTGTGTGCCCAATTTTAATTGGCAAAAGCCCCTTCCTGTGCAAGGCCACGTGTTTGTCTCACTCATTTCCTGCAGGATCAAAGGAAAATAAATTTTTAATGGCATTCCAGGCAAGGAATAATTTTTTCACCCACGTGCCCCCTTATACAAAGATTACAGCTCCTGCAAGTGCTAATTAGCAATGATTACAGCTTGATTGACCTCTCCTCTGTGTCTGCAGCACTGGCACTGCCCCCACGGGATGGAGATCAGCCCCTCCTGCACAGGTTCAATTTGAAGGTGCACAAATTTGGGTGCCCCATGGAATGAAAAGGTGACACATCCTGAACCCTCAGCACCTCCCCAGGCTGCCAGACCCAACAGGACAATTTAACACAAGGTGCAGGTGGAGGAAAAAAACCCCCACTCAATAAATGAAATTATTAAGAGATATTTATGGGCTGCCTAATGCAAAAAAAGGCATCAAATGAAACGGCTGATCATTAAACTGCATTTAATTTTCTTCTATCAATATTTAAACCTCTCCCATTACGGTGATTTTGCAGCAGCAGCATTTGCCAACCATTAACAGGCTCAGGAGTTAAAGTTCTGTCATATTTAGAAATATTAATGGTCAAAACCAGCAGCATAAGGAGGGAAAGACCTGCAGGACCATCAGCACTGTGGAGCTGCAGCATCTCCTCAGGAGCAACAACAGCTCCCAGCACAATTCCTTCCTCCAGAACTCCTCCAACTCATTTAGGGAAAGGAAGGCAGCAAGGATTTGTCAGGAAACAATGGGGGAATTAGTGCAGTGGGAAGCATTAAATTATTTAAAAAAAAAATTAAGAAAGAGAGTACACCTGAGGAGTTTGGAGAGGATTAAGGGAGGAAGGAATGGGTGATTTTTCTGAAGGGGAAAGGCAGAAAATAGAAGAGAACTCTTTCTCTAGAAGAGATGTGGGAGACACTGTGCATAGGGCACACCAAATCAGGGACCCAAAATTCCCATTTTCAGCTCTACACCAAACTCAGACACCCACGAGGCAGCACTGGGTGACACCAGGCTTTGCTGGTTCTGGTATTTATTGAACCACTGGTGTTTCCTTGCTCAAAATAGGATTTCATGCCTGAAAAAAAGGAGAAAATACAAAGAAAAAAAGATGTCCAGAGCAGTGTGAGGGGGTGGAGAGATGTGGAGATGCAGCAGGAAAAGAAGCAGCTTCATTCCATTGCTGTGATATTGGGTTAAATCAAGAGTAAAGCCACTGAAATCAGTCACTGGGATTGTGGCAGCCATGCAAAGTTGTTCCAGTTTAATTGGGTCCTTCAACCTATGAAAAAACCCTCCTGGATACCTAATTCCCCATTCAACACTGATTTTCACTGACTCTCTTAAAACAGGCTGGGGTATTTCTACCCCTGTGCCCCACCACCACCACCACTTCATTTTAAATTTATTGTCTTTTACAAAATTGCATTTTTATTTTCCAAAATAAATAATAAAGAACAGGAAAAAAAAATCACATTAAACAACTTGTGTATGATTTATGATGTTTACACCATTTGCCTGTTGCTGATCTTAGGGCACCTCCAGGGACACAAACTCACTCCCTTTCTGTCAATTTTAAGTTTTCAGTTGATTTTCTGTTATAAATGGGAGTAATATGTCTCTCCTGGGCTTCCTCTGAGCTCTGAGCCTTGGCTTTCCAATGCATTTTTTTCCCCTTATTTGGTGACCATACACGGATAAGTATTGGAAATTACAGTTATTACTCAATTTTTATTTGTTTACTACATCTTGGTTGGCGGCTTCTCTTTATTTTGCATGATTTGATTATTATTTACTGTGCAGTCTCCAACACACTCAGCATGTTCACACTGTTCCAGGCCTTTTGTGCACCTAAAGTGCTCAATTAAAAAATGCTTTATGAAATTACCTGTCAATTTTTAAAACCTGAATTCTTTATGAAATTCAACAATTTAATCACCATGGCCTTTGAGGCTTAGCAGGGTCATTTCCTGCTATTTATGAGCCTTAAAAAAACCCTCAAATTCCTGTTGCTAAAGGAACAGAATGGGGTAAAACCCACACATTTATTAGTTTTTAACTGTGTTCAAAGTCAAGCCTTAAGTTCATGTACATCCTTTTGAAAATATGGCTTTAAATTATGCTTAAATTATTAATTTTAGAAATCCAGAATTTAAAGAAATGATGCATTTCTTCTAAGTGAGACTGAAACACTTCACTGGGAGATCATTTACAGAACCAAGGTGATTTTACTTCCTGTAAACAGAATTTAAGTGACAACAGCAATGGTGGAAATCCCAAACTTCTAAATTTAATTAAATTCAGGAAGCTGGAAAAGCAGGAGGGGAGAGGAAAAGGCACACAGGCCTATGATCAAAAGGAGAAGGACAATTAATAACGTTCATTTTATCCACTATTTGCATAAATAATGTCAGCTCTTGCTCCTTGTTTTCTGCTTTACACCTGTTTAATATTTACCTGCCAGCCCCAAAATTCACACCTGAATGAGACTTCTAAAACAGCCATGAGTAAGTGATGTGAACAATGTTCCTCTTGAAACAGATTTAAATTGTTCCAAACTGAGTGGATTTGAATTATCTGAGTGGGTGTTTCCAGAAATAAAGCTAAAAATTCTTGATTTTGGGGAGCATGGAGCTGACTTGATACTTCAAGGTTAAAAAAAAACCCCAAAAATTAAAAAAACCCACAAAACCAGAAAAAATCAACCACTAAAACATAAAAACTTTCAGGTCAGTCATTTATATTTAAATCCCAATTATTTCATGCACTTCTCCAGTTCTGCTTTTACAGTATTTTATGGCAGACACACAAGGAGAAGCTGAAATACCCTGGAATTTTGTGTCCCCAAAGGGCTCCCTGCCTATCCCACAGGATGGCACGTGGCTCCTGGAAAACTGCTTCCAGGAAAGTAATCAGACAGAATTTAGCAATGAACAGAAACTGCAATTAAAAAATGGCAATCTGCAGCAAACAGCTATTTTGAATGATCTACCTTAGGTTAAAAATAATGGAAAAGTAACACTGATTTTGAGAGGATAATAACAGACTCCCTAATTAAGGCAGAAAGCAATTAGTTCATCATTTGGGCCAATTTCAGCTCGAAGGGTGATGAAATGGCAGAAAAGGGAGCAAAGTCTCTTGTTGTGGATGAGCATCACCCACTGAGGAGGGAGAGAGGAGCTCTGAGAGCTCACACTGAGCATCCAGGTTGGGTTTTTTTGGGCCAACCACCCACAAAAATGTCCTTTTCTCAGCACTGCTGCAGCTCTGCCTGGCTGCACAGGAACCCCTGGGGAAGGGCAGGCAAATTGCTTCAAGGCAGGAAAATTAATTAATGAGGTAAAAGTGCATTAAGGGCCAGAGGATGTTCTTGGGTGCAAACTGTCCTCCCCTCCCTCCTGCAGGCAAATCCTTGGATCACACTGCTGTGGGGTTGGGATGCTGGGAGTGCTCTCAGGGCTATAATTTGGTTTATTTTATATAAATTACTTCAAACTTCTCCTGAATACTTCTCCCTTCTCACTTAGGCCCAATTTTCCTGCCCTTATTTCACCACTTTGAGCCCCCCGTGCTCCCCTGGGCAATCCCCACCAGCAGCAGCTCCTGGTGATACTTCCTCTGAGCCACAAAAGAAGGAACATCTCCCTCATTTCTTCTGGCAAACATTAAAGGTTGCTTTCCAAATAAAACCCTCCTGCACTGGAGGCGTGGGACAAGGTGTTTATGAGCTCCCATAACATTTGTGTAAACTGGAGCTCAAAATGCCACTGTCAGAAATGGCAGCATTTTGGCAATGAAAAAACAGTTTAAAGTAATTTTTGAGATAAATTGTAGACAATTTTAAGGGTTTAGGGTATATTCTTGCACACATTCAGTGCCCAGGAATTAAAATCCATCCTAGGAGTGTCCAGCTGGGGAAAACAAACCAAAGCAATGCTCAGACTGCATTTCCAGGGCATCCTGGGCTGTTGGCATTCAGGCAGCTCTGTCACTGATAATGAGGAAGTCTTTAGCTGCAGTCACACCTCAGAGAACAAACTGGGTTGGTGGTTTGCTTTTTGTTCATGTTCTCTATATAAAAGTAATGACAATTACAAAACCTCTACAGCAGGGCTTGAATTGTGCCCTCCAGGAGTGATGTGAGACAGTGAGAGCTGCTTAAAACAGGTGCAGTGGAATTTCACCTGCAGAAAAACTCTTTTTGGCTGAGTTTTTGTTCATACAAAATGTAAACTGAGTGATGGGAATGCAAGTCCAGCTACAAAGAGTGAAGAATGTATCCCCAGAAATTCATTTTATTCCAGAGTATAATGGCAGCACCCTGATTTGAAACTGATGTATGGCATTAATTGTTTTGGCACAGAGGGTGAATTATTTGATAGCTAAAATACACCAGATCAATTTTCAGCCTGCTGTGCAGGTAATCAGCCATGCAACTCCTGTGTGTGGAACAGCCCAGAACAATGAGAGCAGGGAGACACACACACACAGTATCTTCAAATTCCAATCTACTCATTTAATGAGAATATTGAAATGTTTCAGCTGAAGTTGCAAGGTTCTTCAGGCTAAAACCTGATTTTCATTTTTAAAATGAAACAACAGGGTAAGAGTCCACTTGTTTTTTAGATTTTGGAATGAGCTTTAGTTTGATGCAAAAACAGATGTAATTCTTAAAAAACTCTTCAAAATTCTTCAAAAATTCTTCAAAAATACTGAACTGGTTTTTTTTCTGCTGTCCCCCAGCCACAGAACTGGCCAAGAGGTCACCTGTGCTCAGCTGCCACAGGGATGTCAGACACCCACTAAAGGTCCCTTGCTCCCTACACTTCCCAGTTCCTGGAGCTCTCCTGAATCAAAGCAGCATCACAAGCAACACTCACCACTGTGATTAAAGCACCAACATCTCTCTAAGCTCATCCTGGGGAAACAGATGTTCCAGACTGGCAGCTGATTTCTTTATTAGCACCAAATCCCTGCTGGTAAATGCAATTGCAAAGGGCACATTCCCAGGAGAAGGGCTCAGCCAGGGACCATCAGCCAGGAGCAGCTTTCAGCCTGAACGTGGCTTTTGCACCCCCAGCTGCTCCTCAGATGAAATGAGGGAGATGTTCCTTGTTTTGTGGCACAGAGGAAGCATCACTAAGAGCTGCTGGTGGTGGGAGCTCACCCAGGGGAGCTCTTGGGGTGCTCAAAGTGCTGAAACAAGGGCAGGAAAACTGGCCCAAGTGAGAAAGGAAAAGTATTAAGGAGAAGTTTGAAGTGATTTACATAGAATAAAACAAATTAGAGCCCAGGGAGCAGCCCCACTGCAGTGCAATCCAAGGTGGCAGGTCAAACACCCCCTGGGTGCCACCAAGGAAGCCCAAATGTTCATGAGAGCCTGACAGAACAGCTCTGCTGCACTTGGGCTCCAGTGCTGCATTAAAAACATCCCCATTTCCCTTCCCCTGGAGCAGTGCAGGAGATGGATGGGGCTCTCCTCAGCACATTGCTGCACTGATTGCTCCACACTGGCTGTGCCATTCCAAGTGTCCTGGCTCTGAGCTGCTCCCACCCTGCAAAAGCAGCCTGAGAAGTAGGAAAGTGCTGCAGGAAGCAATATGTAAATACATCCCCATTAGCCAGATCCATTTCAAGTGACAAATTGTTCTTTTAATCACCTCCCCAGAACTTTACATTTAATTGCTGAGAGCATTTCCAGAACTCTGTTGTGCTTTTTCAATAGCTGGAAGTATTTTAAATTGCTTCCTGCCTATAATAATTTTGAGGATAAAAAAGGCACTAGTTTAGTTTATTGCTGAACTAAAAGAAATCTGATTTCTTGTGAATGTTAAATATTAGGGACATAAACCAAGGGAAACTAATGGAAATACCCAGGAGTCAACTTTCAAAGTAAAGCACCAATATTTATATGTGGAAGCAGTAATTAGTGACACTTTCATTTGGTACTCTTGCACTCTTTTAGGAGAAGGCACTTGATAAAACCCTTGTGAAAAACAAAAATTCCTTTCAGCACTCTTGTTCTGAGTGCTGGGATCAGCTGGGACTGTGTGCTGGGACTGCAGCACCTCCCTCCTGCCTCTTTCCTAATCAATTATCCTGTTTCCGAAGAAAAACCCAAATATTTCAGTAGAGGAGATAATAAAAGAGCTGAGGACAAATACCCCACAGTCACAATTTAGGGATAAAAATAAACTTGGTTTTGTCTCCAGTTTTCTCCTCTTTCCCCAAGGCACAACTGAGATACCTGGGAAGTGAAAAGGTTCAACCTGATTTTTTTTTCTTGCAATTTGGTTCTTCCTACTATCCTTCCCTGGCTTTTTCTTTCCATTCTATTCTTCCCACAATGGAACGTGGAGTTAAAGAGTTCTGTCAGATTTTGGGGTAAGAAACTGCTAGAAGCTTCTTAGGTCACTTATCCACCTCTGAGTCAGCTTAAAAACATGCACTATAAATCAACTGAAGAGGGTGCAGAAATATATAAATAAGGCATATTAATTTGAGGTTTATCAAAAGAAAAAAGTGCTCCAGAAAGACTCTACAGGACAAAGTGCCCAGCAGGGTGTCTCTGCAGCACTGGGCTGGTGCTGGGGGTGAGAATAATGCTGTGGCAGACAGAAACCATGGCAAGATCCAGCTGGGAAGGTGTTTTATTTCCCCCTCACATGGACAAACAGAAGTGTCTCCCAGGTACCATTTGATTTTCAAACTGTCAGCTGGAATTTGTGCAGATGATGATGATGACACCAGCAGGACTATTGAAAAATAGGTTTTTAAATAAAAATGCCATTCTGCCTTGGCAGATTGAAAGAGCACAGGAACACTGTGGAGCTACTCTTAAGGCCAATGCTCTCACAATATTCAAGGTACCACTCTCCTTGAAATACATTTTTGTGCAAGAAGCTCTGCAAGTTGTGATTTATGGCTGATGGCCAGATGTGAGTCATCCACTACCTGCAATGGAAGCAGGAAGCAAAGATGCAAAACCAGGATGGTCAAAGGGGAGTTTGGATGGGATATTGGGCAGTTGGATGGGATATTGGGCAGGAATCCTTCCCTGGCAGGGTGGGCAGGCCCTGGCACAGTTTCCCAGAGCAGCTGTGGCTGCCCCTGGATCCCTGGCAGTGCCCAACCAGGTTGGACATTGGGGCTTGGAGCAGCCTGGGACAGTGGGAGGTGTCCCTGCCCATGGGGATCTTTCAAAGTCTCTTCCAACCCAAACCCTTCCACAAAACACTGATGTGCAGTAGGAAAGAAACCACGTTCTGGACTTCCACCTGAAATTATTAAAGCCAAACCCATCAAATTAATTCAACTTATAGTTCCCCCAAAAACAGCACCTTGCTACTCAAGAGCTGCAGGAGAGAAGCAACCAGAGCATCCAAATATTTCTGGCATCTGAGACTCTTTCCATGCCATGTTACTCACAAAGCAGAGCCCTGCTGGAACCTGCAGGTCTCCAAATGGCAATACAAGAGACACGAGCAAAAATTTGCAAGTCTGAACACTCGTTTGGAACAGACGTGACATTATCCAGTGATGGATTTGTCACAGCAAACACTGAGCAATAAATTGGGATCCATTTCTCCATGATCTAATATCATTTCCTACCAGCATGTCACAACTCTGACACAGTATGCTGTGAGCTGAATTGATCCCTGTCCTTCAAATCCAGCCTCATTTATGGATTAAATCTGCATTTATAAGTTATATGAAGAGGGAGGACAAATCCTTGCTGCTTTATCCATGTAGGAACATCCCTGCCACAGAGCACACAAGGCTAATGAGGAATAAAGCAGAATTCCCTTGCAATTTCCAAGCAGCAGCTCATCAGCTCCACAAAATTCTTATTTATTTCAGTTCTCCTGGATTATGGTCACATTGCCCATGGGAATAATACAGCAGGAAGTACACCAGTGTACAACTAATGTGGAGTGTTCCCAGGCAAACTAAAATTTGTTGAAATATTCAACTAACCATCAAGCAAATCTTCACTTCCACCATTAAAAATCATCACTGCCTCCTCCTCTCCCGAAGAGCAGAAATACCTCATAAATCCAAAATCAATGTGAGATGAGGGAAACTGGCTGTACTAAACAAATATAAATCACAATATACAGAAATAACAGCTGAAGAGGAGCTACACAATAATCACAATCCAGTCCAGTTGTAACAGGAGGTAAAACCCTGCAGGAACTCAGATTTGCTTCACTGAGGGCTTTGTCACTCGTTAGATACCAATTTTGGAACAGAATCAATAGCAGAGAAAAATCATTTTTAGATCTCCATATGTCTAGCTTTCCCCATCCTTGGCAGAATGGGCAAAAATTAGCATCACATGAATGTTTTTTAACCAGCTGCACATTAACTGTGTCCAACATTAAGTTTGGGATATGGAGAGATTTGTTGGATCGACAGCCCTTTAAAACCATTAGAGATGGAACAGTAAAATGTCAAAATAGCTGCAGAGATTTCAGTGCAATTTAAAGGTTGTAACAACAGGAGAAGTAGCAGGAGAGCTACATAAATCCCTTTTTATGTTGTTTTACCTATTGTGGGTGAGATGATTGACTGATTTTTGGTGGCCAAAAAAGGGTGTTTTAGCAGGTTCCCTGCAACAGAATTCAGAGATCCAGAAGCAGAACGATGACAGATGAGCATCTTAATTATCCAAACATCACTGCTCAATTATGATACAACTTAGGAATATTTAACATAAAACCAGCCTGGATCAGAAAAATATTTGGAGGGGGAAAGTCTTCACGCTCAAAGTCAGCCATTTACCAAATCTTCCACTCAGTAAACCCCAAACAAGACTGCTAAAAAATGGAGTTTGATTTGATTTCCAGAAAGGGGACATGTGGTAACTCTAAGGAAAGTACAGGAGTGGTTTGTGATTTGTAAATGGAGTTTCATTGTTGGTTTAATGCTGGATGTCCACACACCAGTGGAGCTGGAACTGCACCCTCAAAAGGACAAAACCACTGCCAACTGCAGGAATAATTTGCTCCCAGCTGAAATGGGACATTCATACAACTTATGTAAATATCTGTGCCTAAGATAAGCAAGGAAAAAAATGTGATAAATTGTAGAAGGGAAGCAATTTTCTTTTTCCACACTATGTACTGGCATTTCTCTGGGGATGAACACTGGTTTCTATTGTAACTGGGATGCTGAACATGGAGGAATAATCACTATTTAATCAAGTCTCTTCTTGCAAACTCTGTAAAGAGAATGCAAGAAACAAGTGCAATTAAGTTAGCAAGATCTCAGAAACTGCACAACACGCCAGAAAACAAAAGCAGAGTATTTTGGGGGCTAGAGGGGGAGAGGAAACAAGCTGCTGGAGAGGGTTTTTAGAATTAGTATTGTCTGGAATTATTTGATAGCTCAGTGTAATAAATACAGACTCAAAGTAAAAAAAATCAGCTCATTGATCTGGAAAGGGCTGAACATCCCTCAGGCCAGGTCAGCTGGTCCTAAAACATCCCTGCTCCTCCTAACAAACCACTTCTGCTTCCTGGCTGGGTGTTTTATCCCAGATTCCTGCTCTGCATCCCACCCTGTCAGGAGCACTGCCTGTCTGATGTCACCCTGATACAGCTTCATTTCAGGGAGGGCTTTTTTCCACCTTGCTCCTGAAAACTTTAACAGTTAATCCCCCAACTCTCAGACAGATTCCAGGGTTTGAAATCATTCTGGTGGCAGTTCTCCACCCCATTTGGTAATTCTGGGAGCGCTCAGCTCTGGTTTTTTGCATGAATCCCACAATTAGTGAGGGGGTGTCAATCATCTCCCATCTGCTGACTGCAAGAGGAATTCTCACCTCTTGCAACCACAGCTCTCAGCACCACAAGCCTGTCTGGCATCACCTCCTGTCCCACACCTCCAACTGGAACCTTGCCAGAGTCAGGCAGCGTTGTCTCAGCTTGGCCATCACCTCTGGGTGCAAACCCACACACAGGACACAGCTGCAGCAACAGCTGGGGCAGTCCAGACTTTGGACTGCATCTAGGAGGAAAATTTAATCATTCTAATTCTTACAGAGAGCTGGGAGAATGACCCATTTTCTCAGCTGCTGGAAGACAAAGCTGTTGGAAGGCTATAAAGATGATTTAAGAGTATGTATCAGTTTAGAGGGGGGAAAAATTCTGCAAGCTCAGACAGTTGTAAAATTGCCACTTTATGGCTGTGTCTGCTTGGACTCTGCCAAATTTATGAGGCCACAACACCTATATTATTGAATATAATGTCTAGCTTCTATTACCTTGTCTTTGCCATCAAATCTAATGTTTAACATCCCAGCCCTTCAATAATGTCACTCCGTATCAATTAAAAACAATAAAACCAGTTCCTTTCAGATATTACTTGAGGCTCAACAGCAATTAGTCAAAGCCTGCAGATGCAGAATGAGGGATGAAATGTACTTGTAACTTTTGGACCCCCAAGAACTCATATATCCACTTTTCTCACCCCCTCAGTGCAGGTTTAAATTTCACAGCATCATCCCATCCCACCACTGAATGTCCTGATTGCAAGGGCACAGCCAGACACCTGCACTGCTAAAGACAACCACCTCCATCTCAGCAATTCTCTGCTCACAGGGAAAACTGGACTCATCCAGGCTCAGCAATTGTGAAATTGGGCAGAATGAAAGTCCAGAAGACACTCCATTAATTACAGGGAATCCCATAAAAACCAGACACGTTAAGTGCACGGAAATTACCGGGAACCGGAACGGCATTTTGAGATAGAAGTAAATCCTCTTAAACACTTTCTTTCTCCTTTCATTCACTTGAGAGCTCAGATTTTGTTGCTCTTTAGCACTCCCAGGGATGTTTCCCAGCCCCAGCAGCCCCCAGGGTTCCCCCCTTACCTCCAGCCCGGGGTGGGGTCCCGCAGAGCAGCACCACGCCCTGGCCCTCCCGCACCGACACCGCGCTCCTCATCTTCGTCCTGGAGCTCTCCACATCTGCCAGGGAAAACAGCAGTGAGCAGCAGGGCAGGGAACACCAACAGACAGCAGACTGACACCCTGAAATCCTGACCTCCCAGCTCCTGCTCTGCAGTGAAACATGGCACATTCATTTGCAGAAGGAAAGGCTGCTGGGTGCGAGGGAGGGTGGCACAGTTAGGGCTGACAGGAACTCACCTGCAGGCAGATCATTGAACAGATCCTGTGGCTGATTTTGTTCTTATGCCTGGCTTCTGCTACCCTGACTTTGATAACCATAAAAGGAGCCAGTGACTTAAAAAACAGGTCCTTAAGCCACTGCTTCTCTGCAAATGAAGGCTGTGATGAACGTGGCATCAAGATCCTACTGAGCTCCCATGTCCAACGTAAAATAACATCAATAACAGTGACTCAGAAAACAGATATGGGTCTTTCCCAAAAGAAAGGAACCTCCTGGACCATATTCCTGCAGGAGAATCCCCTGGAGCATCACTAAACCAGAGCTCTGCACCTCGGTGTGCTGGCCCAGGGCTCTGCTCTCTGGGATGGTTTTAGGCTGTGGAAGGACCACAGGACACCCTGAGCTGGAAGGGATCCACAAGGATTACTGAGTCCATCTCCTGGCCTTGCACAGGACACCTCAAAAATCACACACAGCATTGTCCAGCACTTTCTGGGGAGGAAGCAAATGCTTTGGTTTCCATAAATGTAAGTATTTTATCATAAATTTAGATTGGCTTTCCCTCTACCTGGTGAGTCAAGACCCAAGAAAGCTGGGCCTCATTGCACCCTTAAACAAAGCTAAATACAACATGTAATACACACCAGGATTGAAGTCCCCTGAAGTCCCACACTTTTCCATAAATAAACCATGTATTTTTCCATAACAGAAAAGCAGACAATTTAAAAAAATTGTTTATAACCTTGTATAAGATACTAAACTAACACAGTCTTTAAATAAGGCTGTCTTTATAACCAAGCATAATAGGAGCAGTGAGTTGACCAACAGCAGCTATTTCCCCAAAATACAGCATTTTTTATTACTGCAAAGCAACAGCTGCTACAGTGAGAACACTGAATAAGAGCTATTAGAATTTCAATGCTTCCTTTAAAAAATGCTGCAGTAGGAGAGTGTTGTACAACCCTTTGTTAGTGCACATGAAGTTCACAGGAATGTTTCTCAGAAGGGCTGTTTCCAGCTTTCCAAGTGAATTTCCACACAGGTATCCCCAGAATAAACTCAGATCCTTTTGGTGGACATGATGTAGAAGTCACACACAACCCCAGATTGATTTCACTCAGGGATCCAAACAGCACAGCCTTAAATTATGACTTCAGGCCTTCCAAGCATCTTGCTCTTTCCCCCATGAATTATCCATTTATCAGCTGGCCCAGAGCAATGGAAGGAAAAACCAGGAGCTGAGAGCACCTCAGAGAACACACACTGCTCTGTTTCAGGGTGAATCACACCCTGAATTAGTGCTTTACATATAAAATTAATTTAAACCCCATTTTACCCTCTTAAATCACAACCACCACAAGTCTTAGATGTTAAATAACAGCAATTCCATATTGAAATGGGTTTTTAAGCCCATGTATTCATTTTTTGCAACTACAGACCTTCAGAACTTTCCTTGTCTTTGTGTTGTCCAACAAATGAGGGCAGGATGGGATTGGGCTGGGAGCAGCCTGGGAAGGGATATGGGACATGCTGGAGGACTGGGAATCATCCCAGAGACACCCAGAGAGGAGCCACCAATGTTGTAAAAATTACAATTATTAATCACTGATTGCAGGTGAAGGCTGTTGTCACAGAAAAAGTTTTTGAGGCAACAAGAAGCAATGCATATCCATCCAAAAAAGGAGAATATCAGCCATGATACAATAAAGGAATGATTTTCCACCAATTAGCAGGAAGCTCCCCATGCCACCTTCCAGAGCAGCCCAACCACCTGACCCATCACAGAGCTGCCAAAACACCATCAATAAATTCCTCTACAAACTTCTGTACTTCTCCTGCCTGGCACAGCTTTGAAAACACTGCAAAAATCAACATGCAAACCAGGAGCAGGGCTCTTTATTAGCATTAAAAAAGTGCCAATCCCTGACCTTGGACAGCACTGGCTGCTCCTGAACACGACGCTGCTCTGATTTTCAGGTGTTGCTGCAGCACATTCAGAGGGCTGAAGGTCAAATCCAGGCATGTTTGGAAGTAAATCAAGAGTGACTGTTTATCCTTGAGCTTCTTGGTTAAGTTTTTGTTTGATTTTTTTAATAAAGCCACTATCCCAAGCACAGTAACACGAGGGAGGAGAGCTGCACCTGCCAACAAAACTTATCATTACATGAACTCATTGGGAGGGGACATTAAGTCCTCAGGGTAAATAAAATACCTTAAAAGGTGGACTAATAATGTTTGTTTTTACAGATTGAATTGTATCCCTGAAATCTGAGGCTCTTTTCCTGCTGGGAATGTCTCAATAGATAAAATATAACTGGAAGCAAAGAACACATACCAGGACAGAAGATGGTTTTTGAGGAGTGGTGAGTTAGAACAGGACTCACTTTTCAGCACCCATGGGATGACAACATCCCACTGCTCAGTGATGGAAAAGGCCAGAAACATCTGAAGTATTTCTGCATTTTTTTCTGCTGGACTGAAGACTGGTTTATTCACCAGCAGATTTTTAGAACTCTCTCAAACTGGTCACCAAACTGAAGTGCTTTCATTAGTTTCTCTTGCCTTAATCTTTTCACTTCTTCCTTGCATTTATTACACCTCACTTCGAATCTCCTTTCATCTGAAATGCAACTATTCATGGACAAAATTAGCAATTTAATTACTTCACCCTACCAGGCAAAGGCTCTAATCCTGCCACTGAAAATATTTTGGTAAAAATGTTACAAAAATCCTGACTGCAAGGGGAAAAAAATCTGACATAAAAACCAAGCTAGAACTGTAATTTGCAAATTAAAAGCTTTTATTGCCTGTTTATAGTTTGCCATATAGAAAGAAGTTTAAAATTAGCAACTGAGGCTTTCTGACTCCTGAAACAGCATTTTCTTCTCCTTTCCTCTGCTAATACATGATATTTGCCTCATTGCTTTAGTACCAAGTCCATAAAGTTGTATCAACTGAAATACACACACCATTGCAATAAAATGGAGCAAAAAACCTGCAATTCAGCTTTGTTGAAAAGTCTTTGATTCTGCCCAAAGTGAGAACTACAAAACAAGTTCCTGCCCATACAAAAAGGATGTGCAAACTGCATATTCCACTGGGTTCTCTCTCTGTGTTTGATTAACCAAGTTTTCAGTTTTAAGCACTCAAAGTTGCTGAGAAAGATTCCAAAATGTGGAGTGACAGCAATGTGAGCATCAAACCTGCAACAGCTGCATTTGAACATTCCCCTGATACTCAGGACAATTGAAAGAGATGGATTTGTGGATTCATGAGGGGAAAACACGACCTGGAGCATCTCTGTAAAGGTAAATGAGACTGAAAACAGAGACATTTTCATACAAAAATAAACCTGAACTCATCTGCAGAGCTCCCTGACCATTTTCACTGTGAGCACCTCCCAGACATTCCTGTCAGCAAGAAGGGAAGCAGAGGAATGGGGCAAGATCACATCAAATACCACAGCCATGCTTTGAAAAGACACAGAACATCATGCCCTGAAAAATTCAGAGCCTTTCTGATGACAGAGCTGCTCCACACACACAGAGCTGCTGGCGTGTGGCACTGCTGAGTTATGTTGTATTTTGTCAAGAAACTTCTGTGATATTTCACCCCCAGACACCAATTCTGCACACAGGGACTTTGTAAGATTTGCTGGCACTGCTAGAACTTACACCAAATCCTATTTAATTTTTTTTAAGTGATACACAGAACACATTCACTGTGAGAGGAGCAGGATTCAGTTTTCCAGCTGTTTTTTGTTTTTTTTAAATCAAGTTTCCAACTCCAAGTCCAGCAACACCCAAGCATCTCATCACACTTGTAAGTATTGCTCTATTTTGTCAACACTTTATTAGCAATTCTACCCCACTTTGAGAACTGCAGAACAAGGATTCAAGCTCTAAAAGCATAATTGTCCCTTAATAGCCACAAGAATATTTATTGCTGCATCAGACCCACTGTTATTCAAAGGAGCAGAACTTGTTAAATACACTTTAGG
Organism: Alaudala cheleensis; assembly: GCA_013398995.1. NCBI lineage: Eukaryota > Metazoa > Chordata > Aves > Passeriformes > Alaudidae > Alaudala > Alaudala cheleensis. Next base: position 160,376 of record VWYE01022062.1, read on the forward strand.
TATAATTCTGTATGGGGAGGATGTTCAAGTGCCTAAATGAGTCAGACAACCAAATTTAAGCTGTTTTCTTGAGTGGGTAATTCTGGAGTGAGGACTCTGTTTGATGTCAGCCCATAATGAAGCACTAATTCACAGCCCACTCGCCCTGCTCCAAGTCACATTATTAAAAAGATGGGAAATTCCACTCTCTCAGCTCTTGGGGGCAAATAACAGCCTCAGCACATTGTAATAGCTGTGCTGGTAATGAGAACTGCTGGAGAAAACAGACTGACACCAATTTGTTTCTTTAAAAAGAAAAAAGCAAACACAGAGAACAACAAAACCCAACAAACTTCACCACCAGCCCCTCAACTCACCTGTGTGCATGAACAAACCTTCTCCATCATCATATACACCAAAATTGGCTATACCAAGGCATTTCTATGGTCAGGAAATTTGTATTTCTTTAGACAGGCACCCAAAGCTGGAGGTCCACTTTGCATAATTCATTTCCACCAGGATATTTGGGATTGACCCCAACACACACCACACCAGGGCTGCAGGTGAGCCAGTGAAAAACCTCCTGCTGCCTTTTCAGATCTGGATAAAGACTGGGAGAATCACACTGAGGCAGGAGCAAGGGATGAGACCAAAAATCATCTCTGTAACCACTTTCTGCTGGGCACAGAGAGAGAGGACAGAAGTGTTAACAGTGCAGGAGTGAAATTACTCAGAGCAGGCAGGGTGGGGGTGATTTGTCACTTGAGGCTGGGGAAGCATCTCCAGGGTTTCACTTGGTCAGGCTGGTGCTTCAGAATCACAGAATTCCACACCAACCTCTACAAAATCCCTTTGTGCTGTGGCTGAACTGGCATTTTACACCCTGAAAGCTCCACAAAACAACCTCCCACCCTTGGAGGCCCACCCAAAGTGCTCAGAGAATCCCTGAGGTTGGAAATATCCTCTGCTCCCATCAGCCCCACCAGCAGAGCCCATCTGAGTGCTGGTGCAGCCACAGCAATACTGGCAATAAAATGCAGCAAACCTCAGTGCAGAACAGATCCTGCAGGTTGTTTCCATCCCAGGAAATGCTGAATATCTCCCAGGTGAGTCCTGCTGGGATGAACAGGCTGCTGGAGCCAGGTGCACTCAACAACCAGCCAACAGCAGCAAAAAAAACCCCTTACAAACCTTTGAAACCCTTCCCCTTCCCTTGAACCAACTTGAGGTGCAGGAAAATACATAACAGGATATAATTAAATGCTCTTACACCAATTAAAGGAGAGTAATTCAGAAGCCTGTGTTATATAACAGAGTAGGAAAGGATAAAAAATAAATTGGCACAGATGTATCAGAGCGTGGTGAACAGGAGATGCCAGCATGGGAAGAGTTTGCAATAATGAGGGGAAAGATGGACACAGAGGGATGAGCTGATTTGTGGGCTCTGTGGAAATGAAGGCAGGGACCAGAGACAGCAGAGATTAAATAAAAAAAAGGCAGTAAAAGAATATTAATAGCATGAAAGTTGAGTCAACATCCGATAAGCAGGGAGTATTTTTTTTAAACAGGCTTTGCACTGGCAAAAAATGCACTGAAAGAACTGGGAAAAAAAACCCAAACAAGCCCTCACAGCGTTACCAGGGAAATGCATGTTTTGAAAGAGAAATGTTCTCCAATAGGTATTTCCAAAAATATGCCTTTCATAAATTCCTATTATCTGGGAATTACCACTCAACTCCAGGCAAACACAGCACTGAACAAAGCAATTCAGGCAATTTGAGAAGCATCTCAGGAGGCAAGGGATGTTTGCTCAAGGAAATTATCCTACAGTCGACTTCTCAGATGCAACACAGATTCTTTTTTTTTCCCCCTCCAACACTTCCCCAAAACAAACCCTAAGAACATCCTGACAGTGTACCAAGCACCAGCCCTGGTAACCACAAAACAGGTTTAGTGCTGAGGAACACCAGGCTATTCACAATTTAACAGTTAAACAGATGGCTAAAGCCCTGCCAGATCTAGCCCTAATTATGTGAAGGTTTGTTTATTTATTAAAAATGCAGCAGTGCTCCCAAAAAAGCCTTTCCTCAATAAATAAATCAATGAAGACCATCCTACAGCAGCTCAGTTTTAAAGCACTGGGAACATGCTGATGGCTGTGGGAATTATTTGTTTCCCTGCCATTGACTTCAGTCCTTTATGTTGGCAGAGATTCCACCTTCCACAGGTTCTGCCCCAAGTATTACCAAACATTTCATCACCAGAAGGGATTCCTGGGGTATGGGGAACCAGGATCTGTCATCTCCTCCCCTCCCAAGGTAAGGAGCACCAGGCACAGACCCTGGGTTTGGCTGGGGCCACACCAGATGTGACAGTGACAAAGCACAGACACAGCAGATGGGGAAGTGCCCTGCCCACAGATGTCCCACCCTGGCTGCTCTCCACACCTCCAGCTTGTGAGTCAGCAGAAAAACCCAACACTCACAGGCTCCCAGACAGTGCTGGTCTCATCCAAATGTGTGGCCTTACCTGGGCTGAGCAAAATAACATGAAATATTTTGTTGTATGTGCAGTGAAACAAATCAAATAATGTTTCAAGAACAAGAGATCCAACCTTAACCCATTCCTGCCAAAATCCCCCGTGCCATTCTCTGCTCCAAAATCAGCTGGGTTTTATTTCCATTTCCAGCTCTGTTCAGTATTTTTACATGGACATGTTAAATACTTTTATTTTCTGTATTTATTTTAGTAATTCTCCTGTTGAGTGGTTCTCAACCTCAGGTATGTTATACCTCAACTCTTTAATAAAAGAAATACCAGGGAACCAGGAGAAGGTGACTATTTCTACATAAATGAATCCAATAACCCACCTGAATTAAGCTGTAAAGAGGATGAGGTGCAAGGATAGATTCACACTGTAACAAAAATAATATTTACAGAGGACTTTAGGAGGAATTAAAACTTTTAATTCTGTTACTGAAGATGAAAAAGAGGCAGAAATAAAAGTAAGACATTTTTAGAGCACATTTGCCTGGCTCATGCAGAGGAAGAACAGTTATTTCCCTGCATTAACTATTCACATCAGGATTTGAAGGAAGAGGTGGGTGAATATTCACATTTGACAAATAAAGTACCTCAGCATCACTATCCTGAATGCAGCATCTGGGACTGACATTAATTGCTCCTGGGAAGTTCAAACCTCCCATTTCTGCATCAGGGATATAATGTGCTCCTCTTCTTCCCCCTGCTCCACTCCAGGAGCTGAGTGAGCACCAAGATGTCACCACAGCACACAACAGGCTCTGCAAAATTGCTGCAAACATTTTCTGACTATAAATCTCCGGGGTTACTTGCTGGGATTAGACTACATTAACAGGCTCAGAAGGACAGCAGAGATAAGAAAAATGATCTATTTCTATCCCAGCACCATACAGCAACACTGAAGCTGTGGCTTAATGGATGTTCAGGAGCACATCAAAGCAGAGCAGAAGAGATTTTGTTCACTTCCTTCACAGCAGCAAGAAGTGGCTAAAGCTGAGGGTCTGGAGTTATTTCCTTACAGACTTCAGGGAAAGGCATTTCTTACCCAGGTGCCATTTGCAGCTGACAGGCAGAACAGGTATTTTCTGTGGCAGATAAGGGAGAAAAATGGCAAGAAAGCCCGTGTTGCTGTGATGTGGACAGCAGAGGTGTTCGGAACAATAATAATTTGCCTGATTCACATAAAAATGCAGAAATGAAAATGAGAACTTTATCTCTAGGAGACAGACCATGGAAGAGTCCATGAGGCAGAATCATTTGTTCAGGGCTGAAGATGGAAGCCAAATGGTGAAGTTTCCCAGTGAAGTCACATCTCCCACCTGTGCACAGGCACGAGCTGTTAATTAATTATTTAATGAAAAGCAGAAAACCACTGCACAACCTAATTCAGCACTGTGCAAACTTATTGCTCTCTAGTTCCTAATAAAATTAAAAGAACACACTGAGGCTGCAAACTCAATTATTTGGAGGCAGAAAATGCCAGAATGAAGGCTGCCTAAGACCACAAATATTGGCAGAGGAACAAACCAAAAGCCCCATCAGCACAATTTCAGCACCGAGGGCTGATGGCTCCCACCAGAGCCTCCTGATATTAAAGCAGCCACTTCCCTGCCTTACCTGGAAACCTCTTAAGTGCTGCTGAGTGTGTTTAATTAGTTTTCAAGAGCCTGAGTGCTCGGTGGAAGGTGTGAAGTTATCCTGCACCCAGGCTGAGCTCTGGCTGAGTGCTGGCTCCGCGCTCCCGGTGATCCCACTGTTCAGAGGAGCAGTGACCACTTGTAGCTGCTCCAACACACAGAGCTGCACCTGTGGATGCTGTTCTGGAGCTGTGTAAGCCACTTTCTCACCCTTGTAGCTCCCCACCAGCAGCTCCCAGCAGGCAGCAAAGGCTCCTTGCTGTGGGGTGAAGGGATTCGGGAGCAGCTCCAGGAGGTGCCCAGAGCGGCTCTTGGCAGGATGTTCTCTCTTCCCTGCCCAGCAAAGCATTTGATCCTGGTGGCATTTCTGAGGCAGGACAGAGCCAAAAGGCTGCAGCCAGACAAACTGAAAGTCAGAATGACAACCCCAGGTTGCTGCAGAGTGGGGACGGGGCTAACACAAGCAGTAAAACCGTGCTGTGATCACTCTGAGACCAGCACAGGCATCTCACAGCTCATCCTGATCTCTCATCAGAGACATGAAAAACCTCTGGCACAGCTTCTTTTCTCCAATCTAAGTCCTGTAAGCACTACCTGTCACCCCAGCAGAGCACTGCTCCTGCCAGGGACAAGCCCAGGCTGATCAGCCCAGCCAGGGTGACAAATTCCACCTGCTCGTAATCAAATTCCACTTGCTCTGCCACACATCATCCACTTCTGCCCCTCTCCAAAATCACAGCAGCCTTTTCAGGACATGTGCTGCAGCTTCAGCCTGGTTACAAAAGCTCTCTTTCAATATTAATCATTGCTGTGACCCAGATGTGACAGAGACACGTGCAGAACCCAATCAGTGTAATCCCCACTCAGATAACAAATGCCGTGTTTGGCTTTATGAAGGCAGGCACGATAATCATTACACAATTAAACAAAGGGCTAAAGAGATGACAAAACTGCATCTGGCCTGCCTCAGACTGAACTGGGACCTGCAGGGTCTGCAGGAAGAGCAGGAGACCCTTTGCAAGCATGACTTGGAATCAATTAAATCCATCACACAAAGCATTTGTGGTGAGGACTCAGTGCCTTGACCTGCTCTGTCACCTGCTACAGGGACAGCTCAGTGGCACCCAGGGCATGCCTGGCTGTCAGCTGGGAGCACAGCAGCCCTTCCCCAGCCTCCCCACACTCTGGGATGTGAGAAACCAATTCTACCCTTGCCAAAGAGTCAGTAAACAGCAGAGTCTGGAAGGATCCTAAAGGCCCCACAAAGCTCAGACTTGCAATCACAAGACAAGTTGATTTCCCCCCCCCACCGCCCCCAAAGAAGGATTTATTATGAGGCAATAGGGTTTCTTGAAGAAATAAAGCAGTAATTCCACTGAATCCCCATCAGGAAAAATAGGAGAAAAATAAGGGATGGATAAGAGGCAATTGGCTTAAAAGAGATCCTAAAGTTACTTTTAAGTGGAAGCAAAAAAGAGATACATAAAAAGATGAAAGAGTAAGTAAGAGCAGCATGTGTTATTAAGAGCTGAAGTTATGAAATACTAAAGAGAAAAATGTTACATTTTGCTAACCAAAGTAGCATAAAAATTCTTCTGAAAAGAATCTGAAATAAAATCAGGAAGAGAGATGTAGTGAGAAATCAGAGGTTCAAAACCAGCTGAATGCAAAGGAGTGTTAACAGCAGATAAGGAAATGTGAAATACCACAGCTAATATCAGATTATTAAAAACCACAAGCATCCTATCACACACACATTTGATACGCAGGGAAGCCTCTGGCAAATCACACTCAAGAGTTCAGCAGATGAGAGGCTGTGGCAGTGCAGAACCAGCCCCTACACCCAACAAATCACTGGCTCATTTGATTTTTTAACTTAATTAGTGGGTAAAATAGCAGTGTGTACAGTAGAGGCAATCAGTGCAATTCCAAGTCATTAGATGTGACAATGACAGCGAGTTCATCCAGGGAACCTGCACTCAGGGCCAGGATTCCTGCTGGGGCTGGAATTGATGTCCCCAGGCTCACTGCTGACCATCCTGTCTCAGCTGTCATTCCCAAAATCAGCAATCACAGTGCCCTGCCACTGCAGACATTCCCCACGAGTTGGGGCTTTTCTGGAATGGTGCCACTTGGAAATGACAAATGGCTGAGGACAAAACACTGCTTCAGCCTCAGACTTAAGTGATTCCCATCATTAATATTTAAACCTGGCTTAGCTTGTTTTGGGTTAAAGAGGTTTTTGACTCCGTTACTTCCATTTCAGGAAAACATCTGTAGAACATTCATGTAAAAAGCTCTAGAAGTAAAAAAGGACTAAGGAAACAAATGAAGGCATTTGAAACACGAGTGGTAAAGAGAGTTTCTACCCAGCTGGTGAGTTCATCTTCCCAGTCTGCTCCATCCCCCAAAAGCCAGTCCAAACAGATTATCCAGGAGCACTCTGTATTTTTTTGCTCCTCTTGCAGCAAGAGAGCAAAAAGAAAATGCAGGGATCATCTGAGCACATTAACCTCCCTGGAAGAGAAGGGAATGAGACAAGATCTTTAGAGAATTGCATTCTGTCTGCCTCTGCAGTAATGGCATTACACTTGAATGAAAGCAAAATTATGTGGAAGACTGTTAGTTTACTGAGGGGTCACAGGGATGACAGCTGTGGCAGGAGGAGGCAAACCTTTAAATATGCCAGGATGGACCAATGTGCACATCCTTCAGTGCATGAATAAATGTGGCTGAACAAGGGATTACACCTGAGCAAGCAACAGCAGAGATTAATAAATTCAGCATCAACAACAGGGGCTGCAGGGGTGGCAAAAAAAGCAGCTCCTGAGAAGTATCTGAGTTCTGCTACTCTGTGCACAGAAAAAAATACAATCCCAGTGTTGCTGAGGAGAGTTTAATAGATTGAGACATGCACATAAGGAGAAAACCCCCAGAACACAGTGGGACCTGAAATCTTTTTGCTGGTATCTGAGCAGAGTGGTTGTGTGCCAGATGCTCCATGTGCAGACTGATCCCAAGCCAAACTGCTCCTTGCAGGGTGATGTAAGCCTCAGAAATATATCATTAACTGCAACTGAATAAAAAGTCATGGGCTGAAAAAATAGAGCTTCATAAAAAGCCAGAGAAGATGTCTCAGTGCACAGGGCTGAGAGAGGCAATAACAGGAAAATAAAATCAGGTACTGCATCTCTTCTCATAAGTACAGAGAATTTCCTTGGTTATTAAATGAGACTCCCCACAAGCCCCAGCCTGTGCTCTCTGTAACTACTCAGTGCCACACTGGATGAGAAACAAGACATAAATACATAATCAATACAAGAATAAAGACACAAGCAGTGCAGTGTAATAGGAGCAGCTCTCTAACTTCCATTCCTTCAGTTTTAAGATGCCTACTTTGCTTTGCAATGAACATCAGAAAGGAAAAGATGCAGGCTGGCAGCAAACTGGAGCTCTGGAAAAGTGTATTTAAAGTAAAGTGATACTCAGTGAAGGCATTGAAATTGTTTTTTGCAATCTGTCCACATTTATTGGGCTGCAGCCAGGGGTTAATTCAGTCAAACTTTACTGTGTATTTCTTATAAATTCACTGTTATAGAATGACAGCATCATTTAGGCTGGGAAAGACCTCCAAGATCCACAAGTCCAACCACTCCCCAGCACTGCCAAGTCCCACTGAACCACATCCCCAAATTCCCCTCTACACATCTTCCAAGGGACCTCAAAAGAACAGGACATCTGCTCTACATTATTTGAACAACACTTTCAATAAGATAATGTTGTCTAAAACCATGCCAGGGCACCCTACATCTCAAAAAAAACCCCACCCAAAAAAAAGAAAAACAAACCCTACATCTACTAAATGATGAAGTCAAATTCCCTCAGCCACCCAGCCAAGTCCTCATCAAAAGCCTTTAAACAACACCCTTTTTTTTCTCCCTTCATCACAGCTTGCTGCTGTAAAACACATTCCAAATTGATATTCTAAATCTTCCTTTCAGTTAGAGGGGGCTCCAAATCCAATAGCCTGATGAGCCATGAAGGGTGGCACAGTCATGTTTCTGTTGACTGGAACAATTTTCATGTTTGATTTTTTTTTTAACTTGTAAAAACTCCAGCTGAAAGATCAAAGCATTCAATTCCTACTGAACATTCCTATTAACTTCAATGGGCTTTAGATCAGGCCCTTAATGGGGTATTAATGTAATGTAAACATTTTTAAGTATTATCTGAATATTATCAGTAGCATGTTAAATGGGCTAACAAGACCCCATTAGGGTAACTCTGACTAACAAATCAAGGGCTGAAATACTTTCCTTAGCAAGGACTTGCTTTGATTTTTCAGTGAATATAAGCTCTGTTTTCCCAAATAATCCGTATTTCAGAGTTTTTAAGAGGAGTCCTGCAATGCAAAAATCCCAAGGAACCTCACTACTTTTCTTAAACAAAGAAACCAAGCACACACACTAAAGAATGAAAATACTTTTGATGTAGAGCTCTACCAGGTGAGGGGAGCTGAGCAGGAAATGCTGACATTTTTAGTTATTTATAATTCTTTTTTACAGAAATGAAGCCAGCATTTCAAAAGGCTCCTGCTAAAAGATCTCAAAATTCAGGCATGAAGTCTAAAAAACTAAAATCATATTGGTGCCCATTGTCTCCCTTGCACTTCAGACACAGATTAAGCAAGTCCAATCAAGGGAAGTATTTAATATGAGAAAAAGATGTAGGGAGACAAAGCAACAGCTGCATTTTTCAACTTCATTGAATGCCTGGAACCAGCCAGGAGCTGCCCCTCACTGAGGATGTGCAGCCTTTGGTTTTTGAACAGGTTTTGTGCTGTCATCTGGAGCCTCATCCCTGGCATCTGAGGAGTCAAGCACCAGGATTCTCCCAGTGCTAGACCAGGCAGAAGGGCTGGACACAAAGCTGGGGGTCCTGCCCAAAACTCAACCTTCTCCTGAGAGATTCCAAGTTCCATGAGGAGCAAAATCAAGACTTACCTTGAGTTTTTCCCAAGTTACAGAAACCACAATGCTGCAGATCATTAAATCTGTATTTTTGGCTGAGCACGTAGGCTGGCCTAAAATTTTGGAGGAGTTTAAGCTCATGCAACATCCTAAAACAGCACTAAAGCTTTAGCCTTGGTGAAAAAACTACACGGGAAAATGATGCAATAAATAGCTTTGGGAGGAAAAAAAGAACATTTTTTAGGTCTCTGTTTCTTGCTCCAAGATATTCTTTCCCTTATTTTCTATGCCAGGAAGTCTCTGCTTTCTCCTTGCCACACTCCTCTCCTTCACAAGCTTTGAAAGATAGTAAGAGACAAGCAGATTTACATCAAAAAAAATAAAGAGAAGATAAGGTTGCTATGGGAATAAGAAGACAAAAACTGTTACTTAATCCGACATAAAAAGGATGAGAACTGGAGAGAACTCAGATGGAATTGAAACTGTCACCCCAACCAATGAGGTTATGATCTGAAACATCTGCTTTTTCTCCCTCATTTCCTCCATGCTTTCATGTAATTTCATTTTCTCGTCAGAATCTCCTCACAGAATACAGTATTTCATGTTCAGATTCAAAAAAAGTTTAAAAAATGAATCAGAAGTAATATTTTACAATATGCTCCTCACTGCTGTCACTCAGCAGGCAAACTCTTGCAAAAGCTGGAATATGTCCCCTGTGCAGCAATGCTGTGGATGGAGATGTTAAACTGGAGATGAATCTTTGGATTTTATATCTAAATGATGTATAAAAAAATAGATTCAGCCATGCAATTGTTTTACTTTTAACTACAGCCTGTGGTCTACAATAAAGTTTTACATAGGCTAGCAAGCAACTCTGATTTAGGGTTTTTCTACAGCTGCAATCAAAGGCAATTCTTACAAACTCTGAAGGCAGAAAGAACTGTCACACTCCCCCTCTCCCCAAAAAGTCAAGGCACCATTACTGTCAGCAGCTTATCTCAGAAAACACTGTCTCTTATCAGTGCTGGCTGGAATCACTTCCCAGCCAGCACAAAACATCGTGGCAAGGAATGAATCTGTCCTATTTTCAAGTTGTTGATACAGGATAAATGTATCTTCTCCTTTTGAAAAGCGCAGGGGGAAAATGTCTTTTCCTTCCATTTCCCACCCCCAGAGCTGCCCTGACTCAATAAATCCAGGGCCATGTGATCTCCCTGCACAGCAAACCTGAAAAATGAGAAATGGGATGAAACCTTCAAATACCCAATTCATGAAGTCTCTACCAGGGGATGAGCTCTGGGAACATCGAGACTGGAAATAATCCGGAATAAGCAAGCTCCAAAACTTTTCCTGGGCATGCAGCACAGCTTGGGAAGAGGAATTCTTATTTGCACCTCCTCTCTCCCAAGCTATGCCTGTTGTCCCCAATTAAAATGTGCCACTGAGGTGTTTACCAACAGTGAGATCTTCATGTGCCACCTCTGAGCTACAGGAGAATCCTTAACTGATTCAAACATCAGCCAAGCTGAGGATTTTCTTTATTGCTTCCAGAGTTATAAAACAGCCACGTGAGGAACCAGGATAAAATACACACTAATTACCCTTGGCTATGCAAATGGAGCTATTTTTAATTCAGGTTTAAACCCTTCTCAGGTTTAAACAACTGCCAAAGGCAAGGGGATGCTGCACTTTGCTCTGCAGTCCTTTTGCTCCTTGCTGCATGCAGAGTTGCACCAAAGTGTTTTGCAAAGCAGGGGCAAAGGTGTGACTTTGCAGCTCACTGGGGCTGCAGTGGCAGCAGTGGAAATGCAGAATTTTCTGATTATTTCGCTCTGCTGTCTCTGCTAAATAAATTCCTCACATGCTACTCTTGAACAAAATGACACTTCAGAGATAGGAACATACCCTGATGTGTATTTAGGATAAATGTGGGAAGTCTCAGCTTTGGGACTCTTTTCACCCAGACCCTTGGGACCTCACAAAAACTTATAAAGTGTCATTAAAGTTTTTTCCTGGCAATTTAAATGGAAACTTGGGTCTCCTGCACGAGCTCAAAGCCATCACACTCAGACCCAGGTGTCCTCAAAACTCCTTGCATTGTGCTATTATTCCACTTTTCTGTGTCCCTGCCCGTGACAGGAGGTGCAACTAAATAATCTTTTCTATCATTCTCATTTCACACCACAGGGAAACCCCCAGTGGGCTTCAGGATGGAATTCCTTCATTTATACCACTGCACAAAGTCACTCTGCACCTCCCCTTCTTCACTGAGGTTTTCTGGTCCCATCTCCTGAGTGAAATACTACAAATACTTCTAGTGGCTGCTTCAAATAAAGTGGTTTCTACACTCAAATGTTCCTGAACATCTGACCCCCAACTCTGCAGAAATAAAGGACAGAAATGAAGCACAAACACATTTACCTACTCCTCTTCTGCCTTCTATTCCAAGGCAGCAAACGCCTCCAAAAAGTTCTGCTTCCCTGCCCAAAGGCCTGGCTTTGAAATGCCTTTGATTTTCTTGAAAGACCCTTAAAAAGTCACCAAGAAAAGTCGTAACTCCATGTTCCATCCAAGGAGGGGAAAAAAACATCATGCTCTGCTAGCCAAGTGCATTTTAATATTCTGTTTATAGTTATGGAAATTTGGCTCGTTTTAGCATCAATAAGTTCTGATTGTGCTAATCAGACAGGAATGTAAATGAGCTTTTATTCGCTTAGGTTTTCACACACGTTCAGTAAATACGGCTGAGGTTAAGCTTTGTACTTTGCAATGTTGTGTTATTTTGTTACTGACAGAGCAGCGAGTAAATTGTGCTCTAATCCCTGATAAACACTGATCCCTGAAATCTCACTGCTGAGATGTACATCCCGTGTTGCAAGAGCTAAAGGCTACTATTAACACATTTGTTATTACACAAAAAACTGAGAGGTTAATTAAGGCACAAATAAAGCTTTTGTCCAAGGCACTGGCAGCCACATATTTAAAATCACCAAAAAATTAAAAACCTAAAGCATTCATTTCGAACATCATCATTAAGAACAAGAAAAATCAGAACAGTTTCTACTGAAGAGCTTTTTTTAAATACAGACTGAATTATTCTCAGTTCTGCTGTTTTGCTGAACATCTGCCAAATTATTCAGCTTTAGATTTCAACCCAGTGTACCTTCCCTGTTTTTCAACTGTCACTCACAGCCTCTTTTAACCTGATTTTTTTTAACTCCACTGTGTCCTGAGCTTTCCAAGTGAGGGGGTGGAAGGGATGGAAGCCAAGAGTCTTGCAATAACTTCCAGGACCTCACTTCTTCTGAACCTTTGACAGTGTTGGCCCACACTAAAACCCAAAAAACCCTCATGGAGAGGCTCCTGCCCTGTCCTTGTCACCAGGCTTTGTGCTAAGGGGAATCAGGGAAAGCTGGGGATCTCCAGAAGTCACTTCTTCCAAGGAGTCTGGGAAAAAAGGGCTGAAGTCACACAGCAAATCAGCAGCCATAAACAAAGCACCAGGCAATGATCTATCTACCAAAAAAAATTCAGCAATCAGAAGCCCCGAGGCCCTGGGATTTACCACAATTCCCATTAAATCAATATTTAGCTTGTGGATTGGAGTGAGTATTCCAGTAGGGATTACTGTTCAATGTCCCCAAGCTCCATAACCTTTTGCAGGAAATATATTGGAATTGCTTGCTCTATTGTACTGCACTTCAAACTGCAGCAGGCAGAGGAACTGTGTAAGTGCAAATGTTCAGCCTTCATGCTCACTAACATTTGCAGTAACAACCTTTTATTGCAGGATAAACCGCTCAGAAATTCCTTCTTGGTAATTTATGTGGGGATCAGAATTGCCACCAGCCCAAATTCCTCCATTCAAATGTCATCAAATCAGCAATAAGATTAATTAATGAAGATAAAGGCAGCATTTGTCTTGTTGAAATGAAGCACTGATTGTCTGAAGGTGAGGATTCAGCTTTAAGGTTAGACAGTATCTGCTTTTCAAGGGGAGGCTTTCTTCAGCTTGAAAGATAAAGCAGAAACCAGGGAGACTCTTCAGAAGCTATTAAAGGTCTCTCTTCAAAAAGAATTTGAATGTAACAGCATTTTCTGCACTATGGAATTAAATATTCTAACTGGTAAGAGCACACCCACCATGGAAACACAGATTCCTGGAAATCCATCAGCTTAGAGAAAGGCTGGGATGTCAACAAAGGTCTTTTCATGGGCTTTGGACTTAAATTTAAATCCAGGTCCAAGAAAACACAGATCCTCATGAAGGAGACTCTTCTCCTCCCTCACCTAATCCCAAGTGAATGGTTCAAACGTGGTCACCTCACTCAGGAGTGCCCAAGGCTGCTACAGGAGCAATAAAGGAGCTGCATAAGAAGGCAGGATTTACCCTGGGGCACAGCAAGAGGTGAAACTGGGTCTGCACTAAGCTCCCACCATCTGCCAGCTCTCCAACACACCCAGAGCAGGACAAATTCCTCCCTCCTGAGCCTGGACACCAGCCTGTGTCCTGTGTCCATCACAAGGCAGTTAGGCTCGGGATTATGCCAGGCTTTAGTGCAAAGGGAAATTTTGCACTAAATTTCCAGTGCAATTAGAGGAAATTGAACTGGAATTTCCTCTAATTGGAAATCCAGGCCAGCCTCTGCAGATTCACAGCACCCCTTTCACTTGGGGTTACCACATCCTGAAGCTCCACACAGGAATTGCCACCCCAGATCCCTGAAGGACCAAAAGCAACCAGGGAGGGGTGAAAGCCCTGCAAGAACCAGAAGCTGCAAGAAGTTACACCTGGAATTAACTCATGACTTCACCACAGCTCACAGATGAGTTCTGCACATTCCACTGTTGATGCTGCTCTGCAAATTTTACTCCTTTTTATCTTTGAAGTCTCTCTTCAGAGTCATTTAAACATAATAATGCTTAATAAAGTGTGTGTTTTGAAATTGTGAACAAGGCAGGCAGCAACTCCACATTATACACACACATATATATTCATATATATACATACACACACATATATTTAATGCTCTGTAATCACCTTTTTGCTCCCCAAATGGGCACCAAACACTTCAGAAAACAGCAGAACTCTCAACACCAGTTTCTCATTTTGTAACTGACTGAACCCAAACTCTCCCTCAGTGCAATGAATCCTGGCAGTGCTGCACAAGCCATCCCAGCTAAACAATCCTGACAGTCACTACAGGCAGAGCTGCACTGGAACATGATGGCTGGACATGTATAATGCACTAAAAGGAGATCACTATTAATATGCAAAAGCATTATGCATCAAAAGCCAGGCTGCCTCTGTCTGAAGGCTGTAACTCTTAATGAAAACTGAATTTGAACAAGAGTGGTGAATGATGCTATTTATTTTTTTCTTTCCTTACAAATGGACTTTTACCCATAAAGAAACTCCCCACCAAAGACTAAATCTGAAGAGGATATTTCTGCTTTCCCCGTGGCAGGATTTAATCACAACATCAGAGCAGTAAGAGCACAGAAGGTTTGCTTTCATGCTCTTTGGAGAAAAGAAAGAATCATGCTTTCCAATTTTGTAAGTCTCCTAAACTTGATACTAAAAAAGAGGAGAACTGTGAATCTGATCCATGGCACTGCTGTGCCTAAGGGCTTAACAGTTTATTCCTGTATTAGACTGAGAAAACAAAATGAAAAAATGGAAATAAAAGCAATAAAAACACCTGAGTTGACATAAAGAAATACACAGAATATGATCTGCTTTTAAAGTCAAATAGACTGCTGAATAAGGAATTAGAAGAAAAACTTCCCTACTGGCAAATTTTAGTGTGAAGTGACAGAACAGGAACCAGGCTTCAATGTCCAAACAGTTTCTATATATTACAGTAGTGCATGGGGAGGGGTTTTGTTTGTGGCTTTGTGGTTTTGGTGGGGTTTTTTGTGGGTTTGTTTGTTTGGGTTTTTTCATTTGTTTGTTTTTTTCTTCATTTTTGTTTTTTGGTCGGTTGGTTTCTTGTTTGTTTGGGGGTTTTTGTTTGTTTGTCTTTTTGTTTGTTTGTCTTTTTGTTTGTTTCATTTTTTGTTTTTGCCAAGGCTTGCAATAGCTGGAGGAAAAAAATAATTCTTATTTTTGATTTTCTCTATTTAAATAAAATACAGCAAAGGCAGTGTTAGGATGCACTGTTTGTGGTGGCAAGGAGTCAGAATTTTAGCATTTTTAATCCAAGTGGCGTCTCCAGGTCTCACCCTGGACGTGATGTTTGAAATGTGCCCTCTCATCTCTCCTGAAGGAGAAAAATTTTATGCATTTACAGACAGAGTCCTCCTTGTTTCATTTCCTTGAACCCTCTCTTGATTCACAGCCTCCCTTCCTCTCCACCCATCCTTCACAAGTTGTTTTTCCCCGTTAATTCTCAGGTGATGCTGCGAGAACAGACCTTTCTGGGGAGGAGAGAGCAGCTGCTCTGAGGAGCAGGGAGCTCTGAGGAGGTGCAGGAAGCATTGCCTGGGCTCTGCAGGGCTGCAGCAGCACCTGGGGCTCCCCAGGAGCCTCCTCCTGCTCTCCAGTGGAGCAGGAAAATGAAGCCAAAATTCGCAAAAGCCGCCAGAAAACGCAGCTGCCTCGCCAAGTGCAGGGAGGTTTTTACACCCTCATGTGATGGGGATGCACAAATTCACCAAATTCTTCATCAGGTTGCTCCTCACCCATTGCAGACAGGGATTGCCACCCCACACCCCCAAATCAGAGCACTCAGGCCCCACAAGAATCAGAAGTTTGCCAGAAGTTACAACTGGAATTAATTCATTAATTCACCACAGCTTAGCTTGGCACTTTCACTGTTGATGGTGTTCTGCATACTTTACTCATTTTTATCTATGAATTCACTCTTCAGAGTAATTTAAACATAATAATGTGTGTTTTGAACTGCTAACAAGGCAGACATTTGGAAACCCCACATATATATATATTTAATGCTCAGTAATCACCTTTCTGCTCCCCAAGGTAAATGGACAAAAAGACCACAGGATCATTAGTCACACAGATGTAATCACAGTTCAATAAACAAAAACCCAAGGGCCACTGCTTTTTTTCATTAGCTTCTCTCACATTCCCCTCTTTTGATGAATTATGAAGATTCACATCGGATAAAGGAAAAGCAATTCAATACAGGACACTGCAATAAGGGGCCCAGTTTGAAATACATTATCTGCAAAGACAGAGAGTGTCAGGGTTTGTAAACCAAGATCAGCATCATCTCCTTTTCTGCAGCTCTGCTGTTATTTCATAACACTGAACTGCAGACAGCTCTCACAAGAACTGTCTTTTTGCTTATAGGCAAAGCAAAAGAAAAATGGTTTTCTATGGGGAGGCAGAATACCTGCTGATCTGTCTTAATAAGAGGTTAAAATAACATTCTCCCAACTGTTTGACAACTTGTTTTTACATTTACAGCGTGCTCTTACTAAAATCTGTTTTGAAACCAATTCAGCTCCAGGATTCCCCAGTGGATTTGAGCAGCTGCTGTTCCAAAGGTGCCCTGAAGAGTCACACAAAAGCAAACAGGGAATGTTAGCATGGAACACACACCCAGGCTCCCAACCTGGAGGTTTTTCTGTCAGCATTGAGTCCTTCTGCAGAGTTTTGAGGGAGATGGGTCAGGAAATGCTCAGTTCCACAAACTGCACCTGCCTGAACTCTTGTCTCTGCAGATCTGGCTGGGACTCCACACAACCTCCTCAGTGACAGCAATTCAGCACTAAATCAGGGCTGTACATCCATGCTGGGTGCTGCAGCCCTGCTCCACCACACCAGCTGGATTTTGGAAATGGCAACAGCAGCTTTTTGCTTGACTCGCTGCTCCTCCAATCCACCAACTCCCCATGGCCAAAACCTGACATTTGGGGAGCACCCAGCTGCAGGGAGTGACCTGATCCTGGTGCAAAGGGGGACTGGGAGGATGGACACTGGTTCTAAAGCTCTTGACTAAGCTAAAAACAAATCCTTGCCTTCTGAGCCTCCATGAAAAGCTAAATCCACCTGCCTTGGAGCTGTGTGCAGCACTCCAACCCCCCTGGGCACAAGCACTGCTCACAGGAGGAAAGGGATGGAAGGAGAGGCTGGCACAGCACAGGATCAGGAGGAAACCACAGCCAGGGGACTGCCCAGAGCAGCCAGAGCATTTCCCTCCATCCCCTCCTGAACTGGAGCTCTTGCAAAGCCAACTCATGGATCCACAGCAGGCCTTGGGGATGCACCAGTCCATTTTCACTGCCCCCCTCCCCAGAGCTGTGCTGACCACCCTGCAGGGGATGCTCAGGGGGCATCTGGGCACTGCCCTGCTCTGGGCAGGCCTGGCAAAGCCCAGAATTCACCAGAGCCAAGCCCTGAGGGCAGGGCAGGAGCTTCTCCTCTCCCCTCACACACTTGGCAGCCCTGGGGATGCTGCAGCAGAACAAGCTGAGCAAGGAGATCACCATGGCAAGCCTTGTGCTGCTGTGAGAGAGCTCTGAGCTCCATGAGAGGAAGGAAAATGACTGCAGAGCTGATGTGGCAGCACAGAGGAGACCTCAAACTCTGAGAGCTGTCTGGCACAGTGAGAAAAGCAAATCTCTGCACTAATTCAGCAGCTCAGCAACAACACAGTGCTGCTCCTCAGGAATAAACCCCACCCTACAGCAGAGCTCTGAGAAAAGCCACAGCAAGAGTCTGGAATGTCCAGTTCAAGACAAACATTGCAGCTCTTCAGCCAGCACACCCACCATGCACTGCTACCAGCAGCATCCTTAATGCATCTTCTGCTTGCTTTGAAAACACATCCCTGCATTGCAAAGGCTCTTTTAATTCACTCACTTTGAATATTTTGCATTATTTAACGTGTCTAGTGCATGCTTGGTTTCGAACTCTACATAACTTGTGCATTTCAAAGCCTCTGGGTTCCCTTCCTTGAATCTGGGAACTTGTGTACAGCTCTAAAAGAGGAGTTAGAGATCATTGTTACCTGCAAGGCAGCCAACAAATGACACCAGGAACAGCTGCTCCCACAGCAGCAGCAGCATCTTCAGTCCCCTCAATTCAGGAGTTCTGGCTGTCTCAGAGGNACTGTTGATGGTGTTCTGCATACTTTACTCATTTTTATCTATGAATTCACTCTTCAGAGTAATTTAAACATAATAATGTGTGTTTTGAACTGCTAACAAGGCAGACATTTGGAAACCCCACATATATATATATTTAATGCTCAGTAATCACCTTTCTGCTCCCCAAGGTAAATGGACAAAAAGACCACAGGATCATTAGTCACACAGATGTAATCACAGTTCAATAAACAAAAACCCAAGGGCCACTGCTTTTTTTCATCAGCTCCTCTCACATTCCCCTCTTTTGATGAATTATGAAGATTCACATCGGATAAAGGAAAAGCAATTCAATACAGGACACTGCAATAAGGGGCCCAGTTTGAAATACATTATCTGCAAAGACAGAGAGTGTCAGGGTTTGTAAACCAAGATCAGCATCATCTCCTTTTCTGCAGCTCTGCTGTTATTTCATAACACTGAACTGCAGACAGCTCTCACAAGAACTGTCTTTTTGCTTATAGGCAAAGCAAAAGAAAAATGGTTTTCTATGGGGAGGCAGAATACCTGCTGATCTGTCTTAATAAGAGGTTAAAATAACATTCTCCCAACTGTTTGACAACTTGTTTTTACATTTACAGCGTGCTCTTACTAAAATCTGTTTAGAAACCAATTCAGCTCCAGGATTCCCCAGTGGATTTGAGCAGCTGCTGTTCCAAAGGTGCCCTGAAGAGTCACACAAAAGCAAACAGGGAATGTTAGCATGGAACACACACCCAGGCTCCAAACCTGGAGGTTTTTCTGTCAGCATTGAGTCCTTCTGCAGAGTTTTGAGGGAGATGGGTCAGGAAATGCTCAGTTCCTCAAACTGAACTCTTGTCTCTGGAGATCTGGCTGGGACTCCACACAACCTCCTCAGTGACAGCAATTCAGCACTAAATCAGGGCTGTACATCCATGCTGCGTGCTGCAGCCCTGCTCCACCACACCAGCTGGATTTTGGAAATGGCAACAGCAGCTTTTTGCTTGACTTGCTGCTCCTCCAATCCACCAACTCCCCATGGCCAAAACCTGACATTTGGGGAGCACCCAGCTGCAGGGAGTGACCTGATCCTGGTGCAAAGGGGGACTGGGAGGATGGACACTGGTTCTAAAGCTCTTGACTAAGCTAAAAACAAATCCTTGCCTTCTGAGCCTCCATGAAAAGCTAAATCCACCTGCCTTGGAGCTGTGTGCAGCACTCCAACCCCCCTGGGCACAAGCACTGCTCACAGGAGGAAAGGGATGGAAGGAGAGGCTGGCACAGCACAGGATCAGGAGGAAACCACAGCCAGGGGACTGCCCAGAGCAGCCAGAGCATTTCCCTCCATCCCCTCCTGAACTGGAGCTCTTGCAAAGCCAACTCATGGATCCACAGCAGGCCTTGGGGATGCACCAGTCCATTTTCACTGCCCCCCTCCCCAGAGCTGTGCTGACCACCCTGCAGGGGATGCTCAGGGGGCATCTGGGCACTGCCCTGCTCTGGGCAGGCCTGGCAAAGCCCAGAATTCACCAGAGCCAAGCCCTGAGGGCAGGGCAGGAGCTTCTCCTCTCCCCTCACACACTCGGCAGCCCTGGGGATGCTGCAGCAGAACAAGCTGAGCAAGGAGATCACCATGGCAAGCCTTGTGCTGCTGTGAGAGAGCTCTGAGCTCCATGAGAGGAAGGAAAATGACTGCAGAGCTGATGTGGCAGCACAGAGGAGACCTCAAACTCTGAGAGCTGTCTGGCACAGTGAGAAAAGCAAATCTCTGCACTAATTCAGCAGCTCAGCAACAACACAGTGCTGCTCCTCAGGAATAAACCCCACCCTACAGCAGAGCTCTGAGAAAAGCCACAGCAAGAGTCTGGAATGTCCAGTTCAAGACAAACACTGCAGCACACCCACCATGCTCTGCTACCAACAGCATCCTTAATGCACCCCAGCATCTTCTGCTTGCTTTGAAAACACATCCCTGCGTGGCAAAGGCTCTTTTAATTCACTCACTTTGAATATTTTGCATTATTTAACATGTCTAGTGCACGCTTGGTTTCGAACTCTACATAACTTGTGCATTTCAAAGCCTCTGGGTTCCCTTCCTTGAATCTGGGAACTTGTGTACAGCTCTAAAAGAGGAGTTAGAGATCATTGTTACCTGCAAGGCAGCCAACAAATGACACCAGGAACAGCTGCTCCCACAGCAGCAGCAGCATCTTCAGTCCCCTCAATTCAGGAGTTCTGGCTGTCTCAGAGGAACTCTGTGTTTAATTCTTCCAGAGGGCAAGGTTTAACCTGTTAAAAGAACAGACATAAAATTGAATCCCTTGATGGTCCTTAAGAGCTGGCTTCCTTGTAAATGCACTTTTAAATAAATACAAAGTTGGCAGATCCTTTAATGTTCCTCTTTTTTTCCAGGACTTAATCCCCCAACAGAAGGGTGCATTCATATTTCACATTTTCTCATGTACATGAAGTGATGGAAGTTTTATTCTCCAGCAGGAGCAGAGCTCAGAGCTGAGTTGATTCTGCAGTTCCCATTTCCCACCAAGCTCCAGCCCTGGTTTATTTGTGAGATACAGAGGATTTAAGGGAAGGGAGCACATGAGGTGCAACCACACACATCTGAACACATCTGGGAGGAGCTGCCAACATCACAAACCAGAACCTGATTTAATTAAAGCCATGTCCAACCCATCCCTTTTTTGATGCACTGGAGTGTGATGTGCTCACTGGTGGCTTTTTGAGTTTTTAATTCCTTTTTGGACTCCTGCAATGAACCAATTTACTGCCACTTCCACCTCTGTCACTGGCCTGTGACAAACCCTGTCCAAGGTTGTGGCTAAACCTGCCTATGACATGACTTTATTTGTTGTTTTTCTTTTCCTAAAGCTTTACAGTGATTTTTCTTTAGTTGTAGGACAACTCTGGCCTTTGTATTTTCTGGATGTCACTTCCACAGCATCCTCCTTCCTCAGAGGAAGGGGAGACAGGCAGGACACAGCCCAGACTAAATGATTCCTTCTGCAATTAAACCCACAGATCACTGCAGGGCAATACTGAGGTCAAGAAAACAACTATTAATTCTGAGGAGCCAGATCTGAGCTGTCTGAACTTGATGTTTCCATGTCAACTACCTTTTTATTTATTTTTTTACATTAGAATTAAGGGTTTAATATTGCTGTAGAAGTGTTTGAATTTCTAGCTAAGCTCCCCAGAAGAAGAATTCAAACAGGGGGTCCTCTCTGATACATCCCCAAGCTGTGATTAGATGTGAGAATTTACTCTCCTCCAAAACACATCACCCTTTGTCACAAGGAGAGGGTTTTTCCCTCATCCTGCTGAGCCACACTGAGCTGGCAGTGGCATCCTCCACCCAGTTCCTGCTTTCTCCTTTTCCCCACGTGCTTCCAAACCAGAGAACAGCAAACCCAAGGCCTCACATCTCTATCAAGTCCCAGGCATTGATCCCCCAGCAGGAAGAAGCTGCTGCCAGCAAAGCTCTCTGCAGGGATGCAGCAACTGCCAGGCACCTCAAAGGGGAAGGGCAATTTCCCAGCCCAGGGCACCTCCCTGGGGACAATTTCGGGAGCCTCACCCAGGTTCTCACAGATCTCACATCGAAAAATGTTTGTGAAATGCAACTGAAATGTTACTGGTTTCCAAAAGGAGTGATGGGAGTGCAATAAGTTCTGTTTATTTTGCATGGTGAAAACCTCAGAACAGTGCTTTGGCAGCAGTGTAATCCTTCACAGAATCACAGAGTATCCTGAGTTGCAAGGGACCCCCAAAGATCATAAATCCACCTCCTGGCCCTGCACAGGACACCCTGAGGCTCACCCTGTGTGAGAACATTCTCCAAACTTTGCTTTGAGCCAGGAAAAAACCAGTGAGATTGCAAAGAAACCTGTTCTGTGGGACCTGCAGTTCAAGGCTTCACTTTCCTCCTTTTCTGTTTGGTTTGGCTTTTTTCTTTCCTTAGCAAAGCAAAACCAACAACAAAAATAAAAACCAAACCAACAGAATCAAAACAAAACCTCACATAAAAAAGGGCAAACTGAAACAACAAAAAATAAATCAAACAACAACAACAACACGACAACTTCTTGTAAACTTGGAGTTGGCCATTCCTCACCCTGTGTTTCCAAGGGGCACCAGCAAAGAAATAAAGAAGGGAATGTTCTCCATGGAACCCTCCAGCCCAGGAGCATCCCAGAACAGCCCAATCCTGCTGGAGCATCACCATCCCAGCCCCTGGGACCCAGCACTGAGGGCAGGCAGGGCAGAGGGGAGGAGGTGAAGCAGCAATATTAAAGGAGGTCACTCCTGTGTGGCAGCTTTCTTGCAGTCTTGCAAGGGAAAAAAAAAAAAGATAATATGGAGAGGCTAAATTAATTTGGTTTTGTTCTCTAAGTGCTCTGGGCAAAGCAGAACGTGATGGATCCATTTCAGGCCAGAATAAAACTGCTTTGGTAGAAGCTACAAAAAAATTTAAAAATTGAAAGCTTTGTGTGTGGGTATGAAATCATAAAATACATCCCAACCTCTGGCTGCATTATATTTTAATAAATTTTAATATCTAGAGAGAGAATAGTTGCTACCAGCTAACACTGTAAGACTTAAATGACTTTAAACACTTCATTTTCCCTGTGTTCTGTGAGGTTTTGCTAATCTAGGATCTATCCCTGAACAGCACTGCTGCATTTTAAAAGCACCACAACACTTAGGAGTGCTCACATCTCCAGCTCTAAGCCAGATAAATGCATCCTTGTGCTCAATAATGTCTGTTCTTTACAAAGATGCAAAGCCAGATGTGCACCCAAAGCATGAACTTATTGAAGGTTCCCCTCAGTTCATTGCTTTCCTATAAAGCAAAGGAGCCCAGGGTAGTTTTTCTCTGCAGAGAGGTGCACAAAGGGCTACAAAGCAGAGTTGCCCCAGGCCAAGTCAGTGGGATCAGGCTGTTTATAGAGCTTTGGTCAATGCTTGGCACTGCAGAAAGCTTCTGCCTTGGAAACTGCTCCAAAAAGAGAAAAAAAAATCAAATATTCAACAGCACAGCAGCTCAGCTTTGCTGTAACCTTTCTTTCTTATCTTTTGATCTAAAAATTAAGATGTTAAAATCCCCAAAACATTACATTAGAAAGGCTGCAGTGAGTTGTTTTTATAATATAAATATTCCAATTATTTCTCACATGGAAATAATCTGCATCAAAGAAATCCAGGGATCCAAAATCCAAGGACAACACTGAGCATCTCTGTCACCTCCACAGCTCCCAGCTGTTCCTCAGCTCCCAGCCCCTTCCCTCTGGAATTTGTTTTCACAATGTCCCATCTTACAAATGAAGTTTTATTGTAATATTAAAATATTTATCTTAAAATATTAATAACAATATTTATTATAATAAAATAGCTTTTAAGAGTCATTTTATGTCCCCCTTTACAGAAGCAAAGGGGAATATCCACAACTTCATCTGGGGGATTTTGGAAGACTTGAACTGGCTCCTCCAAAATTCAGCACCTTGTATAAAACAGTGAGAAAAAATAAAGACAAACAGCAGCTGGTGTGGTTGGAAAAGATTGTAAAGAAACAAAGTCATAGCCACAGAATATGCAAAAGGAGACAGAAATTCAGTTTTTAAATCAGAAAGATTCCAATTATTAGGCAGTGCTCTGTTTTCTGAAGCCAAAGTTATTTCAAGGCAGTAAAAAAGCAAAGCTGTGAAGAGGTGTGAACAACACCAGGACAAATTCACTTATTATTTATTTATCTTTCAGAAAAATTCCATTCTCATGAGTTGCTCCAACCATTTTTTTATGGAAACAACAAGTTATCCAGAAACAAAAAAAAACCCAAACAAACTACCAGCCAAACCAATTAAGCAGGATGAGAGGACACACATATAAAAAAAATTCAGCTTCATTTTTTTCCCTTTAAAATTAGCCTTCCAAGACCTTTGAACTTTCAGATCATATGATATGGCAAGCAATGCACAGGAATGTCTGGAAGAAATAAAAAGTCTGGGAAAAGTTCAAGAGTCAGTAGTGACCTTAATTTTTACTACACAAACATTTAAAAAGCAGTAGTTCCCTAAAGGTGGAATTTTTATTTCTATAAATAGAACTGGAACTTGTCAGAACTGGCTGGCAAGTTCATTTTAAACTTGGGAGTTTGAGCAGGAGGAATTTGTAGAGTCATGGAGGCTAAATTAATCAGAAATTCCTGGAGCTCAGGAGAGCTATGGAGACCTCAAACTTATTTTTCTGTATTGATCCCAGAGCACAGCACAGAAATTCAAGTGATGTCCTGACACTAGAGGTCAGCAGATCTTTGCTAAGGCAGGGAATTATTAAAAATCTCATAAAAACATGGAATTATTTGGGTTGGAAAGGACCATAAAGAGCATCTCATTCCCACCCCTGCCACAGCAGGGACCTCCCACTGTCCCAGGCTGCTCCAAACCCAATGTCCAACCTTGGACATTGCCAGGGATCCAGGGGCAGCCCCAGCTGTGCCAGGGCCTCATGGGGATAAGTGATGAGATTGACACTCAATTAACTGCTGAAGTCATCTCCACAGCACAGCATGGATAGATGAGGTGCTGAACACTCCACTAGAAGCTCAAGCAAAAAATCAACTTGATTATTTTTCATGGAGGGGAGCGATATCCATTTCTGGTTACCCCCAAAATGCAATCAGTGACCCAAACCCACTCGGTTTTAATGAGCAAAAGCTGAGCTGGGGATTTCCCTCACCCCTGAATGTGCCTCCTGCAGTCCCTGCTCCAAGCCTGGAGGGCACCAGTGCCATGATGGAACCATTCCAGTCTTGCATGGGAGCTCCACACTTACCTCTCCATGGTCTAAGAGAATTACAAAATTGCCACCATCACAGGCTTTTGAAGACCCAAAGGAGAGAGAATTAAACCCTTTGGTAGTTCTCCATCTGCACCTGATTTATCAAACCAATCTTTCTCTAACACCAAGTCATCTCCAGCTTTTGCTTTGCTACCAACACAACCCAGCTCATTTGGATCTGTCTGTGCTGAGATGAATCCAACTCCCAAGTGCAAAAGGTATCTGTAAATATCCAGACAAGGTCAGACTGCCCAAAGCCACAGCTGACCACTCATCATTCACCAAAATCAAACTGGGCTCTGTCATTTGATGCACTGAAGCAGAGATGGTGCCAGTTTGAGAAGAGAATTTCGAAAGGATTTCTGCCAGTTGAAGGAAAGAGTTAATTCAATTTGACCTCATCCACCAGGCAGATCTGGAGAGTAAGATACCAGAGTCATTTCATGTTGGAGATTGGAAAGGCTTTGGAAAACAAAACACAGAGGCAATATTGACCAGCACAGAGGCAGCAGTGGCAGCACACTCCTGAAAGGAACACAAATGCATCCAACTACACCTGAAAGGCTGCAAATCAAAAAGGATTGACCAGTTAAAAGCTACAGCAGCAAGACAAGGAACAGATTTGAAAAACCTGCCAAGCAATGCTGTGGTCTGTTCCTGAGCTAAGTTTAAAATGGTGCTCCAAGGAAAAATGTGATTGCTGCAGCTCCTTTGGGGTCTCATTAGATCCCTGCTCCTCAGCACTCATTAGGAAGCTGCTGCCCAGGGAGCCCCTGTGAGGTTCCTCCTCAGCCTCCTGTCCCTGCAGGGGCACTGCCAGCACACAGATCCTCCTGGCCAAGCTGCAAGCACCAAATCCAGCCAGGAACTTGCACAGAAACTCCTCCATTCCCGAGCAGGATTGGAGCTCTCCAGTGTGCCATTAGCAGAGGGCCTAGTTAAAAGCGTCATTTTATACAAAATTAATTTACAACGGCTTCATGTGGAAGAAGCAGCAACTGTTCTGTGGAGAGTTTGGTTACAACTGCTCCTGTCTGGCTGCATTTGTGGATTCTCAGGCAGGGTCCCTGCCTCCCCAGCCCATCCACCCTCTGCACTTGAGGTGATTTTCCCTGGAACACAGATCACACAGGAGGTTCTGCTCTGAACAACATCCTCCTGGAACTTATTTCAGTCCCTCCTCCTCCCACTGCAGCACAGAGCATTTGCAGTGATTGAATGTTCCCTGTCCCCAACATCCTCATCTCTGCACAGTGAGTGTCACAGAACATCTCTGCTCCTGATCTCTCATTGCTCAGGACAGCCCAGCCGCTGCACACACCAGCAGCTCTTCTGAACTCAGTGTCTGCACTCCTGAATCTCACAGTAATAGTCACCAAAAACCCTTCTGAACTCACTGCTGCACTTCAGCCATCTCACAGATACATCCACCAAAAGCTCTTCTGAATTCAGTACCTGCACCTCTGCCATCTCACAGATACAGGCACCAAAAACCCTTCTGAACTCAGTACCTGTACTCCTGAATCTCACAGTTATAACCACCAAAAACCCTTCTGAACTCACTGCCTGCACTCCAGAATCTGTTATAGCCACCAAAAGCTCTTCTGAACTCAGTACCTGTACTCCTGAATCTCACAGTTATAACCACCAAAAACCCTTCTAAACTCTCTGCCTGCACTCCAGAATCTCACAGCTACAGCCACCAAAAGCTCTTCTGAACTCAGTACCTGTACTCCTGAACGAAGTATATCAGGCTGCAGTGTGTTGGGAAGTGCCAGACACTCTGACATCTCAGAGATACAGCCACCAAAAACCCTTCTGAACTCACTGCCTGCACTCCAGAATCTGTTATAGCCACCAAAAGCTCTTCTGAACTCAGTACCTGCACTCCTGAATTTCACAGTTCTAGCCACCATTCTGAACTCACTGCCTGCACTCCTGACATCTCAGAGATACAGCCACCAAAAACCCTTCTGAACTCAAAGTCTGCACCACTGCCATATCACAGTTATAGGCACCAAAAGCTCTGTACCTGCACTCCTGACATCTCACAGCTGTAACCACCAAAAGCTTTTCTGAACTCACTGCCTGCACCACAATCTCACAGATACATCCACCAAAAACCCTTCTAAACTCTCTGCCTGCACTCCAGAATCTCACAGCTACAACCACCAAAAACCCTTCTGAACTCAGTATCTGCACCCCCAAATCTCACAGTTCTAGCCACCATTCTGAACTCACTGCCTGCACTTCTGACATCTCACAGATACAACCACCAAAAACCCTTCTGAACTCAGTACTTGCACTCCTGAATCTCACAGTTATAATCACCAAAAGCTTTTCTGAACTCACTGCCTGCACCTCTGCCATCTCACAGCTACAACCACCAAAACCCCCCAGCTCAGCTCAGCCCTTACCACAGGGAGTTGTTCCATCTCAACACAATCAGCACAGTTGCAATAAAGTAAACATTTAAGGAGTGACATTTATCCTGAAGTCCTCATGCATCCTGCTCTGATTTAGGACCATCCCCTTCCACAAATCTGTGCCTCAGCCACTCAGAGCCTCTTTCCATGTTTATTCTGCAGCACCTGTGGATTCAGCTCAGCTCAGTCCATCCTGGGACACCCATGGGAACACTCCACAAGAGAAGCAGCTTTGCATTCTTCCCAAAGTTTTCTGGGAAATGTTCACCAGAGTCTCTTAGAACTCTTGCCATTTAATCACTTATGAGATACAATTTAGAATTAGCAAGTCTGAAGCAACAGCAACTCAAAACCCAACAAATTGGGTTTGTTGAAGACCAATCTCCACCACAGTAACCCAAATCTCATGCCATGTGGAGATCCTGGAAACTGTTTTTGGTGCTGGTGCAGGGAAGGTGTTACAGTGATAGAGCAGGTTAATATTTCAAATTCAAAATGCAGCTATTAAATTAAATCACAATTATAGTGCCCTTTTCTGCATTACACAGTCAAACATCCACACACTGAACTGCTGTAGAAATCTTTATCTCCTTTAGACTTTGTGCCCTGCTTAACACCAAACTCACTCCCCCAAGGCTCCAAGCAAAACCTTCATCTTCAATACAAAAAAAAATTGTACTTCCCAAACCCACAGGAGGAAAGGATGTTAAAAACGAAGTATATCAGGCTGCAGTGTGTTGGGAAGAATTCTTTACCTGTGGTAACCCAGAATTTTGCATATTTAGCACAAAGGAAAGTTTGAGCTTCCGTACAAGCGTTAATAAAATTGAAAAGCAAATATTCATATTCACCACTCACTGCCAAAAGCCAACTCCAGCTGCTGCTTTAAATATTTCCATTTATTTCTCTGCACAGATACATCTCTCTATACTTCAGCAATTATTAAATGCCTTCCCAACCACTGACAGCACAAACTCGTGCATTTAAACCCATGCTGAGCACCACAAAAATGTTACAACTGCAATGTACCCCTGATGACACGACCTGTGCTCATTCCTGAGTCTGGAGCCTTTATCAGCACAGGCAGAGCTGTCTCTGGTGAGGCACAAATATCAGCATTTCTCCCCCAGCACCTTCGGCTCCATCCACTACAAATCACAGCTTCAAAAGCCTCTTTCATCCTGCACGTTTGCCCCAATAAAAAACCCATCACTTCCCACTGCATCCAGAATTCCACTTGGATATTCCCTGGCCAGAACGAAGCTGATCCAGGCCTCTCGTGGTGTCCCAGGCAGAATTAACACCCTCATCCCACAGGGATGCCCAGGAATGCTGATCCACATCAGCTGCCCTGGCTCCAAGGGTCACCTGCAGCGATTTGTCAGCAGCTCCCTCTTCATCAAAAATTTACAGGCTGCTGAATTTCCAATGATGCTGCAGCCCACCAGTAAAACTGCCTACCTCAAATATTATTTTAAGCAGAATGTGCTGTTCTCACTCATATCTCTACTCAAAATCACAGGATAGGACAAAATCCTATACCTGAAATGGGCTTCAAATCCCAGGAATTGAAATTTGGGCAGATCCTGAACTGAGGCATCCAGAGAGCAAAGTGACAACAGGCCAGCAAACATCTGAATAAAGGGAATAAAAAATCCAACACAAACCTGAAGCTTGTCCTCAACTCCCTTCCAACACAAGGATTTAAAACAAATTAAAAATGAAACAACAAAACCCAACCACAGACAGCCCATTAAACACCACAAAACAACAACACAGACACTCCACTTAAATACCACTCTGCAACTTCAAAGAACGTAAAATTCCACACAAAAACACTCTCAACATCCAAATTTTACATCAGCAGGGCCCTGTGTTCAACTTCTCCTAAGAAGTTACTTTGATTTTCAGAGTATTGAAAAATTCTCACCAAAATGAGCACAGCCTGGTCCCTCTCACTACAGGAGAGACTCAGAAACTCCATCAGAGCAGACAGAAACAACATTGCCAACCCTCTAAACTTCCCTTGCACTGACAATTTACACTGCAACATATGAGAAAAGTCATTCTGTGCTCACTCAGTTCCTTCAGAGCTGACAAATTCAACAGTCAGGCACTCTGGGGTTGCAAAACTCCAGAGACTTTTTAGGTTCAACAGGAAAATGTGTTGCTGCCTACACATACATACATACACATGTATTTCAGATATAGATATGTATCAGTCTAAGAATGTATATTAAAGAGAGAATGGCAGAAAAATCTCTTCCTTCTCACCCTCTCTTTCCTCCCTCCAAGTCTCATTAATGCTCAAGTGCCAACAAGAAAATTTATTCCATTTAAATGGCATTTTTGTACTATGGCCAACCCAACAGAATAAATCCCCCACACAACACCACATCTTTAAAACACCCAAATCAACCTTAAAACATGAGCTGTGCACTGAATTAGGCAGGAATTTTTCAGAAGAAGCAGGACAGTTCCTTCTTTGTCCCAATATCCAGAATCCCTAACAGATGTGGAGATGAGACCCTGCCCCTCTCCCACCCAAATGCCACCGTGGCACTGGGGCTTCCCACAAAGCCCTGGCCTCAACTTGGCTTTTAAATGGAAAAAGCCTCCAAGATTGCAGATTTTGAGCTCTTTAATAATGCATTTTAATGCAGACTTTGCTGGCCAATTTACTCAGAGCAAGGCAGGACAGCCTTTCCCCACTGCCCTGATGTCTGATGGCTGGGTTGGTTTTATTTGGGGTTTTTAACATTAGAGAGTCTAATCCATCAAAAACTCAAACAAAAAATGCATTACATGACACAAAGGCAGATTATTGTCCTCTAAATAGATTCTACAAATTGTGAATTTGGTGTTTTATTATTACTGTACACATTTGTTTCTTCCTGACCAACAGCAGTGAAACTCCCCAGACCAAAGCTGACATAAAATTGATGCTCCAGCATTATTTGTTTACAGCCCAACATGCAACAGGTAAGGAGATGTTTGTCTGTGTTTAATCACAAAAGAACAACTCATTCCCAAGCAGTAATAAAGAGAGAAAAATGGGATAGATACTTCAAGGAGGGAAGCACACAAGGAATAAAGGGAAAAAATGTGAAATTTACATTTTATATATAAAAAGCTTTGCCAGCTTTTTCTTATCCTTTTCAAATATATATATATATATAGCCTGGGAATGGAGGAGCTTGATAGAAACATTCCCCAATTTCAGCAAGGACCTGAGCTTTGGGAGATATGGCCACAGGTACCCTTAATCTATCCTGTCTGTGATTATCTCCCTCCAAGTCACATGCAGGGAAATAATCCCCTGCAGCACAGAGCACTGATGTGAAAGGGAAGAAAAGCTCCAAGTCACAGCTGAATGGTTCGAGCTGAACCCATTTCAGCACTTTTTTTTTTCCCCCTTCTACTTCTTGAGACCAAGGCAGCTTAATCTGCATTGATGTCTGTGAAGTTTCACTTGAAAAGTTCTTCAGTCTGAAAGTTTCCTCTCCTATGAATAGGAGTGAAATGCTCAAATATTTTTATGAAAAAGTTTCTTTTCTTTTTTTACAAAGGAAACGATGAGACATTGCCTGAGAACTTCAATACTGCATTTCAGCCAGGTTTCAAACCAGTAGCACAGATATTAATCAAAAAATGAGATTGTAAGAGGAAAAAACACCCGAGCAAAAGGCAGAACAAAACCCACAGGAGGCCATGAGAAAACCACTAGAGATGTTCAGGGGATGATTTGTGTGCACAGGACAGGAGAGCAAGAGAACCAAAATCGTCATTTTTAATAACACAGATTAATTTTTTTCCAATTATTATTTTCATTTTAACCAACACTTTGCCACCTCCTCCCACTCCTCACTGTCTCTGTGTTTTGCTGCCCACATCCCTGCTCCCCTTCATTAATCCACTTAATTCCAGCATTACTTTGGACACACATTTGCTTCATGAACTCACTGCTGGAGGAGGCAGTACCCAGAGCCCTGTGATGGAAAGGCAAGTTCATCTCAGTTTTGTACAATCTAAATATTATAGTTATTATTGTTTGGGTATCTTTGTTCTTCAGGAAAATGAGCCTCAGCATAAGACCATAATTTGGAAAAAGCAGAAATGAGAGGTTAAATTCCAATGAGTTTTCTTCCACTGACACTAAAAAATGAATAATTCAGCCCATCCCAAGATTAATGCATGCAAATATGGCTGATCCACCAGAAGCAGTGAAGAAAACCAGATTTTTCAGCCAAACAGCTGTGGAACACCTCTTTTATCCTACCCATGTAATGAGGCCTCACTTTCAAGGAGATAAAAAAACCCCAACCAAGTATTTAAATTACTTAACAAGATCTCTTTAAATATCAGTACAAGGTTAGATGTGATAACGACTCCACAGCCTTTGCTGGGCAAGTTTGATAGCTCTGGTTTAAAAAAACCCACCAAAAACCCAAACAAAACTGGAAGGAGCAGAGAGCTACACTGAGATAACATTCAGTGGAGATGAACCTAAGAGTATCTAAAGAATGAAAAAAAAAAATCAATTTCTTGACTTAGGAACTAAATTCAAATTAGGAAATCTCTGTCTGACAAAGGTCTGGAAAACAAGGAAGGAACAGAAGATGGGGAGAGAGGTTAATTGGTTTGTGGAGTATTGAAAGTACCAAGATACAAAATGCCCTGGCAGGAAAACAAATCTGCAGAAGGGTGATGCAGGGAGAGCCCATGGAGGGGGAGATGGAGAAACAAGAGCACAAACCTAAATTTGGAGGTTCAGGAGCTTTATTTCAGGATGATGATGGTGATGATATTGTTGTGAGGTTAATTATAGCACCAAAATGAGCTTGAGGTACAACTCCAGAAAAGTTCCACTGGGAGCTTCACTAACCAAAAAGCTCCACTTCCCAAATATCACTTCCCTTCAGAGAGCAACAATTCTTTGCACCATGTCCAACAGGAAAGCAGCAGCCCCAGGCCTGAGAAGATGCTGTTTTTCTTTCAGACCTCCAAGGTTCACTTCATGTCTTAATGCACTTGGCGTTGCCCTCGCCATTAATCGTGTACTGCAGACCAAGAGAAAGTGCTTTTCCAGAAATGACCTCAAACTAAATTCATAATTCTTTAAAAACCAATAAACCCACTGAACC
This sequence comes from Alaudala cheleensis, assembly GCA_013398995.1. Taxonomy (NCBI): domain Eukaryota; kingdom Metazoa; phylum Chordata; class Aves; order Passeriformes; family Alaudidae; genus Alaudala; species Alaudala cheleensis. The sequence goes on from VWYE01022062.1 coordinate 193,000, forward strand.
AGAGAGCTCAGCCCTTCTGCAGCAGGCCACAGGCACACAAAGCTGCTTTATTCCCTTTAGCAAGATCCACTAGCACCTTGATTTAAAGCACAGAGTGGAAACTGTTTATGTGGTTTAACAGCAGTCCTGTGTTTTGAGCCAGGAAAGGAAGGGAGAGGCCAGAACACACCAGAGGTCCTTTATAAACAGAGACTAGAGATGTGCTGCATAAATTCAATCCACCACTATATCAGTGTTTTTCTGTGCTGAAGCACAGTCCTACCTCATACTTCTTCCTAAACCTCTCAGATTTAGGGGCAGCACCCCTTAACTCTTTCCAGATGCTCCCAGAGAACTCCAGATCTTCTGCAATTCATTTTTCTGGAGTTACCATCATCAGGAGGGAAGATGCTCTCTGAAGAATGTGTGTCAACACATACACTGGATGGGTTCTCATCTTCCTCCCAGGGAAAACTTGTTCTAAGCAGAATGTGGAATTTGAGCAGTCACATCTGTNGTGGATGGGTTCTCATCTTCCTCGCAGGGAAAACTTATTCTATGGAATTATAAATTCATAATCATCATAATCATAAACTTAAACTTATGGAATTTGAGCAGTCACATCTGTTACACATGGCCTGAAAGATGCTGCTAAAATATTTGGGACACCTCTGGCATCCTTCATTGTACAGGAGAGCCCAGGTGAAACTCAGAGCCCTGAGGAACACATTGTGCCTGGTTTGAAGTGGTGCCATTAATGCAAGAACAAAGTAAAAACTCATCTACGAAAAAAACTTGCACAAGAGCACTTGAAGCTGTGCCTGCAATGCCTGTTTTTAACTCATAAAAAAGAATTTTAATTCTACAAAGGCTTTCAGAGCCTTTAGCATTTTTTTTTTTACTAAGCAGACCATTAAATTCACCTGACCACAATGAAGCAGAGAAGCAGGATTCTTCAAAGCTTAATATTAAAGAAGACCTTCAAGACTTGTTTAACTTTCCTATAATATTAATTGGATCTCCATATACTGGACATCGTGGAGAGGAAGAACACAATCACAGAACTTTGCCACCTGAGGATAAAGCCTTGCTTTATTTTGTTTCTAGAAGTACCAACTCCTTTTCAGGAAAGTCTCAGGTATGTAAAACACATCCCAGTGAAACAAAGGGCTGGATTGTTCAGAAATCCTCCACATAATGCAAAGAGAACTCGTGGAATTGATCAGAATAATGCATCCCTCTGGAGGGTTTGCAAGGAAGCAGATAAATAACAAATAACCAGGTGTGCCCAGAATAGCAGTTTGCTGCTTTTGGAGAGAGGTCCTGGCACAGGGTGCCCAGAGCAGCTGGGGCTGCCCCTGGATCCCTGGCAGTGCCCAAGGCCAGGCTGGACACTGGGGAACGCCCTGGGACAGTGGAAGGTGTCCCTGCCCATGGCAGGGGTGGGATGGGATGACCTTTAAAGTCTCTTCCAAACCATTCTGGGATTCTCTGGGAGTACATTACGAGTTAAACTTGACAAAAGGAAGGAGTAAATGGCTTTTCCATCAGTGCAACATTAACATTTCTTTTGTGAGAGTAAAAGAAACCACATCAGCTCTCTGCTGCCATCCTTGCCTGCATCTCAACCCCTTCTCACAGGTGCCATTTAACCAGTTCAAATCACTCTGCACAGGAACAGATCAATCTGAGAATGGAATGTCCATTACCACCTTTAATGAGGCTCATTGGACAAGCTGCTGAGCCTTTTGCAAAAGAAAAAATGTGGATCTTTACCAATCTAGAATTAAAAGAAATTTGCATTAGAATTAGAGGCACTTAACTGTCTGCAGTGCTTATTCCGGGGAATAATGCACTTCAAATTTTTCTGAAAATACAGAGAACTGCTGATTCCCCTCTCCCTGCTGCAGGAGAAGGGCTGGGAGGAGAAGGCCTTTGTTCCAATATTGTAAAGGGGCATCAGGACAGAGGAGGCTATTTTCCTTCTCCTTATTTTGCTAGGTTACCTGCAGGGAAAAAAGAAGTAATTTTTAAGTTCCGCATGTTGTATGCTTCAAATAAAAATTCCAAGCCTGGTTCTGTAAAAAATGTCACTCTAGACTATTCCCTGCTGGACAGAGAACATCCTCAGACACCAAAGGGAACTATGTCAGTGGCATTAGGGATTTTGAGACATACAGGTAATTTTTTCAGGCTGGAAACTCCTGAAGTGACAAAGCCCAAGGTTCTCAAAAAGGCAGCAGGTATCAGGTGAGGAATTAAAGGGATTCAATGACCCAGATCACAACTGATGCCTATTGTGCATTAAGTAATCAAGGGTCCATCTCAGAACGAGAACAGACTGGAGAAAACTCCAGCTTTAATCCCAAACCTCAGCACTGTTTTCTATCACTTTCACACATTTTACTGTTGTGTTTTCATTCTGTACCCACCACTATGCAAAGGTCTGGGAGCTCTTTGTTCTTCCAGGGTGGCACAGAGGCAGGAGGGGATAACTGTGCAGGTTAGCAAAATCTGTAACATCAGGATGTTTTCAGGTGCTGGGGGAAGAGAGGACAGTGATAAAACAGCTCAACAGGAAGAAGCACGAGGTGGTGGAGCTTTGCAACTTCCTTAAGCTGCTTAGCTCCAGATAAGGAGCTTATAGAACTTTCTTAACTCTGCAGAACATCCAGCAGTGATGGCAAACAGGATTCAGGTGAAGTTCCACTTGGGACAGACACTCCAGGAGTCATTCTGCCCTCTGACCAAAGAAAGAAGCAAAAAATTCAAGTCCCCTCCCCCCCCAAAAAAATATCTGTCCAGGAAAAGCCAGGTACAGTTTAGTGGAGGAGATGAATTCCACGTTTGCTTTCCTAGATGTTTCCCTTGCATGGCTTGGGGAATGGCACAGTAAGCCCAGATTCTGAGCCAGAGATTATTTCATGTTTCTAAGGGGTGCTTGACCATGAAGAAGCTGCTGCTGTTCAGATTCTTCATCTGCAAATAAACCTGGAAGCAAAACTACCAACCCACAATGGGCCTTGTCAGGGGTATTTATGGGACAGGACAGGGACAAGGTCACAGCCTTAAGGACTTTACAACAGGCTTGAATTAAGTTCCATCCAAGGAATTGAATAAATAAAAAACAAGAGACACTCCAGTTCTCTTGGCAGGTGCTGAAGAAAGCACGGAAAAAGCTTGGGATAGTCCTTTCTTTCACCTCAGTGCCTCCTGGAGGGGCACCAAATGCCACCACCACCAGTTCCAATGGTGTCACTGTCACTCAGGGGCTGGCACCACTCCCCTGCCCAGCCAGGGGCTCCCAGGGATGTGCTGCTAAGGAGGATGAGGTGTTTCCTCATCAAGGTCACACTTATTTCAGCTGTTTTGTAGGAGGACAGACCTGCAGAACAACTTTCCAGCCTCCAAGTGCACCTGATGAAATACTGGAACTTTCTAATCTCGGGATTTTAAGAGTGTGAACCACAGTCCTGTGGCAGGGAAGAACCTGCTACAGAAAAAAAGTGCCAAGCAAAATCCACAATCTCTTATTCCAGGAGAGAAGGGCATGAAACTCCACTTATCCTTCATTTAACAGCCACAGAACAGCAGTGTCAGATGTAACACCTCTTCTGTTTACATCTGAAGCTTATTGAGGAAAAGAGATGCTCAAGGAGGCTACAAAGTACAGCTTTTAAAGCATTAGAAACACTGCTCTTCACCAGGGCCATGGCAATTTTTAATTTTCTTCTTCAGCAACAGCAAAAATAGTCAATGTGAGATTCAAAATCAAATTGCAACAAAAATTACAGTGAGGAATTGAAACTGCAAGATCTATAAACAGATTCAGCTCCACAAATGAAAGGAAAACTACCATTATGTATGCAACCACTTCAAAAACTGCATTTATTTCTACAAACAGTTTGCCAGGTCTCTGTGAGGCTTCGTTGCTTTTCCCACTATAATTTCAACAGGATTTTTAGAGCAGGAAAGATGTGACACCATCAGTGAGAGGAACAGTGCTGTGTGAGAATGCAGCCCCTCAAAAATGGGGGAGAAGAGGAAAACAACTCTGGTTTACATTAATTCAGCTCCTTCTAGGACAAAAGCTAACTCTTGCTTAGGCAAGAGTAGAAAACAAACAAGTCAGTGCCCAAGAATGGGAAGGGTTATACAGGAGCAGCTGCTGCCCCTCATCTTGTGCAGAAGGATAAAATCCCATTAAAGTGCATTTCCCCTGCAGGCAGGCAGTGATGGCACAGAACTCCTGGGGGCTGTGAACACAGCCCTGGGCTAAGACAGCGCCAGGAGAACTGGAATTCAACTCCAACACACAAAACTGAAGTTTTCAGCATGAATTCAGCCAGCCAACTTGTAGCACTTTTAGCAGGGAGCCATTAGGGCAAGCAAATCGAGGTGCATCTTCCTTCTTTTCGGATCAATGATGCAGTCTTGAGTTCTAAAACAACAAAACATTTTCTGTGGGGTGGAAAGCTCAGTGTGCAAACAGATGCTTTTCATACACACATAAAGATAACAGCTCTGCAGCACCCCAGAAATCTTTATCCAAAGGAGATGCACACTAAAAATACGCACTTAAAAGCTCAACTGATGCAGCTGAAGGACTACAGACCATAAAACCCTGGGGTCTTCTACTGATGTTAACAGTGGAAAGGAATGAACCTCTGCCAGGGGAGATGCTCATGGTTCTTCATCCTGTTTCTTTAGAGCATTTGTTTCTGAAAAGTGAAAACCAGGTCACTGTTATGATTTAATTGTCCAGCAGCCTGTTCCTTGAGCACACAAACTGCAGAGCTGAAGAGGTGCTGGTGATCCAGCAGTGACCTGGCAGAAGTGTTCCCAATTCCAGCCTGCTTCATCAATTCCCCTGGCAAAGCAAACATGCAGATGCAGCCTTTGCTTTTTATTGTCATTTACAAGCAACACGCTGGGCTGGGATGTTCAATAAATAACCCAGGGTGCTGCAGGGAGCTCTCCTCCCACTCTGCTTTGCCCACACAACAATCTGCAGCACACTCCCAGCAGCAGGCACCAAAGATTTCCTGTTAAATAAAGAAAAAGTCGTCACAGGAGTGCTGATATTTTAGTCATGAGCTTTTGATGGGAAAACTGCACCCCTCAGTACCACACCAAGGGTTGTTACCTGCTGCAGCACCTCATAAAAATCAAGTGTCTCCTCAGCTCTGGCAAAAACAGACCCTGTTTTCATGGGTTTAGAAACCAGCTATCCTCAAGCAGCAGGACAGGTGGGACAGACACATCCAGGGGACTGCACTGAGCTTTAAAAAGTCAGGATAAAATCAAAACATTTTGCAATATCCAAGGAAATACATAGTGGTTTCTTCAACAACCACAGGGGCTGAGTTTGCTGAGTTTCTCCCTATAAAATACCCCACAGGAATGTGTCATTAGAACAGCATTTTTCATCCTGCACACTTTACCAGGAACGCTGAGAGATGCCAGCCTCAACAAATGGAATGTCTACAAATGCAGAGATGCGTGATCCTTCTGCAAATGAACTATGAAAATCTGTATGCTTGCAAGCTGAACAGAATTTATCATTCACTGATCCACCCTGGATTGGATTAGACAGGAATTGCTCCTTATGTAGTCAAGTACTGCAGTACCCTGGAAATTACTGTCCTGACCTCAGCACAAGCACAAGGGATGCTGGACATGCTTCACATTAAGCCAGACTGTGGAAAACCAAGTTGATTTTCCCCACCAGTTTACTCCAACGAGAGGTTTACAGCTCCAAACAGCTGTAATTTATTGTATTTTACATCTCACAAAAGGCCTGAGCATGTTGAGCAGTAATACTCTTCAGAATTGTCAAGGCCTATTGAAGTGAAATATGCTTCCCACATCAGGAACATGGCACTGTGATTTCAGCACTGCTAGAAAAGCAGTAGGATTATTTTATTTTTAAAGAGTCAGTCACAAAAAAAGCAGGAATAGTGAGAGGAGTGTTTTAAGAATAGTTAATGCCAGGGTAGCTCATTACTACTTATAATGGTGGAAAAGGAATCTGGATTTAACCATAAATTTTCCACAAGCCTTAAGCCACTGATTCAAAACTACAGTCAAATTCAAGATTTCTCACTTTTCTGGTAAAACTGGATGTACAAGTGTGTCTTTCCTCAACCATACATCTCAAAACCTAAGGAATAGGATACAGGAATAGATCTGTAGGAACAGGCAGGAGACCTGCCCATGGCTGGTGCCTCTTGCAGTGCTGTGTCCATCACCCCTCACTCACACAGAACAGCTCTGGACTCCACAGCTTCCTGGGGTTAAAAACTGCTTTATTTCGTTTTCTTCATTGAAACCCAGAGTGGAGGGACTGATCTGTGAGAGCTGAACCAGTTCAGCCATTCCGGACTCAAATGAACTGGGATGGGGACAGCAGAGACAGATGGTGAGGGGGCTGCAGGAGCCCTGCTCCATCCTCAGCTGCTGGAATTGCACAAGATCCCCCAGGGTCTCAGGGAGGTTGGTGGCACTGCCTGGTAAACCAGATTTCACTGGCACAGAGATTTTTTTTCAGCTCCTTCCTGCTCCCATCTATCCACTCCTGGCCATCACAGTCGGTGCTTCCCCCTCAAACTGCAGCTCAGAAATGCTTTATTTGTATTTTCCAGCAACCAAGAGCTGGCTGACAAAAAGAACCTCCCAGACAAGTCTGATCATCCCTGCTTTTCTCTTCTTATTACCACTCACTCTAAAGCATTTCACAGCCCTCATCTCATTTCCTGGGAGCCCCCCAGCCTGGCAGCTCTGCAGTGCAGGTTTTAAACACTCCATGATTCAGTCAAACATTGATAAAGTTCCTCCTGCGTGCAGTGAGGATTAGGAAAACACTAAAATACATGTCCAGGTTTCAAATCCTGGCTGTTCCCATTAAATGAGTTTCTCCAGCACAGCTGCAGGTGGGGTTGTCCAGGGCTGAGCACTTCAGGAGCTCCCACTGCTGGAAGTGCAACACCTCTACCAGTTAATTAATTATTCTTTACATTAATTAACAGATAAATTTTTCACAAGAAAAATACCTGGATGTTACAACTTGGGGGAAATTCCCACATCAGCTGTGCCAAATGAAAGTATTATTTATTTTAAGCAATATTAATATACTTATACAACATTTAAAAAGTGAAACTTTAGGGATATAAAAGTAACTGCTCTTTAACAATAAAGCCAATGCTGTGAACACCCTGACCTCCATTTCAACTGGTATTTTCTCACACCAGATTTCAACATGCAGTTTTTAACTTTACATTAATAAAATACTAATTCCATTATTTCATCAGCTGCCCACCACCTTCATTCTTCACTCAAGAAAGACTGAGAATCCATAAGATTTTTGAACTCCTGCCACCTCCCCTCACTCTTTATTAACTTTTAACTTTGTATTAGACAGCACATTTAAAAAATCTATATACAGTAAACTTCAGATTACTAAAGTCAAAGCTCAAAGGTTTTTTTTCCCTTCCCACTTTTGTTACCCCCACAGAGCTCTCCTGGGTACACTTCTGTTTGAAAGGCCATCAGCTCTGATTTGATTTTCATCTGTCTCAGTGGACAAGAGAACTGTGTGGCTTTTGAGCTCTGAAATCAGAAAAGTCCTTCTCAGCTTCTGCAAACCTGCAGCCTTTACCTAATCCCTTCCTGATTAAGGCACATTACAAAGTATCAATGATAATTATTTAATTTCTTCCTGGAATTCATTTTCCTACACCACATCCTACAAAACGTGGACCATCAAATCTCCACTGAAAAGCTTGGGCTACAATTCTAAACAGCTTCACTAAATCAAAGGTGCAGATGTTGGCACAGGAGGGAACCACAGCTCTTCCAATTTCATTTTTTTTCTGCATTCCAGTTGTTTTTCAGTAAGATAATCACTGACTGAGCTATCCCTGGTTTGGCTGAGGGAGGGAAACTTCAGCTGCAGAGCTGCAAAGCAAAACAAGCAAACAAATAACACCTGAAAAAAGAATTGCCATCACTGAAGACACATTTTAAGGACAACAGCAACAGAGCACCGAGGCAAGTCCATTTCCAGAGCCACATTCAGTTTCGAAGAAGCAAAACATTAAGCTACTAAGCTTCTTCAAACAAAAGTTAATTTCAGAGTATCCTGCTAATGTTTAATCCATCCTGACATCACCCATGCACAACAGGAGCCTAAGCAATGCCTGCATCACACAAGTGCCTGGAAAAAGTCATTTCTCATCACTTTTATCCCCAGTAGTGTTCAATGCCTGCATCCCACGGGACTCCCATCCACTGTCCCCTGCTTTCCCAACAGGAATGGGAGCTTATGGATCTGACAGCACAACAGCACAGACCTAGCTCCAAGCTGAGCACCAAGAGGGATGACAAATTACTTCACAGATGAACAAACTTCCCATTTTCCTGGATTTTCTAGTAAACCAAGACCAGGCTTGTAATTATTTCTCAAGTCATCCGAAGTCAGGAGGGATGCTGTCACCTCCAGCTCCAGTCATTCCTAATCACTAATGACTTCCCTGTCCCTGCAGGCTTGCTGGCTCCTCAGACACTCCTCACACCACCGTGAACACATGAAAAATCTTGTTTGCAGGCTGCAGTTAATCTGTGTCTTCTGGTATCAAAGTAAATCCTGCTAATCACTTCCATACGTATAAAACCACTGGCTTATGTCACTTGTGAGACTCAGCCTCTTCCAGGAAGAGCAGTAAAAAGATTGAATCTATTTGCAGAAACCTCCCGTTGCTGTAGCACAACAACATTAAGATGTTCTTGCGGTACTGCGATGGGAAAATTCCCACAAGAAACACCACAACAACATAAACATAAACAACATCAGAGACAGCGAGGCTTGCTCAGAAAAACAAAACAAACAACCAAAACCACCGCCCCTGCACAAGTGGTTTGGAAGCGTTTGTTTGTGGGTGGAAACTCCAAGAGAAGCCTTTCAGAGAAGTGACAGGAAAATATGGCATTGCTCCTTAGCTACGGTGACGTGATCTTCAGGAATTTAAAGAACAAGTTGTTTAGGTAGGTCCGTGTATCACATCCAGCTCGAGGATTTGCAGCCAGCTGGATGCACACTCGGATTTCTGGAGAAGATCTCAACTTGGGTCACCAGCACTGGAGCTGAGTGAGTGCCAAGGCTACAGGAATTATCACCAGAGCTCCAAACCCCCCAAAATCCAGTGCTTTAACTTCCTTAACACAGAAAAAAAACAAGCTCCGGATCAGCCAGACAACCCCTACCTGTTCCATTCACTGAGGTGCCATCCACAAAACCCACTGTGGAAAATCCCCACAGCCATTCCCAAATCCTGCCCTCGGAGCAGCACCTCCCACTGCTTTATTCCCAAAAAACACCACTTCCAGCTCCAAACCTGCAGCTCGTCCATCCCCTGCAGTGCAAGGCAACGCCAGAGGAAGAGAGAGGAGCAGAAGTACCGCGGATGCTGTGGGAGCCCCAGGAAAAGGCAGCGTGGCAGGACAGAGCTCACAGCCCCCTGTGCCTTCAACACCGAGCCGGGAGCATCTCGGCAAGAGTTTAACACCTCCACCAGTCATTCCCCCCAAATGCTTTCACAAATGCATCGCCGGATTACTGTGGGAAGTCTCTGGCATAATAAACAACTTTCTGGAACAATTCCACACGGGGTAGTAACACACTTTCAGTGCTTTACAAGTTCAGTATTGCTATTCCCTGATTTTAGTATTTCGTTCATGATTTCCCATACACGTTTAAAAAATGCATCACTGAACAAGCTTGGCATGGAGTTCAAGTTTCTCTTTGCAAAATACAGCAGTCAATACTTTGGAAAGTTTCTCGTCATTCATAAGGTCTCGGTTTTGATTTTTGCACTCGCAATAACAACACTGACATTCTCTCCCCTCGTGTAAAACACACACATTGAGGACAGCTAAAAATGACGATTGATTCTGTGCGTGTGTCAGTGGCACCACTAAGGTAACCCTGACTAACCAGTTCCCACCCAAGGCTATTGCTGGCTCATTCCCCATCAGATTGATCACTTCCCATCAGATTGATCACTCCCCATCAGATTGATCTCCCTCCGACGCACCCAACAAAATGGTGCTGGCATTTGGGTAAATCGCAGCCAGGCACACGCCGGACTGGCAACAAGGTCACACACCACGGAGCTCGCAGCCGGCCAGGTACGAGCCATGAACGTGAAGTTGCGAGGGAGAAGGCAGATCAGGGAGAAGGAGCAGCGGAGCAGGCGAGCCCTGCAGAGGCTGGGGCGGGCAGCGGCTGTGCCAAACCACCGCGGAAACTCCGCTGCCAGCTCGGTCCGCTCCGCCCCGGCAAAGTTCCGCGATCGCCAGGATTCCTCCAAACCCGAGTGCAGAAAGAGCGGAATTCTCATTCGAGAGGAAAAGGGAAAAGCTTTCCAGCGAGCCTTCGCCTGGCGTGGTGCGGGGTTTGACTCAAACCAACGCGCCACATCCCCACCGACAGCAGAGCTGCGGGCGAGCTCCCGTACGCGCCTTCTCGCACAATTAGCACTGGATTAAAAGCAAAGCCAGAGCCGCCCAGATTTAAAACTTGAGCAACTCCAGGCTCAGAACAATTCTAGGGGTGGTAAAAAAGCCCAAACCCCGTGCAAAAGCTCACACCAGCAGCAGCCACACGCTCCGGCGCTGCCGGACCCGGGGCGCATCCCCATCCCCCGAGGGAGCCACGGGCGCCCAGCGGAGCCCTCGAACCCAGGACAGGCGGAATGGGGGGGAACAGGACATCAGCTCCCTGCAGGCAGGCGAGGAGCTTCACAAATGCCACCAACGAGCATCACCCAGGCGGGTAGTGGCACGTACCGAGCGCCAGTGCCCGGCGCTGCATCTCCCAGCACGGCGGGGACCCTCCCGCGGCACCGGAGCCCGCTCCGTGTCCCCGGTGCCCGGCTGGGATGCGGGGGGGGCTCTGCGCTCCCCTTAGCCGCTGCCCAACTTTGTTCCCCGAAGTTACCCACCTGCAGCCGAGCCGTTCCAGCCGCCGAGGCGCTGCCCTTCCCCGCGGAGCCGGCACCGTGTAATCCTGCGGCTCCCGGCGCCTCTTCTGGAGCGGCGCTGGCCGCGCTGCCGGCGGCGGGGCGGGCCCGGCGCGATCCTCCGCCCACCGCTCCTCACGGTTCCTCACCGCCCCGGGGCTGGACAGCTCAGCCCGGCCCAGCCCAGCCTGGTACAACCTAGCCCAGCCCAGAAAGCCCACCCAGGACACGGCCGGGCCCGCTGGCGCCGGGGATGCTCCGCTGTTGGCGGCCGCGGTTCCCCCGGGAGCTCCGCTGGGCACAGCCGCTGAGGGGGGATGCGCTGCCGGGGAAAGTCGAGGCGTTATGGCTTCAATAAAAAAGTCCATCTGGTTTCTGGGCTGGAAGCCCGGGGAAAAGAGTCAGGTTCACGTAGGTCGCTGTGCAGGAGCCGGGTGGAGGTTTTATTGGATCTGGCTCCGGTTAAACGCAGCATTAGAGCTGTGTGGTGTAATTAAGGCTGAGCAGAATTCCTTTAAGTATTTTTTTTTTTTTTAGCAAGTAGTACTAAATTTCCTGAAACCTGTATTATCTTTCAACATCCCAAAGCACAGTGAAGTGTGTGTTAGCAGCTCCCTGTGCCTCAGCTGAAACCAAATTTTGCCAGCGATGACTTTGTCTTGAGAGCCACAGCGAAGTGTTGATGTAAGAGAGTCAATCATGGCACCACAGAGTGGTTTGGGTGAAAAGGGACCTTAAAGCCCACCCAGTGCCACTCCTGCCATGGCAGGGACCTTCCACTGCCCCAGGCTGCTCCCAGCCCCAATGTCCAACCTTGGGCACTGCCAGGGATCCAGGGGCAGCCACAGCTGCTCTGGGCACCCTGTGCCAGGACCTGCCCACCCTCACAGGGAAGAATTTCTTCCCAATATCCCATCGAACCCTGCCCTCTGTCAGTGGGAAGCCATTCCCTGTGTCCTGTCCCTCCATCCCTTGCCAATTGTCTCTCTCCATGTTTCTTGTAGCTCCATCACGTCCTGGAAGGTCACAGTGAGGTGACCCCAAAACTTCTCCTCTCCAGGTGAACAATCCCAGCTGTCCCAGCCTTTCCTCCCAGCAGAGCTGCTCCATCACTCTGCTCATCCTGGTGCTTGCTCTGGACCCTCTCCAGCAGCTCCAGCTCCTCCCTGTGCTGGGACCTTCCCAGAAGGGAGAAGGGACTTGGTGGCTGTCCTTTTGTACACAGAGGAATTCTGGACAGGGTGGTGATGCTCTGCTGTCATGGCATAAGGAGGAAGGACGTGAGGAACACAATTTGCTTCTTCAGCAAATAAGATTTAAGTCACTGCCACCTCCGTTTCCCTTTCTGTCCAGTTGTGTCATGAATTATTGAAATGTGCTGGCAGAGAAGCAGTGACATCTCCTCTGGGGATAGCAGAGACTTGACACAGCATCTGTTGGCCCAGACTTGGTGCAGGAGCCCTGACCTGAGGAGATTGTCCTTACTTTTCCATGCATGTGCAGGTCTATAAATAGGAAATGTCCAGCACAGAAAGTGTAGCCACTTCTGTAATGAAATGTGGAACAGGTCTGAGGAAGGGGTGTCAAAAACTCAATTAGCTCAGAAAAACAAGATGCATTTTTAGTTGGCAGAGTGTGATCAAATAGGACTCATAGAGATAAGAGAATTAGAGGATTTAATGAGTTACCATGAGCTGAGCACAGAGATTTCTACCAGCAAGGTCCAGCTCAGCCCTGGCACAGAGCAGGAGGGTGCTCTCAGCCTGTGTGAGCTGATGTGGCACAGTCTGATAATCCCAGCTCAGCCCTGGCACAGAGCAGGAGGGTGCTCTCAGCCTGTGTGAGCTGATGTGGCACAGTCTGATAATCCCAGCACATCTCTGAAACTCCACTCTGGGCTTTTGCCTGGAAGATAATACTAAGATAATACTAGATTCAGTTATTATTGCACAAAGCCTTCACTAGGACTGGGCTCAAGCCTTACTTCCCCAGAAGCTCCAGCTCAGGTGGTGGCTGTGAACTCCTCTGTGGGGCAGTGGCTGAGCATGGGACAAGGAACAAACTCCAAATGCAGATTTGGCTTCCTCAGAGCTCTGCTGGTCACACATTCACAACACCCCAGTCAGTCTTAGGAGAGCTGACAATCTCAGGGACCTGTGGCACAGCTCTCCACGTGGAAAAATCAGCTTTAGCCCTGAGAAGGATAGCCTGTATTTTTATGCTTGACTGACCAACAGAGGCTGTTCAAATTTTGAAACTGCATCCTGCAGCTTGCCTTGCCTGGGGGCCTTTGTCACCTCCAGCCCAACCCCATCTTTGGACTCCTTTGGCCAACCAATATATTTTTTCAATTTCAGTTAAGTCAGTTCCTATCATAGGTATCAAGTCAGGCCACATAAAAGATGCTTTTATTTTAAGTTTGTCAGAGAGGCACTTTATGAGATTGTGAGGTTGAAAAGATGACTCTAATCTTTAAGATGACAAGTTAAAAAGGACAAAACCCTCTCTTCCCCTCACTTATTTTCCAGCAACCCAGGCATGCAGAAATAGTGGGTTTGTAAGTGCTTTTCCTGTATTCATTTCAGAAAACACAGCAAAGCTGCAGTATCACCATGTACTTACTGAAGGGAAGCAATTTGCAGACAGTGAATTCTCTGAGGTTACCTGGAATGTTTTCACACAGATCCTGAGCCTGTGCTGCCCTTCTGCCATCTGGGGCTTCTGAACACACTGCAATATTCAATAATAACAGCTTAATTGCCAGTCTCACTCTCCTTCCAGCTAATGATTTATTTTTTTTTCACTTCCACTTGTCATTCAGACATCACTGTCAACAGCTCTCTGAAATTACATGTGAAGAACAGCAATGATTCTACTCTAGTGTTGTCTAATTAATGCTTCCTAAGAATCAAAGTGGGGGGAAAAAAACAACCCTGCACAGGTGTAAGCAGCGACATGAAGATCATATTTAACCTTCCAGTTAATAATTTGTTTTGAAGACCTGGCTTAACCCTGTCCATGCTGATGGCAGCTGGTGTAGGCCTAAACGACCAACTGAGCTCTTGCTCCTTTACACCCTCTCACTGTTCTCTGCTTTAGTTGCTGTGTCTATTTTTCCATGTTCATGTTTTCACCACGTGGGTTGCCCATAGAACTTTTGTGTCCTGCTTTGACAAACCTTGTATTTCAAGTTTTAGGTGGAAATTTAGCCACCAGTAACAAGCAGACTCAAATACACCGTAAATTCCTCCAGAAAAAAAAATAAAAATCAATCGGTGCTTTTCTCCCAGCTGCTTTAGCTTTTGAAGAATTTCTCTTACCACTGGCAGAAATACCAAGTAACTCACCTCAAGCTGAAGCTGAACTTGGTGTGTAAAACATCTCTAGGCCATTGCCAAAGTGGGATCTTGCCAATGGGGCTCAATGGACCATCAGTCTGGTCTCACCACTGACCATCACCATCAGTTTCAATTAACTGAAACAGCCACTAGAAAGTAGAATATTAAAAATAAGTTGAAAACCTGTTGAAAATTTAGTTTTCAGCCTTTCTAGGTGTAAAGGTTAGAGCAGCCCACAATTTCCAATCACACTTTCAGGCATAATTGTGTCAATGGCAAAAATATATGGACAAAATACAAAATGCAGTTAAATGAGTAGAAAAATCAACTCTTTCCTGCTATGCTTATGGGATTCTTATTTAATGAGAAGTGCTTAATGTCAATTTAATCTTCCTAATTTTAAAGTGACACTTCCCTCCTTAAGCTGACACTGATACCAGCTAATCTGAGGCCTTGATCTGCAGGCACAATGAAGAGATTTCTTTCAAGATTGAGGTCAGCTGTAACAACTGGGGTTTTTTTTTTTTGGAATCTCTATATCACAAGCCCTGGGGAGATTCCTTGGTGTGGTGGTGCCACAGAAGAAGCCGCATTCACTGCCTTGTGCTCCTCATGCCCATGGGCAGCTGGATTTTGCCCCCACTTTGGCTAATCCTGCTCTTCACAGGCCTGGGAGGAGTTACCTTCAAATAATTCTGTTCTCAGGAGCAGCCAGCACCAGCTCTGGTTCCAATTTCACTGAACTCAATGGCAACACTTTCTTTGGCATCGAACCCAATTGATTAAATCCCCAAGCATCTCAAAATTCCCATTTCACTGCCTCCATGAGCTGCTGCTCGTGCTAATAAATGCAGAGTGCAACTGGTGGTGGGAGCAGCAGGAGGGAAGGGCTGGAGGGGGGGAGGCTTAATGAGAGACCCTGTCTGGATGTAGGAAATTAATTCTGTGGCTGGATTAAAGTGCAGCACTGGAAGCCTCACTTTGCCCTGGCAGAGGCTGCATTAAGGGTTTACACCTCTGTAACAACCCCAGTGGTGTTGTGTGGATGCAAATGTCCTTAATGCAGGCAGCACCTGCAGCAGGACACGGTGACTGCTCCAAAACCCATCAAAGGAAGTGTGTGCAATTGTGCTGGAGAGCATCTCACAGGAGGAAAATGATAATAGGGAGGTTAAGTGCCCAGCGAGTGCAGACTGATACACAGTATCTTGAAATCACAGAGAAAGAAAATTAGAATGGGGGAAATGATTTCACATACAGGTAGATGGAGGCATAAAAGCAATCTGTGAACTCTGGGAGGAAGAGCAATGAGAGTGGTGCTGTCAGATGTGCAGCCTTTTGTCCATTAGAAAGAAGTGATTGAAGGCTAATTCCTATAAACAGGCAATTTTAGTTTTGTCATTATTTCAGCGTTGTTTTTTTTTTTTTTGACTCTGCTTTTGTGTGTCGTTGAAATATTTGTGTATTAATAGCTACTCATTTTAATAGCATTACAGTAATTTGAACATCTGCAGGCATTAAAATACTATCACTCCCCTATATTTCAAGTTATTTTTTGCAGTACTTCTGCCTGATTTTGTCACACCCATTAAAATGCAAGGGATCAGTTCTTATCATTACCCATTAACTGGCAACCTTGAGCTGAAGTGTTCAGCAGGAACCAGCCTGATGCCTGCAGGCCTGGCCAGCAATTCAGGGGAAGGCAAAGACATTTTCTGGCTGTCCTGGAAGCTGAGTGATGGGCTGTGTAACTTTCCTCATCAAATCCAATTAAACACAAAATTATATTCCCACCACCCCTGCCATCCTTTGTTCCAACAAATTGCCTGATGTACTATTCAAGTTTGCTAAATATGGAACATTTTCTAAAGGAGAGGTTTTAATTCCACCAAAAGCTCAGCTTAGTTTATTAAAAAAATGAGGTATTTTGTTTAGAGCGTTGAGGAGCTCTCACAGGGCAGGAGAATCTCTCTCCCCTGGGCTCAAACTGACTTTTGAGGAGGATGAATGAATCCAAAACATGACTGTGAATTTGCTGTCCAGGGGGTGAAGACAGAAGCCAAAGCACAGGAAGCCATTGCCAGTAGAATGTGGTTGGTAAATTTTGACCAGCAAGGAAATACTCCTGAAAAATGCTCTGAAATGTGATCACTGGCACTGTCATGCCAAGGAGGCAAAAAGGAAACAGCAGCTCCTCCTCCTTCCCTTCTTAACCTCACAGGGATTTTTCAATCTGCTCCAAAGAGCTTAACTCACATGTTTGAAGTGATGTCTGTAACGGGGCAATATTTGCTTGCAAATGTGATGCAGGATTTTAGTCTTTTCCAAAGCTTTCCCTCCTGCCTGGGGAATTCATGGCAGCCAAACATCAGGAACTGCCTTCATCCCTTCAGCTGTTTCTCATCCAGCACCTTCCATGCAGCCAAGGAGTGATTCTGTAGAACCTTAAAAATCATCTGACACTTGAAATGTTCATGTAATAAAGTAGGATCAGGCTTCAGCATTGTGCACTTTCAGTCATGAGTTAGCTCAGGCATCCCAAACATGTCTGAGGGAAAGGAAAGGTAAATGCATTTAATCCTTTGCCAGCAGGATCAGATGCAGCCAGATAAAACAAGGAGCATAAATAACAGTGACCTGGAAAGGAACAGAAATGAAAACCAGCCTACCTGAGAGATAAACAAGGCAAAAAAGGGCCCCAGGAGCTTGGATTTGGTGGAGTATTTCAGCCACTGTTTACATTTGTCTCCAGGAAAACACAAGCCTTAATTCCTGCCCAGGATAAGAATACTTCCCTAAATCAAATATTAATCATTTTAAGATCTATAAATACCCTGATGGGAAAACTCTGCACCAGTAATGAATGCAAATGACAATGTGCAAATGTCTTTGAGCAGGGAAAATAAAGCAAACAGCATGTCAGTGACCTCCAGCCAGAATGTTCCTGCAGCTCAGCACCAGGGCACTTGGGAACCTGAGCACATTGAAAGCAGGCTTTAAAACACTTGGAGAATGTTAAAATAAAAGGAAGATTCTAAGAGAATTCAAGTTAATTCAATATATTATTTTCCCAGTCCCTTGCTGTTGCTCCTTCTTGTGCCCCTCTCCCAAACACCAATTCCATCCATGGCTGGCAATTTTCCACGTTCTTCAATAATTCTGTCAAACTTCCCTTGACAGCAGAGTGCTGGTTGGCTGGGAGATAACATCTCTAATTTCAGCATTAGAATCAATCCAATATCAGGTTTTCTACTCACAGCAACCCTGCATGGAGGCTGGCTCCAAAAATTTGGAGATGTTGGCCAGAAAGTGGAAAAAAAAACAAGTTACTGTTTATTCTGTGTTGTGTTAAACTTTGTCCCACTGGATGCTGTTTCTGTTAATTAATTTTTCCTTTACAATTCCAGGTAAGGTATTAATCTATTGACTTGAGGATTTTTCAAAGCCTTTCCAGAAATAAACTCTGGGATGAAAGGATCCTAAGCTCTGCATGAGAAGCAGAACTGCTGTTCTGTCATTTGCAAGCCCATGGTTTATCCCAAGCCTCTCTAATTCCCTTTACATGGATGTCAGATGGAATAATACAATGAAAAATTACCCCCAGATTTGGTTTCCCACTGCAGAGGTGATTTGTACAGAAAGTTCACCACGTTTTTGTATAAAATTTGATTAAAAAGTCACAAACATTCCAACTCCTATTATTTAAAAGCAGCAAATTAATGGGGGTTTGGGTTTAAATTAACACTGGTTTTATTCTATTCATGCACTTCCATCTCATTATCTTTGGTTCCCTTAATCCCATTGCCCAAAACTTTGCTTTCTGATAGTGAACTCAACAGAAACACTCAAACACTCTTACAGTTGTGGAATGCAAAATGATTTAAATAACATTATTTCTGCTATTAGCAGTTCCTGGATAATGCAGGAAAATGCCACAAAATTTTCATTATTGGAAATAGATGGGGGTTTTTTTTCCTATGAATTTTTAAATTGCTTCTATTGTGGCCCACTGTGTGTGAAATAAATGTGATTTAAACTGTTGTGCCCTCTACTGGCATAAAGAAAATCATGAAAAAAGAGAAAGAAATCCCTTGTTTCCAGATGTTGAACCAAAACACAGCGCCCAAATCAACTTCTTGTTGTTCCTTCGGGTTCTTTTAATTATGTTTTAGTCACATTTGAAGACTGGATTATTTTCATCATTAAATTTTAGCACATTAATTGCTTACAGACTGTTTTTTTAATAAAAAAATCTGTTTACACTGTTAAGAGAGTATTAAAAGGCTTTGCCATAGAAGAATGTGATGGTGGGGAGGGTGTGTTTACACAGTTAAGAATAACTTCATTTTTATGAGTATTTTAAGAGCTGTGCTATCAGAGACCACGAGAACAAAGCTGCGTGACAAAGTCCTTTATGAAGTTCAGAGCAACTTCGGAGCATTCATTTTACAAAAAAAAAAAAAAAATCTGTAGGAGTTGATGCATAATGTGAATTTGAATACAGGATTTCATGTAATACAGGAAAATCAAGATCTCACCCTCCGCTGAAACCCTTCTAATCAACCCTTCACCTCCCACTTCCCAGCAAACTCGATTTTCTGTCCTGTCCCCCACTGCTGCAGTTGTCAGCCGGCATTAAAGTGGAACAACAAAGAAACAAAACCATCCCCTTTGGTGAGGAGCTCGCAGTCCCAGCACGGGCAGGATTAGTCAGGGGTGCTAATTGCAGTCCTAATTGACAGATCGGTGCCATAATATGAAATGCACTCAGCGCAGTGGCAATAATGGTCATGTCCTGAAGAGCTGTGGGGAGCAGCCCCACGCTGGGAGCCGGCTCCACACTTTCCTTCCAGCCTGTAGGAACGCATCAGATCCCTCGTTTTTCACCTTCTGCAAAATGTGGTTTCAGGCTGCAGATGAAATGGATACCAGGCCACACGGATCAGGGAAGGAAAAAAAATAATTACATCCCAGAAAACTTAATAATCAGCAGATGGAGGGGCCAGTGGGCTCTTGGTTCTTTCTTTGGCTCCAGCTTTGTCCCTCTGCAGTGGAAAGGGTTTGTTTAGCAGCAGAATCCGAATCATTAATCACAGAATTAAGTTATAATGTCCCCTCTAAGTGGCTTTATTCAGAAGGAGCTGCGTCTGGAGATGAGGTGGGTACAAACAGCACGGGGTCAGCCTGCAGGAATCTCAGGCTGCTGTGAAGGGCTTCATTGCCAGAGAAAACTGCACTGCCCAGAGGAGCTGTAATCACACAGGAAAGCAGAGGATGGACTTGTGCTCACAACACAATTCTCGCTGCCAACTTCACAGTTCAGCACCAACAGGTGCTGAACTGTGTCACAATGGAAGCAAGTATTAGTGTCCCGTGTGTGACTGTTGCTTTGAACTGCTGTGGGTTTCAAACATTTGGCTTTATGGCAGAACCTCTTTCTGGACAGAAAAAGAATCCCTTAATATTTTTAAGTTAGGAACCTACTGTGTGTCTTTGCTGGATCAGTGGAAAGGAGATTTTTTTATGTATCACAGGAATATCTCAGAGAAGAAAACCAATTCTATTGCCATGATCATCTCCACCCTGAGCCTGGTAACCAAAGTCTTGGGCTGCAGGCAGCTGCTGCAGACAAGTTCATTCCTTGCTCCTGCCATGAGCTGCATGGGGCAGTTTGGGCTTCACTAAATGGACTCCAACTTGTTAATTGGTTACAACAATTAGCCAGAGTGCCCAGGGCTTGATGGCCCTTGGTTACATGTCAATGATAGAAATTCATTGCACTTCATCCACACACCAGAGGTTCTTTCCCATTCCTCTGCCCAGTTCCTTGCCTCTGGCACAATCCCAGCACTCTGTGAAACAAGAGTGGAAAGATTTTCCCTTCCTTCCACATTTGGTTGATATCAGGCATTTTCTGTGGCCATAACTCCCACAGTGGGAATGCAGGAAAAGGACATCTGAGAGGGAAGGTCTGCTCCTGAGAGGGAGAGAGGGATCAAGCTGGATCCTTCCCTGAAATTCTCTGGTGCCATCAATTAACCATGGTGCTTTACTTTTCTGCAGCATCTCCCCTTTCCAGACTCTGAGAGAACAGACTCACTCCACAGGGCCACCTGTGAGGGGACTTTTCTGTTTCCTCCATAACACATCAGTGATTTGAACTCGCAGCTGAACCAACACCAGTCCCACTCCCATGGTCAGTGCTGGGCTGGGACAGAGCACAAACCCAGCCAGGGAGCTCAGATCAGCCCAAACCTACAAGCAAACCCAGATCCCACATCCTGTGACCACCCAGAGCTCGGTGATGATTGTGGACAGCAGGGCTGTGATTGCCTGAGCAGCCTGGGGCACTCACCTGGGCCTTGGGTGAGCACCTGGAGATGGCAAATCCTGG
>VWYE01022062.1:216348-231198 GCA_013398995.1 Alaudala cheleensis
CGTTTTTCACCTTCTGCAAAATGTGGTTTCAGGCTGCAGATGAAATGGATACCAGGCCACACGGATCAGGGAAGGAAAAAAAATAATTACATCCCAGAAAACTTAATAATCAGCAGATGGAGGGGCCAGTGGGCTCTTGGCCCTTTCTTTGGCTCCAGCTTTGTCCCTCTGCAGTGGAAAGAGTTTGTTTAGCAGCAGAATCCGAATCATTAATCACAGAATTAAGTTATAATGTCCCCTCTAAGTGGCTTTATTCAGAAGGAGCTGCGTCTGGAGATGAGGTGGGTACAAACAGCACGGGGTCAGCCTGCAGGAATCTCAGGCTGCTGTGAAGGGCTTCATTGCCAGAGAAAACTGCACTGCCCAGAGGAGCTGTAATCACACAGGAAAGCAGAGGATGGACTTGTGCTCACAACACAATTCTCGCTGCCAACTTCTCTGTGCTGAACTGTGTCACAATGGAAGCAAATATTAGTGTCCCATGCATGACTATTGCTTTGAACTGCTGTGGGTTTCAAACATATTTGGCTTTATGGCAGAACCTTTTTCTGGACAGAAAAGAATCCCTTAATATTCTAAGTTAGGAACCTACTGTGTGTCTTTGCTGGATCAGTGGAAAGGAGAATATTTTTTAATGTATCACAGGAATATGTCAGAGAAGAAAACCAATTCTATTGCTGGGATCATCTCCACCCTGAGCCTGGTAACCAAAGTCTTGGGCTGCAGGCAGCTGCTGCAGACAAGTTCATTCCTTGCTCCTGCCATGAGCTGCATGGGGCAGTTTGGGCTTCACTAAATGGACTCCAACTTGTTAATTGGTTACAACAATTAGCCAGAGTGCCCAGGGCTTGATGGCCCTTGGTTACATGTCAATGATAGAAATTCATTGCACTTCATCCACACACCAGAGGTTCTTTCCCATTCCTCTGCCCAGTTCCTTGCCTCTGGCACAATCCCAGCACTCTGTGAAACAAGAGTGGAAAGATTTTCCCTTCCTTCCACATTTGGTTGATATCAGGCATTTTCTGTGGCCATAACTCCCACAGTGGGAATGCAGGAAAAGGACATCTGAGAGGGAAGGTCTGCTCCTGAGAGGGAGAGAGGGATCAAGCTGGATCCTTCCCTGAAATTCTCTGGTGCCATCAATTAACCATGGTGCTTTACTTTTCTGCAGCATCTCCCCTTTCCAGACTCTGAGAGAACAGACTCACTCCACAGGGCCACCTGTGAGGGGACTTTTCTGTTTCCTCCATAACACATCAGTGATTTGAACTCGCAGCTGAACCAACACCAGTCCCACTCCCATGGTCAGTGAGGGCAGTGCTGGGCTGGGACAGAGCACAAACCCAGCCAGGGAGCTCAGATCAGCCCAAACCTACAAGCAAACCCAGATCCCACATCCTGTGACCACCCAGAGCTCGGTGATGATTGTGGACAGCAGGGCTGTGATTGCCTGAGCAGCCTGGGGCACTCACCTGGGCCTTGGGTGAGCACCTGGAGATGGCAAATCCTGGGATGTGTCACAGCATCTTCAGGCTGGTAAAACTGGATCCCCAAGAACTTCATTCAGCTGCTCACCTCTCTGCAGCTTTCTCCTCTTTTGTCTGGCCCTTGCTTTAGAATTCTTTCCCTTTCTGCTCCTGTGATTTTGCTGTTGTGGGAACTTTGCAGAAGAGAAAGACAAACAGATCAGTGTTTGATGTTGTGCTCTCTGTTTAAAAGTTTGTTTTCCTTTCTTCTCCCATTGCATCAATATTAACATGTTGATTCATAAGCCAAATAAACAAAGGCTATAAATACATTCTTTCCATTTTGTTTTTTAAATTGTGAACCCTCAAAGTTACAGTTCCCACAGCAACTGCACAATGTGCACATATATTAAATGCAGGGATATTGCCACCCAAGGCAGCAATCAAATATGCATGAGGGACTTATTTACACATGAGGACCGTGCAAGTTTGAAATCCCAGAATCAAGAAGCACCTTGGATCTATCCCTGATTCTCTGTTGGGAAGAAAAATCCGAACATCTTGGTCCTTGTGGGCACAGGGGAACTCGAATGTGCCCCGTGCAGAAGTGCTTATGGATAATGGGATGGTGATAACTTTATCAGAGCTAAAGATGCTGTGGATAAAGTAATTACTGTAATTAGCTGAAATCCACAGCCAGAAGGTGTCATAACAACCAAAGCATTATGAACAGCAATCATTGTTCACAGTCCTGACGAACCTTAAATGCTGTGAAAGAATTCCTCCCAGTTTGATTGAGCAGCAGTGAAGAGTGCTCTGTGTGCTGGAGAAGTTTGTGCTGTCCAAATGCTGCATCTTTTGCCATCCATGAGTTGATTTAATCCTGGTTTCTAGACCTCCACCAAGTCCTGGTTAATCAAAATGTATTTTTCTGGGTGATGAATTGAGCATTTCAGCCCCTACCCTTGCCCAGCACTGGGATCTGAGTCTGGACCAAAGGCAGCTCTGCTCCAGCTGAGCTTCTTCTCTGGGCCTTGCCATTTTTAACCCAGGTTTTCCAGCAGTGCAGGCAGTGCTGGCTTTGCACCTGAGCCAGGAATTTGGGCATCTCCCTGAGGAACAGTGCTGCCCATCCAACCTGTGCCTCCTGCTAATGAGGAGCAGCCCAGAGAGCCCAGTTCTCTGAGAGGTGCCCCGAGAGCAGAGAGAGCTCAGATTTTAAAATGGGACACTATAGATTATCTTCTTTTCCAGGGTCTATTATTACAAACAGCAGAGGCTGTAGCATCAGATTTCAGTGGTAAAAAGAGAAGCAGTGTGTCATCAAGTGACTGAATTCTTGGTGCCATTAATCTCTTATAATCCAGTAATTAAAAGGAACGGGAGGATCCCAGAATTTGAAAGGAAGAGCCATTAGCGTGTTTAACTATAAGCAGCTGGATATTTTATAGGCAAAAATGGGCGAGTATTGATTAGCTTTTAGGCTTTTGCAGCCCATCTCAGCTGCTCTGGCAGTTCTCCTCCAGAACACACAGCAGAGAGAGGATTTATGACCCAGAGGAGAGCACTGTCCCCAAGTGTCACCTTGAACCTGCTCACACGGATGGGCTTCTGCACGATCATCCATATCCCTTACACCCAGCACCAACATGTGCCACGTTCTGTGAGGATACAGGAGCCTGGTGTCTGTTTCTGGAGACAAAGCATCAGATTTGTTTTGATAGGAATAAGAGTGATTAGCATAAATTTACCTTACCACAGGGACGACATCTGAAAGCGGCTGTAGCAAAGCACCATCATTTCTGTGCAGCAAGTTTGTGCTGCACTGTGAAAGATGCCTTTTAAAATGCTTTTGTTTCTCTGAAAAGCAGCAGGAATTGCCAGGCAGATGATTTTTCAAAAATGTTCCAGGATTTCTTATGGATATTAATTTCTGTTTAAGCCCCTCCAAACTTTGGCAGAAAGACAAGTTTCATTTTTCTCCAACAGTTACTTTCATTCTGCAGATGCTGTAGCCAGATTGGCAATAAATTTTGCTGGAACAGTTAACTCAACTTAGGGAAAGGTGCTGTTAGTTAATATTCTGTTTCTGTCTCACCTTTTGAACCTTAATTTATAGGTGGTGTCTTTTATAGCTACCATTCCATGTAAGTCTGCAAAACTTAATAGATTATTCTCTGCCAACAAGAATCTGATTGTTTTTCTAAATAAATATCTTCAGGAGCATGAGCATTAAACATGGAGCAAAGGGAAAAGTCCATTTTATGTCCCATTTCCAAATGGATACACGTGTTTTGATTACACCTCTCTAATTTCCAGCAGTCTGTTTCTGTCTCCCCTTTCCTGGCCTGATTAAAAGCTTGCTGGAATGAGTGGCAAATCAAACCTCTCATTGACTTAAGTGGCTTCGAAGCAATTTTCAAATAGTTGCTTCACATTTGTTCCCTATTACACTTGAGAAAGGCTCTGTTTTCCTCCATTCTCCATTTTGCCTTGCCTAAAGATCAGGAATCTGTCTGTGCTCTTTCATAACCCCAGACATCTGCACCAGTAACCATCCATGAAGTGCAACAGTTCACTCTCAGTTCAGAAAAAGACCTTCTGACTGCCAAACATGTTTGATATTCCTGTGAAATGGAGTGTGGCCTTCACCCTGGGCAGTAGCTGGGCTCTGCAAGGTCACTTCTGGCTCTTTTGGGAGCACTGCACAGGAATTGCCTATTTTTTTTTCCCCTCTCCTCCCCCCATTCAGCAGAGAATCTGATCAGAGATTTTGGTGCTGTGTTCCTCTGACTGTCAGGGGTTTGTGCATGGCTTCTCAAAGCAGCCAGAGGAAACCAAACCTGCTCCCAGTTCCTTGTACTGGGCTCTGCATCCTCACTGGGGTGTTTTCAGGAGGCTCACAGATCCCCAAAGCTCTGCTCTGGCTGCAGTGGCCCTGCCTGGCCCTGCAGGGGCATTTCCCTGGCATTTCCCCCTGGCTGGTGCCCAGCTGATGGAGGGATGGTATTTAGTTCTGGCAGCTGCTTTCTGTAATTCAGAGACAGGCTCTGAGTTTGGGGTCACAGGTATTTGACCAGCAGCAATTCCAGATGACAGGAGATGGCTGGAATTGTACCCTCATGCCCATGACAAGTAACATTTTCAAACAGACAGCAGGACCTCACCTGCAGAACGTGCTCAGCTGCAGTGGCTGGCTTTGCTGCAGCACCTGAGCTCAGGGAGTTTCGTTTTGCTTCAGTACCTTGGGGAAGTACAGAATCTCCTCCAAACATGCAGAAATACCATCCTTTCTGCAGGCAAAGCAATCCATTTGCATCCCAGACCAATCTCTTCTGGCTGAGGAAACCCCTGGGAATTTTCCTGTCATGGGAAGGATGCAGAGTGAGGATCATGCTGGAGGTTACACACAGCCTGACAGCCCTGGGAGAGCTGTCCCTCCCTCACTGCTTGCAATGAGTGGGTACTAAATTGTGTCCAGTTGAGGTTTTTCTCCCTTCCTTCCCTCTGCTCAGACCTGGACCAGCTCTGGGATCCCCAGGTGCTCTGCAGGTGGCTCCTCCATGATCCACTGGCCACGAGAGCCCAGCTTTATCTACTCTGAGCATCTCTTTTTGCTGCACCTCTGCTCCTTCCTGCCAGGCTGTTGGACATCCCGAATGATCCTACAGCCCCAGGGCACAGTGGTCAGTTGAAATTAAACCCAATTTTGCCCGAAGATCAGGTGTATCTGATACAGATATTAGGATTATGAGCATTCTTGGGAGGAACATTGTTAGGCGTGAATTGGGAGGTTTCTATTCAGCAATTGCTCCCAGAGTTACCAGCAAAAGCTCACTCAAGGGGAAACAGCACACACCAGTAAGTACAAACAAACAAACTCCAGCCCTTGGAAATGAGGGGGGAAAAGGGTCCTCAGTGCTGCTGCAGTCCCCAGCAAACCTGACTTCTCAAAAAATAGCAGCTTCCCACCTGAAATACTCCTTTGTTCTTGCAGGGATTTAGGGAAGCTTCCATGCAGATTCTGCACTGGAGCCACTGTTCATCCTTGCACATTTTATAAAGCCCTTTCAGAAAAGCCAAGAGACAAACAGGGCCAGGTTTCTTGCGTGGGCAGATTGCTTTCTGTTGCACTGCAGTGAAATGGTTGGCACTCAGCTGGATCTAAATTAATAAACTTCTTTATGCTGGCTCGAAGTTCCTGCTGCTGTATTGTGGAGCAGGCAGATAATTGGAGTGGCCAGAGTTGTATCTGCAGTGCTGGGAAATTGATGTCATAATTCTGGACCAGAAATTGTCTAAATAGAGAAGAAAGCATGAGCATATGCATAATACATCTTCTAGAATCCTGCCCAGACCTCTGGTGAATTGGATTGGGAGTTAATAAACTGTTAAATAAAATGCCCATGACAAGAAAAAAAAAATTTCATTAACTAGGCCTATTGACAGCTTCCCTGATAAGGTAAACAACAGTCTATAATCATTAACAGCTCGTGCAGAGATCTGCATGGCTTTGCTGATAGAGCTCTAATAGAGCCATTGAGAAGGAATTACAAACACAGGCAGAAAGGACATCGTTCTCATGTGTCACTTTTTATGGTGTTGATTTGTATTTTGATTCCTTTCACAGTGAAGGTTGCCAGGAGTTATAGCTGTCTGAGGGTCAACAAATTTCACGAGGAGCTGGTCCCCTTCATGGGCCTGAAACAATCCCAGAACCTTGAGCTCTGAAATTCGTGACACTCCCATGGAAAAGTATCATTTGCTGTGATTTATTCTGGCAGGTACATTATTGGGTGTGTGCTAACCAGGACAGATGGCTGTGCAGGGGAGGAGCACAAGGGGCTCCAAATCACACTTCTGCAAGAAACTTTCCTTGGCGTGGTGAATCAGGAGCAAAGAGCAGAGCCTTTCATGGGGTGAGGTATCACAGCAAACATGAATCCATCACTGCTGGCTCTCCCAGCAGAGCATGCCCAACACCCTCTGCCAAAGCTGCACACCAGGCTCTCCATGGGGCCCCTAAATGCCTCAAAAACATAACAAATGTGAGTGCACAGAGAGCAGGAACACCAAATATTAACGTGGTGTCACTGCAGCCTCTTGCATTGCTTTGCCCTTTGAGGCTGCTGTGTAATGTGGCAACAACACAATCCAGTGCTTTGCATTTCCTCTCCATGAAACATCCCTTGGTGTCAAATTTGGTTTGCAGACTTGCACTCATGGAGCAATTCCTCACAGCCAGGGCAGCAGCAGCAGGGTGTGAGGTTGTTGGCCTGTCTCCAGCACCATTGTTAACAATTATGACATGACTGTCAAACCTGATTATCACCTTTGAGGGATCTCTGTGAGATCCTGTGGGCACAGCTGCTTGGCTTTTCCCTCAAACACTGCTCCTGGAAGGCAGGAGGAGAGGGAATGGGCTCAGCCTTTAGGAGGAATCACTGGGTGCCTGCAGGAGGCCATGGCAGTCAGGATTTTTTGTGCATACGTGGAGGTTTGAGAAGTTCATCCCCAAGAGCTTTGGTTGATCCCTCAGAGAGATATTTTGGCTTGTGGCCACAGCAGCAAGTCAAGGGAGGATGCTGCCCCAACTGAAATGTCTAAATTGGAAAGGAGAAGGTGTGGAGGAGGGGGAGAGGGTTGGGAAAGGGCACTGCAGTGTTCTGGTGAGCTGCATTCCATGTTTGCACCTCCTGCTCTCTGCTCTGTGAGCCGGGACCTCCCTTCTGCACTCACCCAACTGAATCCCCCGTCACCCCCCACATCCATCACTTCCCATCGTGGAAAACCCTCACATTGCACCAGCTGGTTCCTCTCAGGTGACAATAAAATGGAAAATGTCCTCACACCCAGTGCACACCTTCAGGAAATTCATCCCAGGGGATGAGACCAGCCTTGCTCTGCAGCTGAAAGCCCCAGGAATTGTAGAGCTCCCCAAAGCAGTGGATCTGCCCCATTAACTGGTGGTGACAGGGTCCCACCAGTATCTGTGTGCTTGGCATGGCACAAGACAGACCATCGTGATGAAAGAGTAAGAAACCAGTGATCCTGGTGTTAAATGGTGAAAGGAAATCAGCCATTATATATTTTTTTTTAAACCTATTGTATTATTTTTTGTCATGTTTTACCCAAAGGAAGCTCTGACAGGGGGTTCCAGAGGCTGCAAAGTTCCCTGCTGGATGGGGAAACAAATGTCTGCAGACATCCCTGGAAGATGGAGGATGATCATCCCATGCAGGTGCAAACTCTGCTGATTTGCTTTGCATCACCACCCCTAATCTGCCACGGGAGGTGGAGGCTGCAGTTTGGAGCTGAGACGTCCAGCAGGCCTCTGCCTCACACCCTAATGGCACCAAAAATAACAGATATTCCATTTCACATGCCATTTCTTCAAGTCTGGAACATCCCTCTCCTGCTGGCCTTATCAAAACTCCCATTGTAATTGGCAAGTTTTCATTTCAGTGGGAATCTTGGGGAGGGGGGAGATGTTTGGGGGGAGGTCATTGATTTCTCACAACCGATTCAATCTTTTTATATGCCTGACTGCCCTAAATCACTACAAGCAGGAAACTATTTTCAAAATTTCTCAAGAGCCCTGAATGTATTGATTGAGTCTAACTTTGACTCCAGACATTAAATTCTTTTCTTTTTCCTGGAGAAAAACAACCCCTCACCATCTAGAAGGCCACTTGGTTGGAGTTGTCTCTCTGTTCCTGCTCCATTTATTCCTGCTCCTCTCAATGGCAGCCAGATGAAGCCTTTGACAGCTTGTTCAAAATCTCCTTATTATCGTTTTCCCATTTTCCAATGAAAGTTAATTTTATTCAAATTTTCTCCCATTGTGTTGGTTCAATTACTGGCCCCAAACAAACAGTTGTTGTGTTTTGTGCTTAATAGCAGCATATTGCCTGTGTAGTCATGTTTATAATTATTTCTCCTAAATTCCACCATCTCCAATTAAACCGCAAGAACTTTGAAACTTAGAAGTTGGTTAATGGGGAAAAAACCCTTCACTGTTGGATAAATCTTTTTGCTAATATCCTCCCTTGCCTTTATAAATATGCCCTGAGATTTAATGCAGTTAGCACAAAGATTAGTGATAACGTTTTACCTCATTTCCCCCAATCTATTACAGCGTGCTGCTCAATTAGAATTTTTAGAGGTGGTCCATCATGTTAAGGGCTTCCAATTTGGATTTTAAGTCATGCAAGGGCTCAGCACACAGCAGCACATCTGGAGGCTGCAGCATCTCCAGCCTTATCAGCTCAGAACTGTGTGGAAACGGGTGATAGGGAGCTTACCTGGAGTACATGGAATAATTTACAGCAGAGCAAAATGGCAGCAAAATAAAGAAAAAGAAATTATTCATTCAATTAGGCTGGGGAACCCAATTCTGTTTTAATGTCTTTGTCACCCAGAAAATTGAAAAGTGTTCACCAAGTGATTGTCTCCCAAGTTATTTGGGGGAAAAAGGAAATGCCTGTTACAAGCAAGAAATGAACATTGAAGAAATCTTCCATGTGAGATAGAGCCCTAAGCTGTCCAAAGGAATTTTCTCTCTGGGCTCACTTTTTTCACTGGAGTTTAGCCAAATCCCAATTATCCGCTTTATATGCAATTAAAAAAAAAATAAAAGCAGATGCATAAAAAATCAGAGAAGTTTGGATAGTCAAAGGTATCTTTTCCCAGAGCAGCTGTGGCTGCCCCTGGATCCCTGGAAGTGTCCAAGGCCAGGTTGGCCAGGGCTTGGAGGAACCTGGGACAGTGGGAGGTGTCCCAGCCCTGGTGGCACATTGCATCACTTTGTCCTTAGTGAGGAGCTGGAGAGGCCAGAGCACATTTTATGGCATTGGGCAAATCTAAAACACTTCCAGCTCCTCCATACAAAACCAGATTTTGGAGAATGTTCTTCCACTCTGCAAATCTGCATCCAGCTACAGCCAGTGTTCAGGTGGAATCCCAAAGGCTTGCAGGCACCTTCACATGCAAATAAAATTAAAAAAATAATTAAAAAAGAGCACACACTGCAGTTTCCAGTGCTTGGATTATGGTTAGGCTGTAAACACACCCAGACATCTCTGCAAAAAGCTGGTCCCAGTGGGGAGCAGTCCTTGGAAGCAGTGACAGACAGAGACAGAACATCACTGAAAGGAGCTGCAGCCTCAAATCGTTCTGGTAACTTTGATGCAGCGACATAAAGCCTGTAAGAAACTGCACTCCATAAAAACAGGCACTTCCACACACCCAAACTGTAATTCCCTGTGAAAGTTAATCTTTTCTATGACTCTTATTCCATTTGTAAATGGAATGCTGCTTTGAATTATGGCCTGGTGCAGCGCTCCTTTTATGCTTCAGCAGTCGTGGCTTTGGTATTTTCAGGTATTTATTGTAGAATCTTGTCTGCTCTCATCCATCAAACACCTGCACGCTGGTCCTGCCCAAGGAGGGCTCAGAACCACGGGAAACTTGCTGTGGGGATGTTGCAAGTCAGTGTTTCTGTTGCCTCTCTGCAATACATTAATTGCAAAGCAAATAATCAACAAGCACTTAAGGAGGTGTTTGGGCCAGCAGCATTTCTGATGTGGTTAAATTAGAAAATCAGAGAATCATTCCTGTTGGAAAAGACCTTTGAGGTCATCCAGTCCAACCATCAACCCAGAACCACCATTAAACCATGTCCTCAAGTGCCAGATTTGAGTTCTCTTTGTGCTGTTAGCTGAACCCTGACACTGCCAGAAAATCCACTGCACAAAATTGAATTTTGCCTTTACATACATGATAACATTGATACCATTTTTTTCGAGCTGTCATCTGCATGAAAATACAGCTTCCTATTCATGCAGAGAGCTCTTTATTCCATGGGTGCTGTGGAGAATCTTGAAAAGACTCCTGTGAGCTGTCAGCCCCTGGTAGCGAATCGATGTAATCTGCATTACAATGCTTGCATCATGGCTTTGAAGAGGGACCGAAGTTGTCTGGCTGGCTGTGCATCCCGAATCACTTCAAAGATCCCCGTTTCTGACATGCAGGGATGTCTCTGGCTTTGTTCCAACTCATTGCCTTGTAAACTGAATTCAGAGGCAGCCGCAGGAACAGCCCCTCAGTTCATATCCATGGAATGTGCAGCAGCACTGACCCTGTCCATGGGCTGGGCTGCCAATCCGAGGATTTTGGCTTTGTGGGGAGGCAGGGAGGGTCACAGCAGCACCTCTGACTGTGCCACCTGTGCCCAAAGGGCTGCTGACCCCACAGGAAAAACTCTGCAGGAGTGACGAGGAAAAAATCCAATTTATCCCCCTTTTTTTAGAGGCTGGTGATGAACTGTTCACTGCAGCAAGAGAAGATAATGCTGTCACATCTTACAGATATTGATATCCCCCCTCAAACCCTGGGAAAAGCTATAAATGTACTTGTATGCTCATTCTGTAGTTCACATCATCTGAACACCCACAAAATGATGTCTGCACTGTTCCACTGAGAGCAAATCACAGAAATCACAGAATATCCGGGGTGGGAAGGGACCCAGAAGATCATTTGAAGTCCAAGAGCTGCAGAGGACACCCCAAGGACCACACCGTGCTCCCAAGAGCATTGTCCAGGCACAAAAGCTGTGAGAAAAAGCACTTTCCCCTCCCAGTTCCAGCAAGCTGACCAAATCATCATCATCATCATCATCATCATCATCATCATCATCATCATCATCATCATCATCATCATCATCCCTGCCCTGTAAGAAAGCTGTAAAACCCCAGAGCTCTCTCACCTCCTCCCAAAATTCTCCAGCACACCCAAAGGTCCCTCAAACCCCAACCCCACCGTTTGCATTGCTGAGGTGCTGCTCACACACCTCTCCCTCATCCCAACCCTGGAACACACACTGGACATCCCAGCAAGTCATTTTTCCACTTTCTGCTGCTGGGAGATCTTCCCGAGGGGAATTCCAGCTTTGAGGCAGGGCAGGCTTTGAGTGCCACACCAACAAAAGCAGTGAGACAGCAACAATCAGGAAGGATCAAACTTGTACAAGCCATTCTTCCCTGGAAAACCCTTTTTTCTAGGAAACCTCCTTCTGAGAGCTTCAGGTTTCTCCTGGCAACGTTTTATTGGTTCTGAATGAACAGATCCTTTTCTGCAGACACTTATTATCTTTAATATCTCTGCAGCTTCTTGAGTCCATGTGTGGAAAGCAGAAAGTTTACACTGGAAATTTCAAAGTGCAGGGAAATGTGGCATCAGCCACGTTTTTGAAAGTGTTGACACTTCTGCTGGCAGTTTCTAGAAATGATTTTACCTGAATTAATATGATAAGTGGAATAAAACATGGTAAGAGAAGCTGTCCCTGCAAAAATAAAGCTTTCTAGCACAGACCAGCTATAGCTTTCATCATGACAATGGGATAGAATAATTTTTTTATGAACTCTTTCCATATATTAAAGTGGATTTACAGAGGCTGAAAGCCTTCTATTGTCTCTTGGTGGACAAGTCAAATGTATTAAAATGGTAATTCTTCCCCATATTTTTAATCCTCTCCACACGTTTCCCTCACACACAGAGTATGAACCAAAGATAGCAGGATTTAGCAGAACATTTGCAAATTTTATTTTGGCAGATTGCAGGTTCAAGGTAATGGAATAAATCAGAGATCCCTGAAGGAAAGGGAACATTGTCATTTCTGAAACTCAGCTGTAATAATTGGGCATCCCAATTATGTATAATCCTGGATGAATTAGTAACTACAAAGGTTCCACAGAATAGGTCACAATCACTGCAGAGGAGCAGAATTCTGCATGGCACTAATTCATCCCTGCTTTTAATGAACCCACTGTGAATAAACCTGGTCCATTATTTATGGAGTTACCCACCTGCCCATCCATTTCTTTTAATCACAATTTTCAAACTACTCTGCCCTCTCTGTCTTGTGGCAACCTTTTCCATCAGGCAAAATGATTCATTCATATTTCTTGATGATGATTTGCCAGCCTCACTTTATGGGGTCTTTCTCTCTGAAAGAACAAACCAGCACATTTTGTGTAGCAAAGTAAAACTTTGATATGGATGAAGGACAATACCTCTTCCTAAAGCACTATAAAATTTTTATTTGTCAGTGAAAGAATAGAGAGTAGCAAACTTTAACTCAATACCAAGTCTTTGGGAAGCCCCTTCCTCTCAAATAATTGATATTTTCTTTGGATCTATATTAACCTGCCTGAAATGATACCACACTCAAAAGGTGATCTCAGAACTAGATGAGCCAACAAGGTGCTCACTGGTTTAAAACCTAAACCAAGAAAATGCTTTTTCAGAACTGTTCCTCCAACCCCTTCTCATGTGGTGGCCTTCTGCACCTCCGTGGGCTCAACTGGTGCTGCTGAATTTACCAGGAACAAAACGCCCTGAGCTGTTCCATTCATGTTTTATTCATGTTCCCAACCTCTCATCTCATTTACCTGCTGTGCTGCCTGCCAGGAGTCGTTTTTGGCAGGCAGCAGATAATTTATTTTGTGGACATCTGCTCCCAATGTTTTGTGAATAATTAGAGGAATCTGTAGGGTCTATTCAGTGGGATTGAGCTCTGACAACATCAAGGGATTTCTGATCCTCTGCTCCTCCTCTTCATAAAAGAAAGAATTTTCATTTTTGTTTTGTACATAAAAAGAAAGTTTCCTCAGTAATTAAGGTGTTTTTTTTNGGCATAAGGTTCTCATCAAAAGGGCAATTACAAGCAACAAGAATAAAAATAGTAAAAAATAAATTAAGAAGGATAATTATTGCTTCCATCCCACCCCAAACCCCAGCCANCCTCTGTTAGGACCTGTTGGGCTCCAGTCACCTCTGTGAGAGGTTTCATTGCTCCACTCTGATGGTGGAAGACAGAATAACTTAAGAAACATAAAACAGGAGAGGGGAGGGCAGGAGCTCCTCTGTGAGGATGATGCCACACTTTAATAAAATAATACAAAGTTTTAAGTAAGGGATGAGCACACACTTGTCTTATCAGATTCCTCATTTGGCCACCAAAAGAAGCCAATGAAAGTGAAGTTTCTCCAAGTGCAGCTGTTCATGCTCATTAGGTTCGGGCTGGCCAGAAACATCTGGTGTAATTTAGGTATTTATTTAGACTTTTATCCAAATTTTTCTGGAAAACCCATCACTGTTTCCATTCCAGTGGTCTTTGCTTCATGGAGGAGCTCAGAATGAATTTCTTCCACAGGATTTGAACCCACTCAAAAGCATCCAGGCTTTGAAAAGTTTTCAGACACAGCATGTTGGAAACATATGGTTTTAGCATCTTGTTGATGCTTTAATTTTTAATGAGTTTGGGCATGTTTTTAGAACTAATAACAAAATTAGTTATTAACTAAGTCATTCCTCTTTCTCTTATCTCCTTGGCAGGCTGGATATCACAGATTGTCCTCTTTATTTATGTTTTTCCCAGAGAAATACCCTCATGACAAAGTGGCATTTAGGACTCACAGATCCAATGCAGTGACTCCAAATACCTTTATTTGTTTGTTCCCTGAGCTGACTCCCAACAATGCCCATCAACCTCGGGGCTGGTTCTGAAGGATTTGGAGGTTTTGCTTTTACAGTGAAATATAAAAATATAAAAAGGAAGAATGCAATGATAATAACCTAAATTGGTGCCAAATGTATGGGATTCCATGTGTGTGCAGTAAAGGGAACCCCAGCTCCTTCAGTTTTCCCTTGGAAAATGATTTGTCCTGTATTTAGAACCTGTGTGCAGGATGACCATAGAAATGTGGTTAAATACCACAGGATTCTGATCAAAGGGACAATTACAAGCAATAAGAATAAAAATAATAAAAAATAAATTAAGAAGTGTAATTATTGCTACCATCCCACCCCAAACCCCAGCCAGGCTTCCTGGGGAGTGGCTGCCAGCTCCAAACCCCACACTTTGATTTTCTGAGATGACAAGAGGGAGATCCCACACAAGCACCTCAGCTCTGTGGGGATGCTCACAATCATCACCAGGGAATTAAGAGGTGATTGTCTCCTGCATCAGCCTTTTGATTCGCCTTTGGAGTGTTTTGTTCCCTGCAAAAGGCACAAAATGAGCTGTTGGAGAGTTGGCAACAGCATTAACCACACTTGTACCTTCCTGCACAGCCCCGTTCCTGCACTAATCTGACCTTTTTTCCCCTCATAAGAACATTCTTGGCTTGTCTGCGTTTAAATGAATTATTCTGTAGCCATTAATTGGGTCTTTTTTCGTTGTTTTTAATGGAGCTCAACTGAACAAAACAAAAGTTCAGGGATAATTTCACAGATTGCACAATTTTGTGTTCCTCCAGAAGAAAAAACAAACGAAAAACAAAAAATAAAAAAAAATCCCACAAAAAAACTACGAAAAGAG
>VWYE01022062.1:232372-264454 GCA_013398995.1 Alaudala cheleensis
CCATCCCACCCCAAACCCCAGCCAGGCTTCCTGGGGAGTGGCTGCCAGCTCCAAACCCCACACTTTGATTTTCTGAGATGACAAGAGGGAGATCCCACACAAGCACCTCAGCTCTGTGGGGATGCTCACAATCATCACCAGGGAATTAAGAGGTGATTGTCTCCTGCATCAGCCTTTTGATTCGCCTTTGGAATGTTTTGTTCCCTGCAAAAGGCACAAAATGAGCTGTTGGAGAGTTGGCAACAGCATTAACCACACTTGTACCTTCCTGCACAGCCCCGTTCCTGCACTAATCTGACCTTTTTTCCCCTCGTAAGAACATTCTTGGCTTGTCTGCGTTTAAAGGAATTATTCTGCAGCCATTAATTGGGTCTTTTTTCGTTGTTTTTAATGGAGCTCAACTGAACAAAACAAAAGTTCAGGGATAATTTCACAAATTGCACAATTTTGTGTTCCTCCAGAAGAAAAACCAAACCAAAAAGAAAAAATTAAAAAAAAAANACCACAGGATTCTGATCAAAGGGACAATTACAAGCAATAAGAATAAAAATAATAAAAAATAAATTAAGAAGTGTAATTATTGCTACCATCCCACCCCAAACCCCAGCCAGGCTTCCTGGGGAGTGGCTGCCAGCTCCAAACCCCACACTTTGATTTTCTGAGATGACAAGAGGGAGATCCCACACAAGCACCTCAGCTCTGTGGGGATGCTCACAATCATCACCAGGGAATTAAGAGGTGATTGTCTCCTGCATCAGCCTTTTGATTCGCCTTTGGAGTGTTTTGTTCCCTGCAAAAGGCACAAAATGAGCTGTTGGAGAGTTGGCAACAGCATTAACCACACTTGTACCTTCCTGCACAGCCCCGTTCCTGCACTAATCTGACCTTTTTTCCCCTCATAAGAACATTCTTGGCTTGTCTGCGTTTAAATGAATTATTCTGTAGCCATTAATTGGGTCTTTTTTCGTTGTTTTTAATGGAGCTCAACTGAACAAAACAAAAGTTCAGGGATAATTTCACAAATTGCACAATTTTGTGTTCCTCCAGAAGAAAAACCAAACCAAAAAGAAAAAATTAAAAAAAAAAATCCCACCAAAAAACGAAAAGAGACGCTTGAGATTTTTTTTTTTTTGTCCAGTTCTAGAACAATCTAGAGAACAAACTGCCCTGTCTGGGCACCACTTCCAGACATTACAGGCAATTTGTAATTCCACAGAAGCGTTGTTTATATCCCATAGAATGAATGGTGTGTATTGTATAAATTCCATAGATCATTGTAGGGTAATCCAAGAATTAAAGCAATACAAAGAAATGCCCTCTCAATTACTTGAACAGAGCTAATTAACCCTAATTCCCCACTCTGCTTGCCCTGCTTTGCCACCTGTCCCCAGGTGTGATGCTTATTTTGAACACTGCTGATGAGAGCACAAGTTGAGAACTTCCTTCAAAAGTGAAAAGGTTTCTAAATCTGTCACCAGCAGCTTTGAGCTGCTTCTTATTCCTTGCTCCTTCCTGCTTTTGAATTCTCCACATTTTTTTTTTAATCTTTAAATATGGTTGGAATTTTTTCTGATATATTTACTTGCTTATTTTTAAAAATGCTGTAAAAGTGAGAAATAAATATGTTGCCTGGGAGAGTGACATCTGAATGTGACTGGGTATCTTGCCTTTGGAGATATTGCAAATCTTCAGTGTTTACACTGTTAATATTTAAGAACCAAGATTTATTGCAAGGCAATAGATATCACAGAGAAGAGAACACAGGGAATGACATGGCTGTGATTATTTGTATATGGGATTTTTGGACTGCATTTCTACATTTCTGAGCTGAGTAAATGAGGTTCATGGGTTTCTCTCCTTGGTTAACACGTGAAAAAATCCCAAAAAGCAGCTGAAACCCCAGGAAATTGCACCCACCTGGAGCTTTAAGCACTGGTGGTGCTGGGCAATGTCCACTAACACAGATTTCCAGCAGATTTTATGCAGAAGTGAGACTTTGAGAGGATGAATTCACCCTTATTAATTTAATCAAAGAACACGTGGCTGTTTCTCTCTGCAGATGAGGAGAAACCCTCAGGTGAGGGCAGCTCATGGACCCACCAGGAGGGTGCCCACCTTTATCCCAGTGGACACAGCTCTCAGGTGCCCAGATGGAGCCAGGGGCTCAGCAGGGTGAGCTGGGGCTGTGTTCATTTCCTGGGTAATTCTCTCCAGTTTGTGAAGGGCTCCAAGCAGAGCTGAGCATCCATCGAGGGGCTCAGAGATGTTCTTGTGAGCATCGTTGGCTCAGGCTCCTTAGAGAAAAGCAGAGGACACAAGAGGGTTTGCAGGGAGGGTTTTTCCCATTCCCAGTGGGCATTGCAGGCAAAAGGAAACTGGAAGAATAAGACACCATTACTAAGGATTCACTGTAATGTCCAAAGAACTTGAATTCCAGTTGGCTCCAGGACTCTGTAATTGTGCATCGGAGCTTTTCAGCCACTGCTCATCAGCAATATATTCAGCAAGAAACACATCTTCTATCTCACTTCCCTCCTTCATGCCATGAATTATCTGGAGCTGGTGGAAAGCTCCAACTTTGGCTTGGCTGCCTCCTGGAAAGTTCAGCATGAAAGGGAAGAATATATCTTTCCTTTTCCCCTGCCCAGCTGCGTTCGGGGACCTTTCCTCAGGGCTGGCTGGGACCTTTCAGCTCTGCAGCAAAGTTCACATTCCTGGGAGGTGAATTCTCTTGGAATATTAAACTGCAGGGGTGGAGAGAGGCCAGCAGCAAGCAGTGTGATCAGCAGCTCAGCCCTGCAGGCTCCGTGTGCACCACTGAAACACTGAGCAGCTTTTCCTGGCAGCGTTGGGATCAATACAGCCTGCATGGGACATTTCACAAGCTGTGCCTGCCAAGGTGGCAGGGGACCAAGTGTAGCTCAATCCACAAGGTTTTTCCTTCCAGGCTGTGTTTTTCAAAGGGATTTGATGCCAAGAACAAAAATAAATAAATCTCAGCCGTGTCCTGGGGAGGAGCTGGCAGAGCTCTGGTCACTGTGTGAAGGCAGAGGTGACATCCCCTGGCTGAGGAAGGGGAGCAGCTGCTGCTGAGGCACTCAAGGAGCCACTTGAACTGCCCATGGCACTGGAACATCCCTCATGCAGCCCCTGCACCACAGGCTGGAACACAAATACCTGGAAGATGAAGTGCAGCTCCTGCCTGAAAGCTGCAGATGGTGGAGGGAAGACAAGGGAGGAAGAGCCCAATCAACAGCAAACTGCAACCTGACACGTGAATTTTAAACAGACAGAATGCAATTACCCAAATTGGGCCTTGGCTGGGGCTCCAGGCAGTTGAGGGGGGTTGTATCTGTGGTTTGGGAGTTTTATGGGCTAACACAGCCATGGCATGTGAGCAGCAGGGACAAAATGATGGCTGTGCTGGGAGAGCTGCTCAGGCTGTGCTGTCACATGGAACCTCCCCAGGTAAAAACTGTGCTGCCACAGCAGGGACTCAAGTGTTCAATGTGCTTCTGGGGATCAGAACCCACAGAGACAAAACCAGACTCAGGCTGCCCTGCATCTCTTGGTGGTGAATGGTCACTTTTGGCATAAGGGACACCAATTGAATTGGTGATTTGATTCCCACCCAAAACAAAAGTTAAGAATTCCTTACAGGTCTCCTTGTAAAAACAGAAACACACTGATGTGATTCAAACATACTTTTTTAACCTCAACATAATGCAAGATAGCACAGCTGCATTCTGTCTTTGCAGCTGCATTTCTCCTCCTTGCAGTGCCTCCCCAGCATCCCTGGCTGCCTGCAAGGGCTGCATTTGGAGGCAGGAACAGCCTGGTGCTGTCACATTTGGGCACTGGCACAGAGGGATTCAACTGTCTGCATGGGAGGAGTTTCCTTAGGAAGTGACACAACTCCCAAGCTTTTCCAATAGAGTTGTCTGAATGACTAGCTCCTGTTTTCTGTCCTTATTTGGAGAAAAATCCCTTAAAAAAGAAGTTATTTCTGTTGTGGTCTGCCTGACTGCCTCACTGCCTTCAGCAAAGTTGCCTCACCTGTCTAAAATTTCAAGCCTCTAAGTACAGAACTGAATTTTCATTATGCAGCAATTTCTTAATCAGTTCAGAAAATGAATCCTGATTTAAAGTAATCCTGCAGAGGTATCAGCTCTCACAGCCTCAGGTGCTAATTCCAGTTCTGACACAAGCTAAGCACTGTCCAGTTTCTCTCCTGCCTTCCCTCCACTGCAGCTTTTCCCTTGTTCCCAGCGGAGTTGCCACTCTGGGGTTTTTTCTCTTCTTCCTCCATGGGGCTTAAGTATAGAAAGTCTGAACAGGCTGAAATCTGTCATTTAATAAATCACCAAATTCTAATGTGAATAATTAGGAGTTTTTTCCCTATCTTCTTCCAGGAATTTAACCTATATTAATGTATTCAATGCTGATTGTTCTACTGTAAATCCAATTTATAAGGGGAGTGCTTTTACTCCACAAACTGCCTTCCAAATCAGCATGAGCTAAACCAAGCAAACACCCTCTCTGCTGGATATATCCATTCCTAATTGCTGTCTGAAATTCAGCACTGAGATTTGCTGCCTCATGGCAAGTCAGGAGCAGAGGGGATGTGCAAGGTCAGAGTTGATTTCAAGCCTGGCTTTTCTGGACTTTGAGGTTGGTACGTGGAAGCTGTGCCTGGGCAAGCAGTGGTAGTTACTGAGCAACTCCTGGGGCCAGGCTTGGTGGAGATTCCAGCAGATTTCCTGCATCTCTGCAACCCTGAGGAGCAGCTTCCAGAAGGGAGCCCTGAAGTGTTCTCCTAAATATATATTAAAAAAAAAAAAGCGCACATGTAGAGCATTGCACAGCCCAGCTCACAAATCAGGGCGTTGGCGTTTCGATGTCATTTGTAGATTCTGTGAAGAGCTCAAAGCAAGCTGAAGCTCATAAATCTTGAAAGAAGCCAGCACTGCTTGTAACTCATCTATCACTGAGGCACTGAGCAGTGCCACGGAGTTTTGAGAGGCTGGGGAAGCAGGGGGAGCAGCCTGGAGCCTGACACCAGGAGCAGGCTGGAGGACAGGGGGTGGCAGATGTTCCTCCACGAGCAGAGGAGGTGCACAGGCTGTCACCACCAGCCCTGGGCACAGGGGAGGAGCAGGTGACAGGCAGAGGGACAAGGCAGGGACACACAGGTGACACCAGGGGCTGCAGGAAGGTGCCACAGGCCAGGCAGTGAATGCCCAGACGATGTCACAGGTTCAGGAGCAGCAGCTCAGGAGGGTCCCTGATGCATTTTTGCTTTGTGCTGATGCCATGGTGATTTTTTGCCTTTTCTTTTACATACCTCTTATGCATTCTCAGTACCCTTAGAATGCAAACTTGAAACTCCTTAAGTCTGATATTTTAGCAGAATCCTGGCATTGTCTTAGGCCAGAGGACCAAACATCCTAAAGGCCTCACAGCTGAAAGCCAGAAAGCCTTGAAAACCCAAACCCTCTAAAAACACATCCTGCAAACCAAGATTAAACCCATCTAAAGGGAAATATCATGCTATCCATTCAAGCCTCTCATTGGAGCATCTTTGTTAATATGCTAATTGGCAAAGTCTATAAAATTGCACATGTGTGCATTTAGTGCATTTAGTGTGTGTATTTAGTGTGTTCCACCTTGGTGAATTGTTGCACTGTAAAAATCCTTATTAAATAAAATAAAGTGAAAAATCGCTTTATCCCTTAACTGTGTCTGGCTCTGAATTCTAGAACCAAAGAAAAGGCACCAGTACAACATCATTCTTTCCTTCAAATCCATGGGTTTAAGCACAGGTGTTACTGATCCATCCCTCCTCTCCAGTGAGGCCATTATTTCATTGCTTGGTTCTTCTGCCACAGCCACACAATTAGTGAAAAAATCTTATTTATTTAAAGATAACAAGGGGTAAGAAACGTGTCCATCTTACAAGCCTTGGATTCCCCAAAATGCTTGGGATAATAATAATAATAATATTCATTATTAATTATTAAAACAGGAT
Organism: Alaudala cheleensis; assembly: GCA_013398995.1. Taxonomy (NCBI): domain Eukaryota; kingdom Metazoa; phylum Chordata; class Aves; order Passeriformes; family Alaudidae; genus Alaudala; species Alaudala cheleensis. The sequence goes on from VWYE01022062.1 coordinate 238,401, forward strand.
GGTTTGAGTTGGAAGGGACCTTTAAAAAGCATCTCTCCAACCCCTCTGCCATGGAGGGACAGGTTCAACCAGCCCAGGCTGCTCAGAGCCCCTTTCAAGCTGGCCCTGAGTGTTTCCAGGGATGGGGCATCCACAAACTGCCAGGTTTGGAGAGATCTTTCCTTGGACCTGAGTGTTTCCAGGGATGGGGCATCCACAAACTGCCAGGTTTGGAGGGATCTTTCCTTGGCAAGCAGAAAACCTGTGGTGGAAGGATGTGAGTGTCCCCAAGGGGAACCCAATGCACTTGCTCCCACCTTAGCCCTGATCCTGTGCCAAAACAAAAATACTAAAAAATCCTCTGGAAACTTCTGGTGGAACAGGAAATGGGAGAAAAAGGAACCTCACCAGAGATATCTATTCCATGGAAGTCCTTGCAATCAGGAATGGTGATAAAGAGCAGACTCTGCTTTCTGGAGATCAGGAAGTTTCAGGCTGCTCAAGCAGAGTCCCAAAAGCTGTCACTGTAGGCAGTTGCTACACGATGTTACAGCACTGGGAAAAAAAGAGGAGAGAGACTTAAATAAATAGAATCTGCTAATTCTTGGTTGTGTTGCACAGTTCATTGGAAATGCTGGATATTAGTGCATCAATGTACCCTGGAGAAGTCCAGCACTGGTGGTTTCTGGATGAGAAAATCATAAATATCTAAGTGTTAAATATGATTTTTACCACAGGGCTTCAGCATGAGCATAGGTGTGGATCAAGATGAGAATCAAAAATTTGTTATGACATTCCCTCTGGAAAGATTGTAAAGTTAAAATCTTTCTTCCTTCTAAATTCATTTTTTTTTCCATAAGAAATATTTGAACTCTTGGATGGTTCCTCTTAAAATAACCAACATCCAGCAGGGGTTCATTCCACTAATTAACACTCCACCAGGAGAAAGGGGATTCACCTCTAAATTCTTCTGCTTTCTACTTAAAGATGAGGATTTGTTAGCACACAAAGAGAGGAGGGTTCCTAACTCCCTGGAAGTCCCAGCCATGGATTGAAGGCAAAACAAAACGGGGGAGGAAAAAAAACCCCGAGTTGAACATCTGCTGGCTGTGCAGAGATTCAGAATTTATATCAAAACAGAGGCAGTGATCCCTCTTTAAAGTATCACAAATCTCACCCTCAGCCTGGTGGGTGTCACAGCACACCATCTGTTAAATTAATACACTTTAATTAATCAAAGTTAAATGTTCTTACGTGTTTCCACTTTTGCATCTGAAGGAGCATTAACTCCACAGAGCAGTGTATTTCCTGAGACTGGATCTGGGATGGATGCAGGATGATTAATGTGTTTACAGTCAACATCCAGCCCATGGAAATGCTGAATTTTAAGATCTATGGGGAAATCTGTAAAAAGATTTCCAAAGATACTGCAGCAAGTATTTAATGTAGCATGTAAAGGAAGGGAGAAGAGTGAGGCTGGGGGTGGCAGCTGCCATCCAAGTGACCACCTTGTGGAGATTATCCACATCTCACCCTTTTTCCTAAAGTCTGATGTGGAAGGTTTTTCCACATGGAGAAGCTGTGTCTCCTTTGCATGTCCAGGTAATATTGACCCATAGATCTTTGACTCCTGGGAATGTTTCCTGGGTTTGGATAAACAGGAGTAGTCCTGACATTCTTTCCCCTAAAAAGATCAATTCCTAAAATATTCCTTTGAAATAAATGCAAGATCTGCACTGAATTAAATCCCAGACAGGAGAGGCCAATGAGCCTTGAATTCCCAATCCAATCCCTTTGTTATTTGCCTTGTACCAGCAGAAAGACCCCCATCCTGAAGGATCTGTAATATCCTGATTGTCCCATCCCCACCACAAAGGTTTTCCAGAGAATTCCCTAAGATGTTTGGATTTTATCCATCACTGTGCTTCCATTGCTGTCCTGCTCTACAGGAGCAGAGCTGGGAGTGCTGGGGACACACAGATGATGGGGATTGGAACAATCTCAGAGATGAGAATGGGTTTCATTATTTTCTGAAAGGGAGAGTTTGAACATTTGTTTCTCTTTATTCTGCATAAACAACTACTGAATTACTGCTTCAGTAGAGACACAGAGTGTGGAGAGGAGAGTTTTATTATTCCTGGAGCAGGACTGTGAAATTCATCCCTCCAAAGCATGGCATGCAGCTGAATTCTTCAGCTTGATGAGAAAGAGTGAGGAAAAACAAATAACATTTTCCCTGTTCTCTTTTTCTTTTCTCTCCTTTGTGCTTTTAGTTCACCTGATAAAGCAATTTAAGCAACAAAGCCAAGCAGAAAACGAGTATTCCTTTCATTTTTTTTGGCTCAGGAAGCAGAGGCAGATCCTGCTGCTCTGCTTTCACCTTGTTTATCCATTCCCAGCCGTGAGAGCTGTGTTTGATCTCACCCTGCCTCGGCTGGGCAGTGTTTTGTAGGGATAACCACAGCCCTGCCCAGGGTGTTCCCTGCTCCCTGTGCCCTGCTCCAGCCTGCAGAGGCTGATCCAGGCTCCCCAGAGGGACACACACATCACTTGGCCAGCTGCAGCTCAGGGAGGATGAGTGGGGAAGGGAGGAAGATTTTTCCTTGGGAATGGGGAGGTGAGGAGAGCACCCAGAGTTCAGTCTGTGGCTGAGCAGCAGCTCAGCTGCTCTGGCCATAAACTTATCAAAATACAGTGTTGAATTTTGTTTTGGTTACTGCTTCATTCCCAAATGCTTCGGTGATTTATGACCCTGAGACTGAACCAAGTAAAAAAAAAAATAAAAAAAATAAAGGATTGCTTTGTGTTCCTGCCAAAAGTCTGTCCTTGTGAGGCAGGGGGAGAACAGGTCACTGCTTAGGATGCAGGGCTGGGACCAGGAAGATTTTGTTTCTTCCCCTGCTCTGTCCAGAACTTGCTGGATGACCTTAGAAATGAGCTTTGCCCTGCACCTCCAGTGGTACTCAGGAACTAGTTGAGATTCAGGAGCTGACTGGTCTCTGGAAGGGTAAAAAAAAAAACCCACCTTTCTCCTTTGCTGGGGTAGGGTGAGAAGGAATAGATGGGATTTTGAGGAGCTCAGCTCTCAGCAGAACAGGCTGATCAATACCTGGAGCAGGTTGGAGCTATCTGCTGATGGATGGCAGGGAGGGATTTACCAACAGAGTTCAGCACAAGCTTAATGAAGCTTTAGCACAGCATGAACTAACAACTGTTATCACCTCAGCACCTCCTGCATGCATCAGTGCATTCTTGAGGTGTGGGCAGGAAGGGGAAAACACAGAATTTATTTTCTTTTTTCCTGTTTCAAGCTGATATCCTGATGAAATGAGTAATTTGGGGGTAATTAAATGGCTGGGGTGGTGCACACAGCGTTCCCACTGCCTGTCCCAGTGTGCCAGATCCCACTGCTGAAGGACCAGAGCAGATCTCCAAGGGCAGCCTGTGCTCCCTGAGAACTGCAGGATCTCCTGGAGTTTTTCCTCCTGAGAGGAAAACCAGCTTTTCTTTATCAGGTCTGAGCAGGCCAAGCTGGAAAGCTCCGGAAGCTGCTCCTTCTCCTGATTTCTCATTTTCTCTGACCAAAGAAATCCAATCAGCAGCACTAAAGGTTCCTCAAATCCACAGGTTTTTCCCATTTGCAGGGGATTGTTGGCAGCTCTGCAGAAATGCAGAATGTTTGTGTAGAAATAATCAGAATTGGGTACACATGGCTGCACAGGGGTCACGTGAGCAATGTGTACATGCACATGTCTAAAGGATGTGAATAAACTCAGCCTCTCCAAAGAAAGTTTTTTACTGTGAGCAGGATTTGTTTGCTCATATTTTTTTCCCCTGAATTGTATATTTATAAGCACCCCAGCAAGTTGTCAAGCAGAACAGTTTTTATCCACAAAAAATAAATTCATAACTGTAATTTCCTTTCAAAGACTGAATCAATTTCTTTCTGGGTAGTGTTTATTCCAGATTTCTGAGTGAGCATCACTTAATTTCAGAATAGTTTATTGCTGCTGTGCTCTGGCATTGGAGATAATTTTGTAAACCCTCTTTAAAAGAACACAGACACGAGGTTTTCCTGCTCAAATCTTCACTGTTTATCAACTTTCTTCCTGAAATTCCTCTGTAGATAACATTGCCTCTCCTGGGTGTGTCTGGCAATAACTATTGATTCAACAGGAATAATTACATTTACAGCTGAGACTATTATTCCTACTCTTGTCATTTTGGGAATGACACAAACCCTGATGTGTAGGTTGACACTCACAGACTCAATTTTTTAAGAGATGGTGACATCAGGCATCATCTGCCCCCAGCCAGCCTCAAATAAAATAAAAAAAAAGCACCATGAAGTCAATTCCTTGCACCAGGAGAGATTTAGGTTGGATATTAGAAAAGTTTCATCATGGAAAGGATCCTGCAGCCCTGGCACAGCTGCCCAGGCAGTGGTGGAGTCCCCATCCCTGCAGGGAATTAACAGAGGTGTGGATGTGGCACTTGGGGACAGGGTCAGTGGTGGCCAGGGCAGTGCTGAGGTTGGGCTCAGTGACCTCAGGGGGCTTTTACAACCATGGAGATTCCAGGATTCCATGATATTTGGAGCCAGACTCCATGGGCAGATCCTGACTCCATGGGTGTCACCCAGACCTGCTCTGCCCCAGCAGAATGTCCCCTCCCCTGACCCACTTTTGGGACACATTTTGGGGAAACATTTCTGGTTCTGTGTGAGTCCCAGCAGACCCCGGATGCTGAACACGTTCCCAAAATTAAATCCTCCAGCATCCAAGGGAAAGGGGAAGCATCCAGGCAGAGCTGCTCTGGGAGCTGCTGCCAGCCTCAGCTGCAGCTCCCTCCAGGACACACTCCCCGGTGACAAAGTCACCATTAAAATTCCATTATGGGATGTGAATGGGGTCAACAATGCTGGTAAACAAGAGGTAAAAGCAGCCATTAAAAGACATTTGCTGGCGGCGGATCTTTGTAGTCTTAGAGGAGGCCAGGTAGGTCACAGGATGTGAAATAGTGAGATCAAGAAAGAGGATGAATTATTAATTGCCAGGATTCATTATTTATTTCCTCGGTGCTACAGTTTACCCAGAGCTTTGTAGGCAAACAAAGGGATGGGAGCCCTCAAATCAAACTTCAGTTTGGTTTTGGAGCATTTCTAGCCAGGGCTGTGTCATAAATTCAGGGCTGCATTCAAAGGACACTCCACTCTGTGGTAAATCTCCATCCTAATTAAGATAGGAGCCAATTAAGGTGCTCTAATCAGCTTTATTCCTGCCATCCCAGCATATAACTCTGTCTCCAAACCAGATGAACCCTCCTGGCTTCCAGGCTGTCTCACACCCCTGTGCTCAGCAGTAGTTTTGAAGGATGTTGTCTACAAATGATTGAAAATGATGTTTTACTATCAAAGTGTTGTCTGGAAATTTTGTTCCCTCTTTGCAGAGGGTAAGTGCTGACTCTGCAGCTGTTGGGATTGAAAGAGTGGAAAATCACAAGTTAGTCTTGGATAAAAATTTGAGTTGTTTGACCTCATACATTTAAATTTGGGGTAATTAGATGTAGTCCAAATTAACAATCATCTTGGTCTTAAAAAAATCTGATTTAGATGAGAGGTTTGAACTTATGAGCAGTATCTGCAGATCTAGTTCTTGGTTTAGGCTGAGCTCAGTAAGATGTGCACACATTTACCATCCTTTTGTGGGTTGGGATCAATATTAGTCTCAAAAACAGTGAAGGGAATTTTTTCCTTTGGATGGAAATAAGGATTTCATTCCTCATGAAAAGCACTGATTATGCAAATCTAGGACAGGACCTTTCTAGGAAATCTAGGAAAGGATTTTTGCAGGATTAGAGCTTTGGGAGAAGTTGCTCTGCATTGTCTGCTGAGTTACAGAGATGATGTTTTCAGTGAATTCTGAGGAAAAGGAACTTTTTAAAGCTTTGCCTTCTGTAAATGATGACTCTCCCATCCTTTGACTAACAGGAAAAACAGTTTATATTGAATGAGAAACTCTTTTAGAAGGCTGCCATTCACTGCTGCTGTTCCCTATTCATTTCACCTCATGAATTAATCCAAGTAAGGACCAATTGATTTCTTCAGACAGTCTGGACTAACCTAAACTGGTGGGAATCTGTTTGAAGAGGAGCTCAGTGGCCTCCCATCAGCAGAGAAAACTCTGTTTTTGAACATGAGGTGCTGACAGAAGGCTGACAGGAAAAATACTGCAGCAGTAGATGTGTGTGTTATTTATCTGTTTAATTAAAGAGCAAATTAATTCCTGTTAGGAGGGAAGGGAGCATTTGACAACCCCAGAATCTGTTCCCTGAACCCCTTGGGAAATAGAGCCCATCCAGACACAGGAAATGAAAGCCTGTGCTGGGATCTCAGAGGATCCAGAAGATGAGGAGGTTCCTGTGATGATCATAGTGGTTAATATTCTAATTCTGTAATCCACAATTAGGGAATGGAGCTGTACAAAGTGAGTGACCATTAAAATGCATTCTGGCAAGTAAAGAGGGAGAAAATACTTTTATTTCTAAATATTATGTGGGGGAAAAAACCAAGTCGAATCTAATTATTAATTAATGAGGCTTTGGGGTGTTTTTATGAGCCCCCTGCAGTTCAGGAGAGGGTGCTGGAGCACACACCAGGCATTTACAAGTGGGCAGAAATGAATAGCCTGTCTGATTCTGACAAATTATCCTTGGAGAGGAAAATAACTCCAAAAGAAATATAGTGGCTGTTAAACTTAATAAAAACAGACCCTGATGGGCTCCCCTTGGAATTGTGGCAGACCTTGCCCATGCACTCCATCCCCACTCCTGTCAGAGAGCTCCATGAACTTATCCTATGGAAAAAATATTCCTTTCATCCATTAAGACATAATCACTTTTCCCTTCCCCCCCAGAAAAAAGCACCTTGCAGGTGAGGCCCTACCCCTTGATGTAACAGCTGGATGAAGAACTGACAATTCCAGCTAAAACAGGAGTAGCTCAAACCACTCACTTCTTCTTTTCCAGAGGCTCAGCAAGATATGTTTAAGAAGAATTTGCTGCTCTCCTGGGAAATCCCTAGAATTTGCTTACCACAAGGAAAAGCCAAGCTTTCCATGCAGCTCCATTTGAAAGGGTCACACAGAGCTGCTGCATACATTAAACTTTTGGAAAAATCTGCACATGTGGGATGCATTGAGGGTCAGCCTCTGTCCTGGAGGAGATGCTTCACCTTTCATCCCTTTGGGTGGGCACTTGTCAGGATTCTGTCAAGATTTTGTCACTGGTTTTTTTTGCAAGGCACTGCTTATCCTGAGGGAAAGAAAGATGTGGGGAAGGATGGAGGAATGAAAGCTCTGCACAGCAGGGAGAGATGGAATCAGGGCGTGCTGGGCTGTGTTAAAAATGTGCTGCCTTGGGAAATCCATCAGGAGGGAGCCAGGGCTTTCCATGGGATCTCGTGGGTTCCAGGCTGGGTGATTCCAGCTTGGACCTCCCTGCTGCTGCTGCTTGGAGGGATCTGGGGTCACTTTGTGCTGCTGTTGTCACTCTCTGGTGGGATTTGAGCCCCTCCTCTCCATCCCTGCCCCCTCAGCACTCCCATTTCCATGTGCCTGCCTGCTCCAAGCACTGAACTTACTCTGTGGTTAGAGCCACCATCAGCCATAGATTCTATTTAGCCCTGTTAAAACTGTAAATTTACCAGCAAGCATGCTGCAGGAGGAGCCTCCTTTGCATGGTTTATGGAGGGCTGGAAGGATTTATTCCTTCCACCCAGAAAAATTTCTTCACTAATGCTCAGAGATTTACAATCCCCCGGGTTGGGAGGAAGTCTGCTCCCAGCTTTATTTGAATATCTGCTGGTAGATCAACAGATCCATCCTCCCCTTGCTGCTTCCTTGTTTGTTTAAAGCATGGAAGATGTGGGCTCAAAAGTCCCAAATTCCTACAGCTGCTCTCCTTGGGAGGCAACAGGGGAAAAAAAAAGGGAAGAAAAAGAAAGAAAGTTGATTTACTTTCTGCATAGGGCACGCTCCAAATGTTGAATATTGCATTATGTGCACAGCAAAGATTCCAGGCTTAAAGTTGTCTGATATGAACAGACTAATGGCATGTTATGGGATTGATTTTCTATCAGCCTTTTCAGGGATATCACTCCTGCTTTGTTCTTCTAATAGATAACATCACCTGCTCCAACCTCTCCTCTCTGCATCTCTTGGCATGTGCACTCCTCTCCTTCCCCCTCGCTTTTTCCATAGTCCTGATAGGAATCTCCTTTTTCAAATGGGTAATATCTCAATAATAAAGGGACAGGTCTGATCCAGATATGAGCCTTTTTCACAGAAGGAGAAGGAAGAACTGCTGAGCTGAGACTGATGCTGTCATGATACAGGAGGAACACTGGTGCAGAACACTGCAGCCACCAGCCTTGGGCTTGATCTAAAATTACAGCTTGGTTTGAAGAACCTGATCTAAGGGAGCACCTCAGTCCTGGGGTTTGAAATTATACCTAAGCTATTAAGTCCTATTAGTCTCTCTCAGATGCTTTTGCACTAGTATTAAATATGCATATTTTAAAATCATATAAATTTTAAAGTACATCCTGCAAGATTTCTTTGGCCTTTGGGTTAAGCCCTAATTGATTTATACCGGTAAAATACTTAATATATATTAAATTGTACAAGGAGAGGACTTTTCTGGGACGTTTTAAAAGCAAAGAAGCAGCTAAGAAATGGTGGAAGATTTTGAAATGTATCATTAATATATATTACAGAGAGAGGAGAAAAAAAAGCTCTAAGTATTTTTTCTGGGAGGCTTTTGGTTACATTTCCATTGCCTCTTCAAACACAACATGTCCTTATCCTTGAAGCAAACACACTCCCATATTCATGGGGAAATATTTCATGTTGAAATTAGCAAGTGGCTGAATTGATGTCACCTGGCCCATCTTTAATGCATTCTCCTCTGTTCCAATCTGTAACATCATCCCAGTTATGCAAAGCTGACTGAAGGTTGTGCCAAGTTCAAATGAAGTGTCTATTTATCAATGGGAGGTTTCCTGCTGGAGCCAGGGATGTTAATATTGAATATGCCTAATGGCATTTTTCAAACTCAAACAAGTCCTGACTCACTGCTGAACAGTTTGAAACAGAAATCTCAGCTGATGGGTGAGTTCTGCCTCAGAAATGCCTTCTGGAATGATGGCTTGTCATTATTATACAATCCTCCCCACAAAACCAACCAGGGCAGGGGCCTGAGGAAGTCCAGGTTGTTCAGAAAACAGGCAGAGTTTAGATTTTCATGTCCCAAAGAACATTTATGTAGTATATAAATGGAGGTTGTTAATTACACACTTTACTTACACCTGTCTTAGGAGAGATGTGTCAGCTCCTGATGCTGAAATGGAAATTGCTCTTCACATCTGCTTTATCATCCTAATACACCATGAAATTGGACAAGAGTTTAAAAAGCATAATCCTGTTTGCCTAAACCCCCCAAAACCTACTCAATCCACCTCCTCTTCCTGTCCTGTCCTCCCTCGTGCAGCTTTTGAGCTCCATGACCAATTCTCACCAATTCCCAGATTGTGTAACCATCTCAAAACTAAGGGATCTCTGCAAAAATAGAAACCTCAGGTTTGCAATAGGAACACATCCTGCTTTTGTACTGAAAACAGGGGGGAAGAAAAGTAACACCTCCATTTGTCCTGTCCCTTTCCTCCTCTCCAGGACAGGGATGTCATGAACTCCTCCTCTGTGTGAGGAACTTGGGCTGGAATTCACTTTACGGGGCACCAGAGACTCCAACACCGAGAGACAAAGCCATGAGAAAGCAAAGCTTCATTAGTTTCACTGCTCGTGGAAGTGCTTGTTAATGCAGACACTCCATTTTTAAAATGTGTTTTCTCTGAGCACAGAGCCTGTCTGCTGGAATTAGAGCTCCCCAGCAAACGGGCCCCTTGCCAGTTCCAAAGGAACACAAATTAAGGCTCCGATGTTGGGAACGTTTACGCGCGAGCTTAATTTCACAGACCAGAGGGAGTCGTCACAGCTCTGGAGCTGGAAGGGTTTTGTTAAGTGTTTGCAGGCTGTTTGTGGGGGGCTCTGGAAATCACCAGCATTTTTGGCACGTGGATTATTTGCTCACTGTGATTGAGTGCAGCACTGACAAATCCACCTCTGGAGCAACAGGGGAAGGAGGTGTTTAAGGACCCTGCAATGGACATTTGTAATTCCAGCTTTTCTGATGAGGTGGTGGAGTTGGGTTCATCTGTTGCAATGTCTACACTGGCTCTATTGTCCTTTAAAAATGAAAAAAAAATATTCTTGGGGAGAACAATTAGTGGATGCCAAGTTAGTTCTAGTCAGCAACAGCAACATCAGGCTGAGAGGGGAAAAAACTGATAACAGAGGTGTGACCCTGCCAGATCTGCCCAAAGACAGATTTTCAGTATTTTCCTCCATGATTTTCCATTCTCTCAGTCCTGTGCTCCATTCAGAAGGGCAGCCCTGCAGGGTGTGCTCCAGGAGGGGAGGGAACACCCAGGGTTTTGTGTGTGCACACGAGAGGACTCTCTCCAGCCTCAGGGAGCAAACCAAAATGAGCTGTTGATTTAAAAGCAGGAGAAAACCAAGGAAGAGAGATCTGAGAAGGGTGAGCTGGAGGCTCATCAGAGCAGAGGAGACAGTGGTGGAGGGACAAGGAGGGCACTGAGATGGGAGTGAATTCAGGGCAGGAACAGCCAAATCCCAGCTCTTCCTGCCCAATTTAGTGACCCCTGGGCCACCCCAGTGGTTCTGAGGACATTTTTGGGGTGGTTCCCTGAAGTTCACAGGACTGTGGCCTGCTGTGGCTCAGCAGAGATGCCACAGGGCCAGGCTGCTCTGAGTCTGAGCCTTGCAACCACACCAAACTCCTGTCCTTCATATTTCAAACCCAAATGCAGGGTCTTGGGCTGGCACAAATCCCAAAAACCTCGAGCAGCCCGACAGATTTACACCAGGGGGAGGTTTGGTACTGCCAGTTCTCCTTCAGAGCGTGTTCCTCCAAAGCCTCAACTCTTCTCTTCCAAAACACTTCAGTGGCTTTAAAAATACCCCTTCAAAGATTTAGACAGAATTTATCTGAATGTTTAATCCAACCTGTTGTGAGAACATGGATGCTGGAAGGGGAATGGGCTCATCAGGAATTCAGCATGGATGCACTGAGATCATCCCTGCAATGAATTGGAAACACTCTGCGTGTTCCTCCCCATTCAGGGCTCCAGGATGGTGTAATTTATGTCTAAATATTGCAGCCCACATTTGTCTGTGACATTGAACTACTGCACATTGTTTGGAAATGGAAGGGGACTATTTTTCAAACCCTGAGAAGATGAACAGGTAAGGAAGGCTCCCTGGGAAGATTTTATCACACGGGCTCTGCTTTCAAGCACAATTAATGAAAATGTGTATAATAGTTATAGAAACAATTTACCTAAACCCCCCCAGACTTTGAGCCTGATTCTCCTCTCCCTTCCATTAATATGGACCAGGAGTGTCTCCCTCTGAATCCCAAGGTAAATTATCAGCTGATTTCTGTTAACTCAGTGAGGTAAAACTAATGGAGCAAGAATTAGACCCTTTCCATTAACTGCTATATGTTCTTTCACATTTGAAATTAAGATTATACCAGACTGTGAGAGTAATAAAACATTACAGCCATTCTGCTGAGTTATTTCACTGACCTTAGTTGTTCCATTAAAGATGATTTCCATCAACATCAGCATTTCCATTTTGTGTCAGTTTTATACATGCCTTGCCTGTGGATGCCAGAAAATTTGCCAGTTCCTCCTTAATACTCTCAGAAAATGGATGAAAACCCCATAAAAACACCCAATATTGGACACAGGGGTTTTTTTTCTGAGGTATCTCAGAATAAACTCAGCTCTATCCAAAATAAAGGGAGAAGAGGAAGGTGGGGGGGAAGGGAAGAAATTGTAAATCCAGGTGTCATTTTTGCTTGATTAAGGATTCCTTTAGGATCAAAGAACAGAACATTTTGGAAAAGAAAAAAAAAAAGCCCTGCAAAATTCAATCTTAGAGGGTTGAGGGAAAAGCTACTGACACTCTCCCCATTTGCTGGGAATAAAGTGAGGAGAAATTTCCCTGGCTATATTTTTCATAGGCTGCCATTATTATGTTTATATGCTTGTTTTCCTCCACTGTGTATTTTGGAAAACAGCCTCAATCTTTCCAATGGCATCTGCAGCAGGAGGCAGAGCTCTCCCTGCTCCCATTTTGGAGCTGTTAGCCCCTCGTTTGTAGTCTGGAGGATTTTCCGTGAGCTTGAACTATTCATTGTGTTGAAGTACCTGGTTTCCATTAAAGCCTGATTAGATTTTAATGCCCAACTTTCTCGGGCTTCTTAGGAAATCCCAGCTATCAGGCATAAATAATTTCCCGACGACTTCAAACAGCCCTGACTTGTAATTAAGCAGAGCCATATCCAGGTGAGGGGAGAAGTGATGTGAAATGAAGGTGACCCAAACTTCAGAGGAATTTCAGGGAAAGCTGAGGCTTCCATCAGTTCAGCTGTTGTCAGCCTGGCTGTGGGCTTTGGAGAGGATTTAAAATATGCACTTGCACACAGGAATGCACAGATTGTGCAGATATGGGATTAAAAGCAGGTGTCTGGCTGTGAAAATGGGTTCTAAGGCATCAGTGCATCCTCTCTGCATGTTGCAACCGAGCAGATGCCCACAGAATGATAAAAAAGAAATAATGGGAAGTGATGTTTGTGTCTCAGGACATTGGGAGCAGCAGAGACAGATCCCAGAAGGAAGCTCTGGCTGGTCAACCACTGTGTCTCTGAGCAACCTGGATTATTACAGAGCTGCTTCACCTCCCTCAGGTATTCCCAGCACTTTGTAGAAGCAAAAAAACCCCCAAGTTTGAACAAGGAATCCGTGCTCATGCTCGAGGATGGCACTAAAGCTGCCTGCAGGGAACGGGAGCTGATCTCTGCCCTGGGATTTGGACCTCAAAATAATCTTGCCTGGACTATGAGGGATGATGCAGCAGGAGGAAAAGCAAAGCAGTGACACGAGGTGCATGTGTAATGCTGCCAGCCAGCCCAGGGGAAGGAAATGCTCCGTGTGCAAGGGAGAGCAGACAGTGAGTTTTGGGAGAGCAGACAGTGAGTTTTGGGAGAGCACACAGTGAGTTTTGGGAGAGCAGACAGTGAGTTTGGAGCGAGCAGCCAGAAGCAGACAGGCAGCACATGGCTCAGTCTCACTCCTGCAATCCCAAAATTATGTCCCAGCCTCTCCAGATCTCACCCTGGTGCTTTCTGAATTCCATCTCTGAGGTATCAAGCACTGGCAGGGACAGGCAAGCAAAGGCTGTGGGGTTTCATGTCCCATAATTAACCATAATTATCTTCATTATTTCTTCTAAAATCCCACTTCAGTTTCTTGTCTCTCCTGTTTCTTGTTATTCCAACTGCTTTGGACATCATTACCTTTTCCATCATATTTAGGGATCTTCCTGCACACTTACTGCAGCATTAAATACCATTTATTAACTATAAAAGCAACAGAAATTATTACAAACTTTGATCCTGCTTCCAGTGAAATGATGCTACAATTGCCATTCATTTTCAGCCAGCAGGAGCTGGAGAGTTTTCCTTCATCCTGTTTACAAAGTAAAGATAGAAGAATTCTCCTTCAACATGGATGATGGAATTAAAGCTGTGTTCAGCAACAAAATAGCTAAGACTTTTTAGGCATAAAAAGACAGTAAAATTTAAGATAATTAAACCCAGCTTTTTTTTTTTTTCCCTCATGCTATTGCTATTTATTACGGTTTCTCCTCTATTTTCTTCTCCCATTTTTCTCCCATCCTCCTTCCCAGGAGGAAGTTTCCATAATTTCTCTTACTTAGGCCACTTTCTTCTCTCTTATCAACTGGGATAAAGTGGGATAAAACCAGTTCTTGATCTCTCCTTAACATTTTCAGCACAGGAATAAGTTGCTGCTCATGTTTGAACACCCCAAAACTGATTTCTAAACTAAGGAGCAGACATGGGAATAAGAAACTCCTGGGTTCTCAGATCACTGCAATCATTGTGTGTCACCTTGGATAATGAGGATAATGAACAGCTTCCCTCAGTAATTCATTCCCCCTTCTCTATGGTTACACTTCCTGAAATCCAACTGCTTTTGATTCAAGGGTACCACAGAGCAGAAAGTCCATTTAATTCCAAAAAAATAAGTTATTTTAATGGCTAGAACGTTCATTTCAAACTTGAATCAGCCTCACTTCAGCAAAAAAATCTTTTTAATATCTTTTCTTGCTGCTCGATCAAAGACTTGTTACCACCCCAAGTTCCTCCTCCATCACTGAAATAGAGCCAGGGGTGAGAAATGGGGGCCTGCAGGAGCAGGAGGAGCTCCCAGTGCCACAGAGCCAATGTTTCCTGTGGAGCTCTGATAACGTGCCCCAATGGCAAATCCATCCTGGGCATGGGTGTTATTTAATGGTTCCTTGTGTCCTTCTTGCAGCTGTGTGGGAAGAAAGGCAAAGCACAAAGGATCTGTGTTGCCACATCCGCTTTTCCAGCTGCAGCTCGGGTGGGGTCTGCAGCCCCTGATCCCCCAGTGAATCTCTGCTGCCTCCTGACCCCAGCAGGGCATTTCTCTGGGGTAAAGGAGGCAGGGGGCTGTCCCAAAGCAGGGCAGAAGGGCTGCTCTGGCCTCATCATCCCAAATTCACCGTGCTGCTGTGTCTCTGGGGGAAAGCAGCTCCCACTCCCACGTTATTCCCGTGAATAACAATCCAAACTCTGCTTTTCACATCCATAATTCCTGCTTCAGGCACCAGGAATTTCTCTCCTGAACATCTGTCTTGCCATGCAGGTCTCCAGCAAACAGCTGGGAGAAGCCAGACATGAAACCTGGGCTCAATCACCCCCTGCTCTGCTCACAAATCCAGATCCCAGGGGCTGAAACTCCTGATCCTGAGGGGAGACACAGCAAAGTGCTGCCCTGGCTTCCCTGGAGTCACCAAACCCTTCTCTCCTCCATCTGTCCCAGGATTTACAGTGGATTTGCTGTTGTTCAAGACAAAGAAACTGTAATTCTTCTGCAAATAAAATCTTAAAATGAAAGAAACCATTTTTGTCAGTGATGCCAGAGAGGCAAGAGCAGCCCTAGGGCAGGGAACATCACCCTGGGCAGGGCACAGAGGGGAGGAATGGAGGTGCTGGTGGCACAGTCACAGCCAGGAGAGCAGGGATCAGCACTCCAGCTGCCCTGCCCACCCAGCTGGGACAGCATTTGTGTTCCCCAGCCAAAGAGGAGGGGGGAAAACCAGCTGGAAAACACCACAGAGAAAAATCATCAGGCTTGGAATATCAGCAGCAGCATTTCAATGTGCTCAGGAAAGAAAATTTATCTTTAAACGAGTGAGACCAGTGAAATAAAGGTGGCACTTGAATATTCTGCTAATTCTCTCCCAGTTGGGGGTATTTTGAGGGCTGGTCCCAGGAAGGATTCACAGGGATTTCTTTCCAGGGAATTCTGTGGCGTGGCTCCCATTGTCAGCAAGGCAACATGGGCAGAACATTTCCTTCCCTTGCCACACCAAATGTTGCCCTGCACCTCTGCCTGGGAATAGAGATAGAAAAGGGGAAAAGTGGATTGTGGGGATGTATTTGTGAATAAATCAGTGAGCTGCTCCATCTCTTTGCAAACACATTAACTTTGAGTGACAGAGACACCCAGAACCCTCGAGTGTTTGCCTCAGACTGCTCTCCACCTCACTTGAGTAGCACTTGAGAGGAATAATGGGGATTAATTTAGACACTTGGATATACTTTCCAAAACTACAGCAAAAAACTTGACTGCAGATTTGTGCTGGAAGAGTTGAAGATATCAGCACTTAGATTAAGATGAGAGCTGAATTTTTAAAATAGCACCTTTTTTATTTTTCTTGGAGCCTGTACTAATTGCAAAAGCGTTTTATATTTGGAATAATTGTCCTACATTTGTTTCCTGCCATGCACACGTCTGCAGGAAAAGAAAATGAGAAGAAATGGAGGTTTCAAAGAATCCTAAATGCTAAAATACAATTTATAGATATTTTCATGAATAAAACTCAATTCATGGCCAAGAATTCATTTCCTGCTTTCTTTCTTTTCCAAGCCACACCTTTTTTCTCTTACACTGCAACTGTTCAGTCTGACTAAAGAAGGGACATTAAACCAAACCCTAACCAAGAAATTAATTAATTTACGATTCCACTCTGACAGTGCTGTCTGATTCTGCCCCAGATGTTTTGTCTGAAGCAAACAAGTTTTCAGCTTTGAACTTTACAGGGCAAAATTGTCTTTTAGGAAGAAATTTATGGCCAAGCACTGCCTGGAACTCGGGCTTAGCAGTGATGTACCTGATTTAATCTGTCATGTTTTAATAGGCAAGGCATTTACCTATCTCCATAGGAGCTCTGTCTCCCTGGAATGGATTTGTTTCAGTGCAGGCTGAGGCATCTCTTGCCCAGGATATATGTTTCAATTACATTTCAGTGCAAAACACATCCTCTGCAGGAATCTTCATACTCCAGGATCTTGAGTGATGGAACTTTTTAAGTGCTGGAGAGCCCAGCACTGAAATCTTTATTCAGGCAATCTCCCCCCAAAGGCAACTATTCCTCTCAGCAACACTGATCAATACCCCAATATGCCAGACCAAAAAGCCTTAGCAGGAATGTGGATTCCTTCTGTTCCTATCAATAAAATATGTAATTAATTGAAAATTGAAAACTTTATTAATTTGAGTTTGATTTTTTTTTCCTTTTCCATCAGCCCTGTTTTCAGCCACGTATGGATCCAGCCCAGATTGGATTCTGGCACGGAGCAGGGAAGCTCCAGTAAGGTTCATAAAATCAGATTGAACCTAAGATCTAGAAGGCAGAAAGGGCTGGGAAGTGAAATAGCTCATGTGCACTGGCTGCTGAATTGACTTTCTATATACAAGTTCCTCTGGTGCAAGGGCCTGGCTGGCATGGAAACCAAATCAGAAATTTCTGACATGCAAACAGGCCAAGTTAAAGAGTGGTGGCACCTCAGAGCTGTGGTTTGCTGGGCACTGAGGGCTGGGCAGGGCTCTCCAGGGCAACAGGAGCCACCCAGGCTGATCCCATTTCCATCCCAGCACTGCTCCCAGAGCCAGCAGGAGCTGGGGAGATGCAGAACTGCAGGAGTCAAGGCAAAATCCCACCCGATTTTCTGCCCTCTCAGAGGTTTTTAATGGCAGCTCAAACCCAGGGATGGCTCTGCAAGAGGAAAAGCTGGGAAGGGGGAAGGATGTGGGAGAGATCCAGGGATTTGAACAACTTCCCCTGTGCCACATCCTCAGCTGGCTGGAGACTCAGGGTGAGCCCAGGAGCTGCAGGAGGGGCAGGGAGAACCCTCCATTGCCACAACCTCCTCGAGAAGCTGCTCAATCTGACACCTCCCAAAGCTGAGGATAAATACTTGTTTGATTTTTTTTTTTCCATTCAATTAAACTCAAGACCTTCCACAATTTGCAAAATTTCCCTGCTGCATTCTTGGTACAGCCATTGGCTTCTTGTTCACAAGAGTTGTTCCTTACTGGAGTTAAAGCCTGAACCAAGTGAAAATAATCCTGTAAAGACAGGCAATAGATACAGATATATGAGATTTATATGCTTTCCACATTAACAGGGCTTCTGTTATAAATCCCTATTAATCAGGCATTCCATCAATATAAAGTTTTCCATTAAATCCAGAGAGGAACTGTAGCAAGTGTAATCACAGAGCTTGTTTAATACAGTGCAATGATTCCAACATTTTCATCTCATCTGTCTGGCTGCAGAGCTCTGCCCCTCCTGAGCTCATTGCTGAGTGGCTGAACAGCTCAGTGACAAAGTGGAAAATTCTCCTGAGTATCAACAGTGGGGGAAGAAAAAAATTAAAATCCTCCTGTCTGACTGTCAGCAGTTGCAAAGTGAAGCCAGAATGGGGAATTACAAGTTTCAGGACAGGTATTTACAGGCTTTTTGGACCCACAGCTCAACAGTTGGAAAAAAAAAACCACCTCAAATGTTATTGTGTGTTATTCTTCCTACTTTTGGTTTTTCAGGTGACATCTGGACACTTTGCAGCAGCAAAAGGAGAAGTGAAAAGCTGCCCTGACTTGGGTGAGGCACAAATGGAAAAGGTGTTTTATTTTGTGTGCTCTGTGTATTTGTTTTTGTCCAGTGTCAATACAGGAGAGGCAAAAGAGGATAAAACAAGGAAAAGCAGACAAAAGGAAGGGATTGAGCCACTCAGATCCTGCAATGAAGTGCTGTGGAACAAAGCCACGTTTTTTAAAAGGGAACATTACACAGCCTTGTTGAAATTAAATAGTGGGTATTGAGTTAAAAAAGACCTGAGAGAGAAGAAAATGGAATGGAACAGCATTGGGAGGAGGGATTTTTACCTCACCTGGTTTCACTGGTGAGAAGTCAATGAGGAGGAGAAAAGCTGCTCAGGGATCATTGGGCTCCTGCTCCCTTGATGTGCAGTGAGATGTGGAGGTGGGGTGGGCAGTGCTCCACCTCAGGGCACTCCTGAGGCTGCCAGCACCTGCAAGGGTTCAGAGACTCCCGTTACAGGGGTATTTTTGCTTTAAAAAAAAGTAAAAAACCCTGATATTTTAAATTTCTTTATCATCTCAAGCCATTCTTTTGGTACATCCCTGGTGGAGTTTTGTCCTGTTCCGTCTTGTTTGTCTCAGGTAAAACTCCCAGGGCTGACTCTCAGCTCTGCCCTGGCACCTTCAGCTTCCTGAGACAAAGGGCATTTCCAGAGAAGCTGCATTTATCTTTCGGAACATCCTGTCACTAGATGGGACATTGCAGGGAGGGAGATGAAGTAGAAAACACAGGGGAAGGGCCAGAACTGGTTTATTTTCCCCTGCTGAAGACAATCTCACATGCCTGGCTCAGCTCAGGGCTGTGCTCCAGCACTCNACTAGATGGGACATTGCAGGCAGGGAAGTGGAAAACACAGGGGAAGGGTCAGAACTGATTTCTTTTCCCCTGCTGAAGACAATCCCACATGCCTGGCTCAGCTCAGGGCTGTGCTCCAGCACTCAGGGGCTTCACCCTTCAGAGGGAGAGCTGTTTGTGGGGTCCATCCTGGCTCTCTGCACCCTGGCTCTGCATGAACAAGGGCACAATGGCAGAGATAAACCCTTCTCTGCCCTCTCTGTTGATGTTTTAGCAAGGCTGAGCTTGGCTCCCTGATCTAACACCACCATTTTCCCCATCAGACACAACAAACAGATTTTGAGAGCAGCTGGAACAGCAGAGGAAGAGCCAAACATTTTCAAACATGGGCAGAACAGAATCTTTACCCTTTCCTTACACTTCTCTCTTCCTCCTGTGCCAGTTCCATGTCTCTCTGCAGACAATGAGGTTTCTTTTCAGGAATAGTCTGATATTTCTGCCCAAGAACAACAGATGTGCTCCAATTTTGATATGTTCTGAGGCATCCCTCACTCATGACCCCTGATATCCTTTGGCAGTGAAAATCTCCCTGCCTCTGTTTCTCTTTCAGAGCTAATAACGCTGTGCATTTACACAGCAAATTCAATACATCTGCAACCCCCAGTTCTGCAAGCAGAACATTATTATTTCCTGGCCTTTTCAAAGGCTTTTTGGACTGGAATATAATGGAATGGCTTTTAACAAGGCCTCCCCCAAAAGGAGAAAAGTCAGGATGGAGCAGACTTTGCTATCAACACATTAAGCAACTCAGCTGAAACCCGAGCTCCATTTTCAGGTGTATTCTTAAATCATAAGGCAAGCAACAGAAAGTTAAATCACAGTGACAGCAAAATGCAGTTTAATTCAAAGTTAGCAGGTCAAGAAGGATCCTCACACTCACCTCAAGCCATTAATTCAGATAAACCCCCCCAGCTGCTGCAGCCCTCGAGGGTTTTATTTTCCATATTTCTGCCTGTCAGCTCACACAAACGAAGAAAAGGAGATTTTATTTTTATTCCCCCTCCAAGATAAGGGTTTCAATTGACTTCTCCACCTTCGTGGAGCACTTGGAAAACACCCACATTCCAGAAATGTGGGAAAAGCCCTCTGCCTCTGCATTGCCACAGGAGCAGAGCAGGGAGCTGTGCCTGGCATTGCCACCCTGCTCCCTGGAGCCCTCCGTGCCAGGCTGCCTCCAGCAGCCCTGGAGATGAGCAGCAGCTGCCAGCAGCTGTCCCCTGAGCTCCCCAGAGAACAATGAAGCAAATAATTCCTTTAATTATTTATCAAGGGCTGCTTCCTCAGTCAATGAATTTGTTTGGCTGTCTCCTGGAGGCCTGGCTTTCTGCTTTGTTGGGCTTTTCCATGGGCATTTGAAACATGTTCCATTGCTCATTAATATCTACACAAAACTTCTTTTCCTACTTCTCTTTTTATAATTTTTTCTTTATTTTTGTATAATCCTATTCTTTTGTTTTATCCTGTTGCCTTTTTGTTGCTTTTCTTCTGTGCCTGATATTTTATGAGACACAACTCGACTTTTAATTAACCTTTTAACCACTCTCTTCCTTTGCTCCCTTCCTCTGCCTTCACATTGGAAAGAACTTGGCACATGGATTATTTTAACTGTCCACTGGGCCACTGAATTCCCTGTGTATTTTCAGGATTTGACTTGGGGAAAAAAACCTGGCCTGTTCTTGTGAGTGAATCTCCTCCAAATAAGCCCATTTGCAGCTTTGTTATGAACTATTTTAATCAACAGCTGTGAAATGGCCAATAAACCAAATTTGTATTCTGCTCTTATGCAGCGGGAGAGGAGATTCATTAATTAAAAAACAAAATAAAACAAAACAAGAAAGCCAAATAAAAATCCTTCTTTCCTTCCTGAAGTGGTGCCTGGTTTGGGTGAAACTCCCCAACTGCCACTGGTAAAATGACCTTTTTTTCCCCCCCCTGAATTTTGGCAGCTGTACCAAAGAAATGAATCAAAGACCCTGAAAATATCTCCTTTAAAAAGCACAGAGGAGTTAATTATTCCTGTTAATTATCCAGACTAGAACTGAGTCAAGAACAGGAGGAAGAGGAGAGTGAAAGGGGAGAGAAATGGGAGGAGCAGAAGGAGTTTTTTCACCCATCCACTGTCTGGTCCCAAATAATCAACAATCAATTGTATTCCTTATACAAACATATCTTTCTATCTATAAACATCTATTTTCAGGTGCATGGATATAATCTTGCATTTAAACATATTTAAATGGGGAAAAAAAGCCTGAAAAAGTCCCTCATGACCCCATCCCTCCGTGCTTTGCACACATCTCCCCCCAGCAGAGGCTGCCTGTCTGTTCAGAGGTGTCTGGTGATTATCCAGCAGGGATTATTCCCTGCAAACATCGTGCTTGTTTTTTATCACTCCTTCCACGTGCAGTTTACAGCCTTTGTTTGCCTCAGAATTGCACAGGGAAATATGAAAGCAGCCAAATCCCAGGGAAACAGACACAAGAGAAAAATGAAATTAAGTCAATCTTACAGGGAGAGTACAACCTTCTCTTTCATGCCTGCACAAAAAAAAATTTTAAAAATTGAAACATTAACTACACCTTGAAAAATAAAGCCTCCTGCTCTAACACAGAGGATGGTTTCAATCACATCCACGTCAGATGTTGTTGAAAGAATTTTGACATTTTTCAGTTGGTGGAATTTTGTCTTTCATACCCAATATCCTGCCAGGAGTGCTGCATCCCTGTGCTAGCTCACCTCAGGGGTCATTAAAGACACACAAAAAAAAGTCTTTTAAATCCATAAACTGAAAAAATAATCAGCAGGAGAGAGTATGTGGAATATATCCTTGCAAAGCTTCAGCTCAGTGTGGTTATTGTGGCAGAAATCTTTTATTATTAGGTCAGGTGTGCACTCAGCCCACTACTGAAATAAAATCACTTCCTCTCACTTCTATAAATTTTAGAAGGAGTCTACTCATTCCAGAAGTGCAGAATGATAGAAACAAGCCACATCCACACCAGTTGCCCACAGAACTCACTCCCTTTCCCCCATGAAACCAAAATAAAACCCTTTCAAAAATTATGACCTTCCCAAGGAAACTCTCAAAAAACTCCAAAACTTTTATTTTGCCATTGTCATTATTCCCACCTGAGCAGCAAGAATCAAATTCCTGCTGGGAAAAGGCAGAGGTGGCTTGGGGTTTGCTTAGAATTCCTCAAGGTGTGGTTTCATCATTTCCATCCACATCCCAAATCTACCAGCTGATTTGGAAGGAGCCTGGAGTTGCTGTTGAGGAAATCCCACAGATCTCAAACTTCACACAAATGTTTGGTGCAGCAGTGAAGGTTCTTTCACGTTGTTTTGGGTCATTACTTCACAATTCCTTATTTTCCTCCTGCTCAAAAAAACCCCAGTATTGGTAATTTCTCCTCCCAGACAAGGACTGGGAGGAGTCTCCAGCCAATGTCACTCATCTTCCTCAGTGATTTTGGACAAGTCTGGGAGGATCTGTGGATAAATACCCACAAAACCCTCTGAATCTTCAAAACAAATCACCTTTTTCTCATGGCCAACAAACCTCAGAACCTCACACACATCTGCAGCCACTTCCTGCAGTCTCCTCACTGGGATCCTGGGCTTCCCCCTCTATTTGAAAATAAGATGTTGATAACAACTGAAAATACAGAACACTGAGAAGGGCTGCTCCTCTCCTTAGACCCCTGACTCATTATCTTCAAGTCAAAATTTCTCTAATTACAGCACAAATCATAAATAAATTGGCACATGAAATGTTTTACTTGGAAAGGAAGGAGCATTGCTAATTACTTTATGTTAATTTCTTAAAATAAACCCCTAATTAAGCAGCAAATAAATGCATTCCATTATTTTGATTATTGGAAAAATGTTCCATATGATGAATGTCAACTTTTCAACAATAAAATGGCACATTACTTGCTACCATAATGGACATGAAATTGAACCTTTTTGAAGTATAAATGACAAAATAGTTTGGGAAACAACATTTGAGCCTTTTAACTCCCCTAAAATATGTTTACCTTGGCATGAGAGCAAATGAAGAAGCCTCACTGGCTGCATTTCAAACTCATGTCTTGGGCCTTTTCATTCTAGACTGAAAGTTGATGCTGCTGGAAAGCTCTTTACTGAATTAAAACATTTTGGATCAGGTAATTGGATGGGAAATAAGATGTTCAAAATTAAAAACTGGACTGAAAGTTGAGGAGATTTAAACACTTTAGTTTTTTTCATCACATCTTCTCATGGAATATTTCTTTATTGTCAACACTTTATGGAAGTGAAATGCACTTTCAGTCCCAGAGTGGGTTGGGTTGGGTTGGGACCTTAAAGCCCACCCAGAGCCACCTTCCAGTGTCCAGCCTGGCCCTGGGCACTTCCAGGGATCCAGGGGCAGCCACAGCAAGAATTCCTTTCTCATATTCTAATCTAACTCACCCTCCTTCATCTTAAGGCCAAGTTAATATAAAATATTTCAAGGCCCCTCTCCAGGATTTTTGTAGGAATCCATTCACCCTCCTTAGTTCAGCTCTGTCCCTCTGTTTCTGGGCACTTTATCCCTTTCCATTACTTATGAACAGCCCCTATTAACAGACCTGCCTCCTTTAGAACTCCTTCATTTTTTGTAATTCCTTCTCCATCACATCCCTGAGTGTTCTGCTGAGAGGAGAACAGACACTGCTGAGAGCAGAGGTTAAAATGTCTTCACACAACCTCCCCAAAAGCAGGGATCTGCATTTGAACCCCCTCCCTGCTCTCCCTGGTAGAGGGTAGGGGCTGTGTGCTCAGGAATTGATCAGCCAGGCACAATTTCAGCCCAGGTTTAAAGGCTGGGAGCAGTTTAAGGAGCACACAGCTTTTTATGTGTGTTAAGCTGTTCATGCTGAAGCACCAGGTGCCCAGGAGACTTTTGCTCTGGGCTTGCTTCACACATTCCACTGTGACCTCTTGTCCCAGCTTCACACAAAACCTGAACAGGGACATCATTCCTGAGCATCTCCTGTGCAGCTGTTCTTCCCTGGGCACAACTTGTTTTATTTCCCCCTGCATTCTGCTCTGCTAAAGATGCTCCAAGTGAGCCCAAATTAGGCTGATTTGTCAGAGCAGCACAGTGAGGGTGAGCTGGAGACTGGCACACAGGAGGAGCAGAGCACAGTTTTAACCTCATAAAATTTCACAGTTGCCTCAGCACATAAAAGAATAGAGAAGTTGTCTTAATTTTCTTACTCTCTCCTGCTGTGGTCTGGTGTTCTAGATTCTCATATCCACTCCTCAGGGACACATCTTTCCCATCAACTGGTCAGCTGAGGTCTGAGTCTTTTTTATAAAAATGTCTTTTCTTTATCATCACCATTTTGAGGGTTTGATTCCAGTCCTTGGCTGTGAAGGTGCCCTGCCCTTCACAACAACCCTCCGTGTGTGATTGCTTATAGCAGACTGCCACTACATGAAGTTTTTCATGAGAACCAGACCAAGATGGGTTTTCCTCTAAGATCACTCTTTTATCTATGATTTCATGTGTATCAATTATTTTTTTTTTGCTTTTGAATGGAAGGAGATGTGTCAAATGATTTGTGGGTGTTTGGTTTGCAAACCACAGCATGTGCTGGAATGGTCATTGCCCAGCTCTGAATTGGAATTTCTTGTTTTAAATTCATCAAAGAGCCATGGAATGGCTGGGGCTTAAAAAGACCTTAAAGATCATCTCATTCCAACCCCTTGCCATGGGCAAGGACACCTTGCACTAGACCAGACTGCTCCAAACTTGTCCATAATCCTTTAGGGAGAGTTTCATCCTGTTGGGGAGCAGGAGGCAACTGGGGGTAATTCAGAACTGCTTGGGTTCCTCAGGAGCTGCAGTTTCCTGAAAAACCACAGGAAATTTGGGTCCCTGCCCATCCCATGCCCAGAACACAGAGTGCAGCCTGTGAGGTGTCCCCTCCTGGGACATGGCACAGCCACTCTGCAGGCACAGGAGCTGCTGGGCCACCTTTCCCATGGAGAAAAATCCTCCCTGTCCTCGTCTCCACGTGGCTCTTCCCACCAAGGAGAGCAGCCCCTCTTTGGACACAGAATCCTGAATTCTCCTCAGCTCCTGCTTTTCCTTGCAATAAAGCCATGACAAATCATGACATGAATGTGTCTGTTGTCATGTTCTGCAGAGCAACAGGGGTTGAGCTGGTGACAAAGTGACCTCAGTCAGGTTTCCTTGGAATCAGCCCAGGCCATGGCCAAGGAGTGAAAAAGGCAGAACCTTCTCTCCCTCTCCCTCAAACACAAACTCTTCTTCCCATCAAATGTCCTTCTGCAAAACCTTTGTGCTTCTCAAAGAGGAAACGCTCCTGGATTACATTTTTTTTTTGACAAGATAGATGAGAGGGTTTTCACATGAGACCAAGGGAAGTAATGAGCTGTAATCTTTGAGCTGGAAGATATCTATCTTTTTTAATTACAGGTAGATTATTTCTATATTAGCCCCCACAGCAAAAGGCAGAGACACAGAGGTTTCTCAAAGCACTGCTGCAGAAAGACAAAGGGATTAGAAGAGTTTGGGACCTTGGCAGAAAAAAAAGAGATTTTCAAACTTGAGTCTATTTTGAATTTTACAACTCCATGCAATTTCTGTGATTCAGCAAGCAGGTATTTTGACACTTATTCACTACAAGTAAAAGGATATTGCCATCACATCAGGGAGCTGGTTATTAGATAGTCCCTGCCAGCATTTCTGCCTCAGTCTGACGTGTCTCCACTGTCCTTGTCAGAGGAAGCTGCAACCTTCCCCTCAGCTAGAACAACTGAAACCCATTTCACCAAAATACCTCTTTGCATTCATATTCTTACATCAGATTCCCTTTATATTTTACCTGAAAGAAGGAAGTGCTGTCTGACTGTGATGCTCCCTCGAGATACATTTTTGGATTGCAATTTTTGCTCTTCCACTTGTGTTTGCCAAGGCCTTGGTGACCCCTGGAGCCTTGGAGGAGTTTTGCCAAAGGCCCCGTGGTTTAA
>VWYE01022070.1:0-12631 GCA_013398995.1 Alaudala cheleensis
GGGGTGGGGAACAGACAAACAGATCTCCCTTTTCCCTCTTTTTCTATAAAAGTCATGCTGCGCACCGTCTTGAAAACCAAGAGAAACTGAACAGAAGTTGACAGAGTTCAGCCTAGTTCTCCTTTAAAGTTTCTTGAAAAGAGTAAACACGACTGTGGTGAAGATTTTTGGAAAATTGAAAGAACTTACAAGAAGTAAAAAGCAAAGAAATGGAAAGGAACAATCCAAGATGTTTACATGTATTAATTCATTTATTTATATTCCCTGCTTCTCAGGGTTGCACAACTTCTACATCACATTAATTCAAAATTAGTATTGTCTTTATTACCTATGACTTAGCAATTTTTATGCACTCGAAAGTACCACTAGCTACATATGCTCTACCTTCCTCCATTCTTTTAAATTAATGCTGAAGACACAAGAAACATGCACATGTAAGGTTTTAGAGTACAGTTCTTTGGTCAGGTACACATTCCATAGTAAAGAAATGTGCTCTGACACTATTTTACAATCAGCAGTAGCAATACACAGCAGCAAAAAAGGTGATCCCCATGACACTTTGCAGCAGAAATTACTATCTTAACACAGCAAAACTAACATGTTTTGGCAGGCTCAAGATCAAAAATACATTGGTTTTTACACTTGTGTTAGAAAACACCAAATGAAGTAAAACAACAAGTGGTTTCTTTGCAGACAGGACCTTTGCTCCAGCGCTGGACTGGCAGGGAGGAGGGAGACAGGCAGAAGGGTAAAATCACAGTAACACTGCAGCACTTCAGCCATTGAACTCCACATATTAAGTTCAGTGTTAATTAGTAGGATGTTGACTCAACAGATTGCTCCAGAGTAGTAAAGTTCCAAGTCTGCTACAGGCATTGGATATTTACCAGCTGCACACAGAAAACTTGTGCTTCCAACACTGGCATCCCATTCTGCAAAGTAAATATCTCCCCTTCCCAGCTTCTGCCATAAAGAATTTCAAACACTAAAATCAAATTATATCCTTTAGCATTTTAAAGACATTATCTATATTCCACAAAATTCTGGTTTTCTTTTAGAGTTAGGAAGTTCTAACATATAGGATGAAATTATTATAATGCTTTGTGTTTAAAGTGTACTAAGCAGTGCAAAGCCACACTTCTATGATGTAGGATCCAGGGAGAGGGCTGAATGATCTCATCAATGTGGCTCTGAGACAATGTCGGCCACATCAGTCCTTTCGTACAAAGATAATTTCTTTAAAAATTGCCTTAAGAAAGAACAGTTTCATTAAAATTAGACTTCGATTTGAAGTATATGTAAATAAAAAACGTTGGCTGACATGGTCAGCATGACTCAGTTTGGAACATGAAGTGCTGTGTGACTGGCTCCAGAGCAATGGCCTCTCACCTTCACATACCCATGAGCAGCACAGTGACACAAATAACACTGCAAGCAACACCCTACTCTTCTTGGGTTGCTATCTTTTCATTTTGCCTTCTGTGGATACTCTGAAAGGCCTGAACTGACAAACATTGCTCCAGAACTAATACTTCTGATTCACATCAAATAGACAGCTACAATACAGAGTCACATTTAATTGACTTTCAGTTCCAGTGCAATTTAAGTTAAACTATTCTCTTTAATACATTTTTAAATTATAAACTACACTAGAAAGACACAGTAATTTTAATAATTTCATTACTTTCTGTCTGAAGTTGCTTGTGAACTTGTATGTAACAAAATCAATTATATTTATATGTCAAATTACCATTAATTGAAGATAGGGCACCCCCAGGGCAGACAAGTGAGCTACTAGTTGAAAGAGGTAATCTCCAATGATCAATAGGGTGCTAAAATGTGCCTAGGAATATTTCCATTCCTATAGACTAACTCTGTGGGCTTTGGTCTATAATGGTACAATTTACCTGGCAGATCTCCATAATGCTTTATTCTCAAAGAATTGAACTGAGAGCAGCATTTCAAATGGACAAGTAGTCAAATTGCAATGAGCTCCTGTTTGAAAATAATTTTGTAAGAATCCAGTTCTTTAAGTGATCTGAGGCTGTTTAACATGGGAGAAAAATGTGCTACTTGATTCCGGACCAGCAGGAGCCAGTTAGCTCCTTAGTACAGGCAAAAAGTTGGCAGAATTTTCCAGTCTTTTGCTCTTGTGGAAGTAGCAGCTTCTCATAGTTGTGGAATTCCTTTATGTACTCAGAACACGCCTAAAAATGATGTGGCAAACTGAACAGCCTGCTATAATTAGCACTTCTTAAAAACAGTTTTTCTCTTGCAAAGCTAGAAGCAATTTCCAACTAAAAATTATTTTAAAAAATATTTCATTACTCCTATTAATGAATAAAACATGTTAAAAACGTTTGGATGCTACACCCACTACCTAACACTCAATGTACAAAAGCAGACATTTAAAAACATAGCACCTGCCCTTGCTCAGGTGAAAAGAGCTGAAAGTTGTTTCCTGGATCACAGTTGTAAAGGCACCATGGTATTTAATGCCTTTCAAGCCTAAAGAACAGTTAGGCTGCCTCTTTAGCTTTCACTAAAAAAGATCACTAAAGAACATAAAAATTCCTATTCTCAAGATTATTCTATTTTCCAGCCTAAATTTTTATCACAGCCCATTCATTCTTTTGCAAACACTGCCTTAAATATTAGGAAAGCTTGCCTCACTTCTCAGTTCTCAACCAGATATATACATTTCCTGTATATGTTTGTGCACAGCCAAACAAAGACAGCTGACAATCACTTTTACTCCTTGGTATCCTGCCAAATGATCAGCTCACTGTACTGCCTATTCAACCTTCTTGAACATCAGTGACCAAGACATTGTCTAATCTGTTTCAAGACTGAAAAATAAAGGCAACAATTATCTTTCCCAGTCACATGGATGACCATTACAACTGCCCTAAGAATCGAGATTTTATATTGTGTCTGCTAGTTCTTGAAAAGTGCAATGTGTAGAGGGTGTATTCAAGTTACAGCAATTTCATTTCCCTCCTTTTGAATAATATACATTTGAAAATTAAATTATTAAATTACACTGGATCCAGCACATCTGATTCCACTGTCTTGTAGATTTTGCTCAGAAAGACTTCCACATTATCATCACCCAAGTGACAGATATCCAAGATGCAGATAACGTGTTTGCCATCGAGCTCCTTTGCTGCTTTTACAATTTCATCTAGAAGTTAAGGAAAGGTGGTTTTTAAAGTTATTTGCTGTATACTCTGTACACAATAAAAAGGTGTACAGAATTGATGCTTTCCATACAGTAATGTGTGTATGTTCAACCTCCTTTCAGTGAAAAATTTTATTCATAAATTCCATCACTAAAAATGATGGCAACAGAATTAGATATGAGTTTGTAGTTTGGATATTAAAATACTGTCTCCAGAGGATGAGAACAGCTCCAGCAAAAACTGCCTTGAAAGTTCAGTATTACAGCAATTTACTAAAGGAGGTGAAATAGAATTCACATCTCTTTCACTGAAGGGGTGAACAAGAGTACACCAGAGATTTCTCTTGCACTGGAAGATAAACCAAGAAATGACAAATGAGTGACATCAGTGAAAGGCAGTCTCACCTGAAAGAGGAAACGTGTCATAAAGCTTCCCACTGCTGGTGGCCTTCGGCTGGCATGGAGAGATACAACTCATACAAGACAATAATGTATCATTCTGAATGTCTTCTAGTTGAAATAAGTGGGGCTTGTCAGGGCAAAACAGTGGAAGAAAAGCAACATCTATTGCTATGTCATGGTTTATACCTGTTGAAGTAAAATATTTTATGTTAGTAGAAAACTTCATATTCAGCCCATCAGCAACTTTGCAAGTGTATCACTTCTCTATTTTATTTTAAAAATAACTGCATTGATTTTTATTTACATGTTCTTCGTCCATTAGTTAATAACTAAAGTCTAGAAATATGTTTCTATATAGGATTATACCAAAGCACATTCAAATTAATATGATGTCATGAAATACAACGGTTTAAGGCTAACAATGCTGATAGTTCAGAAAACATTAAACCTTGGAATCCACTTCATCCTCCATTTAACTTTATCTGCAAAGGCAGAGAAATTAACTTTACAACCAGTAACATGTGGCAATGCAGTGCCACTTTCATCTTCAATATTGCATTGTCAGTCCCAGGATTCTAATGACTTCAAATATTCAAACACCTTCTCTGGAAATTTCCCTTAGCAAATAATAGAAACTTTTGAATTACGGGAACTTAACATGAGCATTGTTAAACAAAGCAATTCTTGTCTCCTTTTAAAGGGAAAACAAAATCAAACTTAATAACCCTCAATAAAGCTAGCAAAGAGATACACATCAACTTGCATATTTATATTTAAATAAATGAAAATCAATCAACTGACACTTTATTGTTAGAAGCAGCATGGAGCAGCTAATGGCTAAAATACAGCCCTTTATTTTCTAGCACAGAAAAAAGGTACTTTAGGAGCAACAGTCTGAAAAAACCAACTCAACAAGGATAATGCTGGAAAGAAGCACTTATAGTTGTCTTTTTCCTTTTAGCAACACTAACTTGTTTCTCTCCAGCAGAAAGTCAGCTGATGAGTGCAAGTGAATAATTTGCCTGATTATGTCAGGTTGAAATAGTGAACAGGACCTACTTCTAACTGTAATAATCAGTAGTTTAAGGACTACACACATTCTTTAAATAACACTCATAAGACTGTTATTTAATATAATATATCAAAACCTGAAATTATACTAAAAGTGATACTAGAACAAGATGTTCAGGTGTTTCATTGAAAGGTATGTCTAGTGAGAATAAAAATTACCCTAAATGAGGACTCTAAGAAAAATCTAAAATGTCAGTAATTTTTCAAACCTCAGGAAATACTCAGAATCAACTGATTCCTTTAGAGAAATCTATTCAGCTTCTAATGAACTTACTCTGCTTAACCTTTTTTACAAGCTACTTACCCAGAACTGTCACTTCGTAATACCCAAGGCCATTAGCACTTTTAAACTCATTGATGTTTTTATCTGTCCTGGCTTCTAGTGGCTGGTGCACTGCTGCATGAAGGTTGTACTGTTGCATAAGTAAGTCTTTGTGCACATAATCAAATTTACATGGGATACTTTCTGGGAAAATTTTGCTGTGATGAAAATAATTCATTAACTTGTCTTTCACTTGTGCCCACAGGTCACTCTGCCAGGAATCATAAGTTCTTCCAGTCACTTCATTTTCAGGTATATTACTCACTCCTTCTTGATCTGTTATAAGCACAGAAAACATCTAGTTGCTTATATGCTTATATAATTGTATCACTCTGTTAAATAAGAAATAATTTTCATTAGAACATTTCAATTATGAAGACATAGCAGAAATTAAATGGGCCAAGAGAAAATGCCAGGTCTTATGCTATAAAGTGCTTCTGAGATTGTAAATTAACTTAAAACTTGTATGAAGCTAAACTGAGAATTTATTGCCCATAATGGGAAACAATCCAATGCTGACCTTTCAGCCATCCCTTAGAACACAGCAGGGAATGTTGAGTAGAATGGCATTGACGCTACATTGCTACAGTGGTTCCCCAGAGGCTAATGCAGCCAGATGCACAGAGGAACTGTCTTAACAAAGGTTATAAGGATATCTCTGTTGCCTGGTTTGGACCTGAAGAGAAGTAGTCTTAAGCCTCCTAAGGTTACTACAACAACTATTTGCAACTTACCTGTGCAGTACTGCAAACTGTCTGACACAGCCTGTCCATTTTTATCTTGCACAGAATGTCCATGTTGATAATCCTCTAAGCTATAAAAAGAAAGTTATAATGTGCATACACATACATATATATATATGATCTCTTAAACCTAATTAACCTCAAATTCTATCCAGAACAAGACAGACTTCTAGTGATAAATGATACAAACTCCAGTGAATGAGCTGTTTCCTTATCGTGAGAGCTGTGTACAGCGGCTTCACACAACGAGACGCCCTGTGCTCAGTAAATCAGGTGAGTAGCTAGCCCTGCCTGATTCCTGGCTTTGGGAAACGGATGGGGAAGGGTTTTACACTCACAGCCCGGTGTCTGCTGCCCTCTACGGGCACCTGGCGGAAATACCACGTGTAGCACGGCCAAACATTACCGGTGACGAGCATGTGACTCGCTAGCGAAAACCTGGCGCTCAGTATGTGGCTGCACTGTCCTGTCATCCCCTTCAGCACCCAGAAACACAGCATGAATGGAGCCATGTCACCACTCCAGAATCCAAAATGACAGAAATGCCAAATCTCTATTTTCCTGTGGACATACTGTCCTGTTGTAGTGATCAGCTCAAAGAACCAAACTAGGTCTTTGCTAAGACTTTTTTTTTTAACCATAAAGTTTTGAATTAATGGTAAGAAACTATTCTTTATCACTCCCTAATAAATTACATAAGATATTATGCAGGAGAAAAACATAACAGGCACTCTGCAAACAAACATGGTAACATAAGCTCTTAGGCCCATTTATTGTTTTCTTCTTTGATCCATTCCTCTTATTAGAATAAAACTCACCGTGATGTCTGAAAAAACTTAGGGAAAGAACTATCTGGATTATCTTGCATCACAAACAACTGCAACAGGTTAGACTTTGTTAAGGTACCATTAAATTCCAGACTATCAAAGTAGTCAATAATAACTACAAGATACAGACAGTAAAAAAGGAATCAAAGGGTAACATGTTGTTTAGTGGACCATACTGTATTTCATAAGGATTCTTAGGTTTTTAAATAATTTTTTCTATTTCATACGAGAGCGTATCTTAAAAATTTCATGTCGAGGTTTCATAACAAATGGAAAATATCTAAAATAGTATCTAGTGAAAAGGGAAACACTCTGGGTTTTGAGTATGAAAGTATATTTTATGAAATGCACTCCCATCATGGCTATATCATCACTGAAGTGTGATGATATCCAAATCTAGGCTCAAAAGAATCCTCACTTAAGCAGTACAACCTGTGCAATTACTGCCCAGAAAATTTATTTTTACTTCTGAGATTTGGACCTGTCAAACATAAAATGAAACCCCAGCACAGTGTTAAGAAAGGTCTGCTCAGAAACCAACGTGTCAAGTTACATACACGCTAACATCTCTCCTTATTAAAGTACAGGATTAAAACAAGTCATACTGCTGGCAGGTGGATATCATGTTTTTTTCTTTTAAAATTGTCTAATTTTGGAAGTGAATAGGCTCTGATTTAAAGCAAGTACAGCCTCAGAAAAATACGAAAAACTTGTCACGATTTTTCCCCACTACTTTCACAGTAGCTGGGATAATTTCTACCTGCCCAACACATTATTCCTCCAGGCTTGCTTTGTGCTGGATGTGTGAACAGCCTGACTTGAGCTAGGCTGTAAGGGGAACTACTTGTCTCTACACACAGGCCATGTGCTTCTTTGCAAGCCACTATGTCCGCAATGCACCTGAGATCACTCAAATCCTTCCACTTACTACTGTGTGCTTCTGCTGCTTTACATCAAAACACCCCCTATTTTACCCATGCCAGCTTTAGGAGAACTTGTGCCCTGCCAGATTTGCTGTTTCCAGTCTGCACTCTGCAGAGCCCCCCTTTTCAAAGATGCCCACTTGCAAAAAAGCCTTTCTTCAATATTTTCAGATACACTGATATTCAACTTGTCAGTCATTTTACTTTAAGGTACTGTCATTGAAAAAACATCTATCAAAATATATGGCAGATCAGTATTTTCAGAAGCTATTGGGAAAATAAGCACATCCCATGCTTCACACCTATTTCCTAAGCAATGGGGCTAACGTGATAAATGAAATTAAGAAAAAAAATAGTTACAACTCACAGCTGTGCCCAAACAATGCAAGGAAGTGCTTTGAAACAACACAACAAAACACCCCACCCACTGATAAAACTTATTTTATTTAGGCTGGTTTGAAATGAACTAACTATTCTGACACCATTGTGGTAAACACTTCTACCACAGCAAGTAACAGAGAGACCAAGCAGCCTTTTATGGTAACTTGACCAGTCTACAAAAATTGAGTTTTGGTATCCACTAATTTCTTCCCGACAAATTCTGATTTATGTGAAAAAGAGCTGTGAAGGAAACATCCCATGCTGTGAAAGTTTTGGTCATACAAACCTCAATATGAATTTCCCTATATTATAGAGTTCCCATTCTCTAGCTGTCACATCCATGGGAAGGAAAAAGCACAAAAGGGTCTATGTGACAAAAAAATACAGAAGTGAAACTGCAAGGAGAGAAGCATGCAAACAAGTTCATTTCAAGCAGTATGGAGTGGGAGCATGTAGTGCAGCAATTCCATGGTAACATGCTAAATTTACAAATATTAAAATTCCAATAAAACTACTGTGCTTTTCGCACTTCCACATAAAAATAATCCTTTCCAAAATTCCTGATCATTCCTCATTTACAATTGCTTCATTCTCTACAAATAAAATTACTTTGGAGTACATTAGATTGGAATGTACTTGGAAGTACCATTATGTGGAAGATCTTTACTAGCAAGGATATGAATATCAACAATAATACTAAATTACCCAGTTCCTTTGTTCTTCCTGAAATACTTAAAAATCAGGTAAGTCACCTCAGAAATGCAGGAACTGTAACTGTCAATAAAAGGCCTGAAAATAAGCTCTTACTGCTTAAAAAAACGAAAAATGCAACCAAAGTGCTGAAAATAACAGACAAAAAAACTTGAGGCAGAGTAATTTAAGTTAGAATACGTACTTTAAAACATATCTCTACTATTGGACTCAATGATCCTTGTGGGCCCCTTCCAACTCAGAATATTCTGTGAAATATGTGAAGTTTGTTAAAACTACTGCTGTTATTTCATCAACATAATAAAGTATTTCAGTGACATCTGCTACATCTAAGGAACAGAAAACAATGCAATTTTAAAGTATGCCAGCTAACTTTCTATTTTTCTTTGGCAATTTGGAGAATTCAGCACAATTCTATAGTTAGTTACAGAAATACACGAGTTACCTTTGAATTATATAGAGTTCAACAGCTTTCCATAATCCAACACAGACTTTCTCCTCCTTTAGCTGGGGTTCTAGCACTAATGGCATAGAGTGGACACACAGGTAGCAAGGAGAGTAGCAGATTGAGAAAAGCAGAGAACAAAGTAAACATGCCTTAACTTCTGGCGTCCCCTATAAGAAATGGGGAGAATACCTTCTTCCCATCCTTCCCCCCCACCCTGGAAAAAGCTGAACATTTCTCAGCAAGCAAAAGAAAACAGGATTCCTTACAGTCAAGGAAAACCTCCTCATTTTCCCTATGGATTTTTCCTATCCCTGCAGACTCCTACACCACCTGCAGAACTGGGACCTTAAAGCCAGGTGATGCTTTTAACAAACCAGCTGCAATGCTAGGTAACCATTTATCCTAGAAAATAGTTTCTACCATAAGGACTAGGAAACAACATGGGTTCAAAAGAGCCTCATTTATCCCTCTGAAAAAGCTGCCACAAATTAGCTTCCAATAAATTAGTTTCAAGAAAATAGGCATGCTTGTAGGGGAGCAATACTGGCAGAATGGTCAACAGCTTTGATCAGCTTCCCTCATTACCACCGTTGCCCTATTCCTAGTACCATGATTCTTGG
Organism: Alaudala cheleensis; assembly: GCA_013398995.1. Classification (NCBI taxonomy): domain Eukaryota; kingdom Metazoa; phylum Chordata; class Aves; order Passeriformes; family Alaudidae; genus Alaudala; species Alaudala cheleensis. The sequence goes on from VWYE01022070.1 coordinate 9,630, forward strand.
GTTAAGGTGGGAAAAGGAAAAGATGCTAAAAGTAAGCCAAAAGGCAACTGAGCCGTATATGTAGTCATGACACAAATCCAGATCACTGCCAAAATACACAAACATCTTAAATTACACCAAGAGTTCAAACACTCAAGTTGCTCATGTTCTGTCTGGAACAGGTGAGAAGAATTTATGGCCCTTAAACAAAATGCACAAAGGAAAGTAGCTCGTAGCCCATGGTTAACAAATAAAAGCACTCATTCAGTTTTCTTAATAATTTCACTTTTGTAGTTATTTCAGTAGGTTCCAGACTTGACAGGGCTCTGGATTTGGAATTCCTATCTGGACTTCAAAAAAACCCCACCTTCTCTGGGTCCAAACTGAGTTATGTAACAACTGAGTGTTAGGGAGTGAAAGGAGCCAGGGGAATGGCTTCCCAGGGACAACTATACTTACACCTCTATAGCATCAAGGAAAATGTACAGCTCAGCCACCATCAGAAAATCCATTATTTACCATGATGAACCTCTGTTATTATATATTCCCTTAGTAGTAGTAGTAGCAGTAGCAATCTAAGATCTAAGTTAACACGCTCAAAATTATGTTTCAGATATATTTAGAGTTAGTGCAGATGAGTGAATAGAAAACATTAAACTCTACCCTGATCTGTTCTTCCATTTTACTTCCTTAGAGATTCCTGATCTGTAAAATTTTTACTTGGAGTATTTTTGTGTGATTATTGCAATTATTCAACATAATTAATTTCACATGACTTACCCAAGTTTTCTTCTTACAGTCCGTGTAAAATAGGGGTAAGATGATACAGGACTAACAGAAGTACTTCCCCTTAAAGTAGGAAATTCACCATTATTTTTCAGTATCTATTTAAATGGAAATTCATAAAGCAAGGGACTTTGATGTTTTTCTTTCAGGCAGAACTAAACTAAGACACTCAAATGCTGCAAGTTTCCATATGGAACAGAATTCACTAAGTTTGCTATAACAGTGCCAAGACAGAACTTCTATTTACCAAGGTTTTCTTAATACTGTATTTTCATTAAATTCTAATTACATCCCCTCAAGATACTCTGAATATCCATCCTCTTCACACAATATGACTTACAGATGTGAGAAGTAAAGAAGAAAAATATACCCTTTAGAGTATGAGAAATCCACTGCAAAAAAATCAGGTGTGACTGGCTTGACTTTTGAAACTTTCCATCTGTCAATGGATATATCAGGATACACCAGGCTCTCAATAGTGAATATGGGTGTACTAGGTTTTTCACATGTGTTGAAACAAAGGGCAATCTTATGCAAGCAGTTACTTTACTCCTGAATCTAACACAGTTGTATCAGACAAATGACAAGTTATTTTGAGCTTTTAGGTTAGCATATGACCGCATCTATTTTCCTTTCTGACAGCAAGTTACATGCACAGCCCCATGCAGTACACTCCATTGCCCCAAAATCAAAAATAAAGTGTGTTTGAAATTAAAGGAACAGGTATACCTGATTCTGCATTTTCAGTCAAGATTTCTGATTTCCTCACACCACTTTAACTGTTGTTTGTTCCATCAGCTATGTCACTAAACTACATTTGGTTCAAGTATTAACTACTTTTATTTCAAATCTGTGAGCTCCATAACAAAGTAGTATAAATATTATTCAGAAGAGAGAACTGCATACCTACATTAATTAATTCTTCATTATCACGAACAGTGTAATTGTCATCACCTGATGATAGGAAAAGTATGTAACTGGGTTTTAAATATTCAACTATATATGCTTTTAAAGCTTTCTTATGCATTTTCTACAGCCTGAGCTCTGGTCTTATTTCTGAAAACACTTTTTACAAGATCCACCACAGATTCATGAAGAGGGCTTACTGTTCTGCATCTCTTCTGCATCTGTATGTTGTCTTTCTCTTGACTGAACTCCCCTTTGACAGCAGAGCTTGGTGCTGATGTTCCTCAGGAGTGCTGGGTGGCCCCAGAAAAGACTCAACTTCTTCATTTTTTCCCACGTCAACACAGTCTTCCTTAGACACAGAAGAACTTCCAAGAGACTGAGAAGCATCTTTCTGCAACAACAGTTGATTGTTTAAGACTTCTAATGCACTTAAAGTTATTTCTTCCAACTCAAAAACTTGCAAATTTCTGACAGTCACCTTGCATCTAGCAGAAATGATCTAATCATATTAATAAGGCAAAATCTGTCTAGAAAGTGACAAGTGAGCATACTGCAGCAGTTGCCTCTCCCACACTTCAATTTACATCAGACTATCAGTCAAATGAGCAACTTTTAAACAGTTGTAAGTTTTACAGAAGACTGCCTAAATACTTTCAGAGGAGCACTGAATTATTGCTTTCTAAAACTTTGCTCTCAAAAATCAGATTAAGAGACAAGGTAATTAGGTTCTGAACTGAAATGCAAAATTCTCCATTTCAATGGCAATGACAGCTGCTTTGGCATTAACTCTCACTCACTGTACCTGGATGAGTTCCCCTCCTGGGGCTTCTTCAGCTGCATGGCTGTAGCTGATGCATCNCATTGCTATAGCTGATGCATCTTATGGCACTAATTATTCCCTGAACAGCAATTTGCTTGTATTCTCTGTAGTGCAGGTCTTCAATTTCTTTCCCTATTTCACCTATGGGTTTCAAAACTGATTCAACTGCAAAAAAGAAATTTCCAGAATCAAGTTTTGGAGAAATATAATAGCAAAATCTCTGAACATAAGACTATAAAATTTTTTTTTTTAATACTAAATTGATTTATACTTATNATACTAAATTGATTTATACTTATGCTTTTAAAGAATTCTAAACCTTTTTCTTATCCACATCACATGGAAAAAATTAAAACAATAAACCTTTTTAGCTCATAAGCATCTATTAGTATGCGTTATCAGACACCACAATTTCTGTTTCAGGTGAAATTTCTAGTTCAATGTACCCTTCAGAATAACTATTTTAAATTTTGATTTAGCAGAATATTCAGAGTAAAACTTCTGGGTA
>VWYE01022072.1:0-44932 GCA_013398995.1 Alaudala cheleensis
TCTTTTCAAACCAAGACAGTGATTTCTTCTGCCTTTCTTCTCCCACCACAAGCCTTCGGCGTGGCTTTTTTCCTTAATGGCCAGATGAAGTGTTTGTTTATTTTTGAAGGTGACAAGTGTTTTATGTGAATTCTGGATACTCTCAAATGCCAAACCCCAGCTGGGCTTTGAGTTTCACAGATTAACCACTGACACCTAATGAGCCTTTAATAAGTGTTTCTCCCTCCCATTCTGTCATTTAAATAAATAAATGACTGAAATTTGGGGGTGGTGGGGGGGGTGTGGGTTGGAGTGGAATGAAGCTTTTCTGTTCATGCACCAAGCAGGTACACTGCTAAGAGCAGTCATGCAAGCTTCCCTCACACCCACACTGCCTCTGCCATCAAGTCAGCATGTCTCAGTCCTGGCCTGGAGGACTTGCTTTGAGGATCATACAGGAAAGCTTTTTCTAAAGCCCAGTTAGCTTCTTTACCCTCTGAGCTTTGGTTGCCAGCCAAGGTGCTAATTACTGTCAACTGTGATGGTGGTAGGGGGAATTGAGAACAACAGTGAGTCTTTGATTGTTGAAAGTACAGTTGATGTTCAAGTTTTCTCTTTTCCTGGATTTTTTTTTTTGCAAGAAATGGTCTGCCTGGGCAATGGGTGAGTTTACATGTATAGTCTCTTTAAGGACTGCAGTAGCTTCTAAAAAGCTTTAATTCTTAGTGGTAGGTATAAGATAATTGAGTCCCTTTTTTTGACTACTGAAAATATGATCTCCATTCATTTAGGAAATAGAAAATGAAGCATTCTAAAACTGAAATAGAAATTTGTGGAAGTTATGAGAATTATGGAAAAATAGCAAGATTTAAAAAACAGCATAGATACTCTTTGATATTAATTTCCATGCGTCAGAAATGTAAAACAATTCCTTGTTTCCAGCTAAGGTATATAACCAAGTTGTTCTGTTTCTGTTGTTGGCTGAAAAAGTTGAAGGACATAAGTTTGACCATAGTTACAGTGTTCTCATGGTTATCTGCTCAATCTCCCAGAAGGTGAGACCGTCGCAGAGATGAGACAGCTCAGAAATCTTTCTTGTTCTGCACTTCCCCCGTGTTTGAATTCACTTACTCAGAGCCTTCTCCCAAGAAATGTCCCCATCTTACATGAGTCATGAGTTTGGGTAGTCCAGAATGGTCCTCTTACCCAGTCCTGCACTAGCTGTGGTTGATGCAAAGAGATGACACAATTAGAAGTTTATCTTCTGTGGTTTGTGTCTCTGCAGGTGGGGAAATGGAAGGAAAAAAAGTTGCAGATGAAGTATTACGTGTGGCCGCGCTTTGAGCTGTATCCTGACTCTGAGGAACGTGAGGATGATCACCTGAGTATTGTGACCTTGGAAGAGGCACCATTTGTCATTGTGGAGAATGTGGACCCCCTAAGTGGCACCTGTATGAGGAACACGGTCCCTTGCCAAAAACGCATAGTGACTGAGTATGCACTCCTGTATTTTTCTGCTCATCTTGGGCTGTTTGTTCTCAGCAGAATGTAAAGTGTCTGTTGGGCCAATACCATCATAATCTATAATCCTTTTTTAGAAAACGACCTCCATTTGCCCTGCCTGTCCCATGTCCATTCATGATGGCCTCCTTTGAGCAAATCATTGTAGTGTGTCTCTTCAGCGTCCAGCACAGATAGCACAATGTAAATTGCCCATATTATATAGTGGGAGGGTAATGCAAATGGACAACAGAGGGGAATTACAGGAGTTTCTCCCAGTCTTTTAAACCATTGTTTTTGTGATGGTTCAGGAACAAAACTGATGAGGAGCCAGATTACATGAAGAAATGTTGCAAGGGGTTCTGCATAGACATCCTCAAGAAAATTTCGAAGTCTGTCAAGTTCACCTATGACCTCTACTTGGTGACTAATGGCAAGCATGGGAAAAAGATCAATGGGACGTGGAATGGAATGATTGGAGAGGTCAGCAGCAAAGGGAGGGCATGGTGGGCTTCAACTCTGGGCTGGGTGATGTGGGCCAGGTCTAGTCTCCCATCATTATTGCGTCCACTGCTGAGGCAGGGACAGAGGTGACTCTAGAAATGACTGGCCTGCATTCTTTCTTGGCACTGAGTGAATTAATCTGTTCTGACACTCCAACCATGACAACCTTTCTTGTCTGACCATTAATTATTATCCTCTATGGTCTCACAAATTTGGCCTACACAGTCTTAGAAAGAGGCTGATATCCATTCACCATGGTTGCTGCAACCTAGATTATGCTTAGGTTGTATATAAGGTAAAACAAGAATAAGACTTTGCAGTGTTAGAGGGATGATAAAACAAGGACAGAAAAATGAGATAAGACGTCTTCTTCTGTGGATAATGTGTTTATCCTAAGAGCTTGTGGAAGAATAATGTCCATGGGTTTTCTGAAAGAAAGAGGTGTCCTGATGAAAGATTAGAAAGGAAAGATGTTAGAAACAATAAAGGGAATGGGATTGCAAGAGTAAAAGGATTGTGTTGAAAGGCAGGAAGATGAGAAGGGGCTTCACTGTGGTGCTTGAGGGCTGCCTCGTGTCTACGTGTGATCTCTTTTCTTTCTTCCTGCAGGTTGTCACCAAACGGGCCTATATGGCTGTGGGATCCCTCACCATTAATGAGGAACGTTCAGAAGTGGTGGATTTCTCTGTGCCCTTCATTGAGACGGGAATCAGTGTCATGGTGTCACGTAGCAATGGAACTGTCTCACCTTCTGCCTTCTTAGGTATTGTTTCAATCTAAAATTAAAACTTTACCCAGTGGTCATAAAAAAAATTAGGTGAAGGTTGATTGTGATTCTTAGCCTGAAAGCTCTTTTTTGGGAGTACTTGTGAGAGAGGTGTATAAAAATATACTGTGATGTTTTAGAACTGAATCACAGTCAAGTAAAATCCAGGCAAATGCAAATGCAAATAGGCACTGCCTATGAGTTCCAAGCCAAGGCATTTTCCAGCAATTGTATGCCTAATCCTAGAAATATTGGGCTCACTCAGAGTTGTCACATACACCACAGCATGTGGTTTCCCAGTGACTCAACTAATAGTATTTTCAAAGAGTGTAGGCCAGAAGAAAATTGATTCAAACCTTATAGCTCGGAGACTGTAACACTTGGCGATAGCAATTGGCAATAAATAGTTGCACACCAAGAGACGTTATTTGTAAATATGTAGTTAACTTTACTTTCCTTGATGTTGTATTGCACTAAATAGTTATTCCATTCCTGTTATTATATTGCACTGGATAATTAATGTCCTTGCACATGGTATCTCCAGAAAAACCCCTCTAGTTTGGTTCATTTTGGTTTGTTCCTTCCCCCACACCCCTTTCCCCTCCCTCTGGATCAATTCCTATTGGTTGTGGTTTCCTCCCCTTCCCACTCCCCTTCGCTGAGAGCTCAAAGTGGGATGCTCTGGGGGGTCTGGCTCTCTTTTTGCTTCTCCTGGATCAAATAAACAGGGACCCTGGTCCCAAGAAGAAAAAGGGGCGCCTCCTGTCTTTTGCCTTCATCCTTTGCCAGGCAAACCCATCGGGGTTCAGGAGCTAGCCTGAATTGAACCCCGAAAAGAAAACCTGGCACCTTGACACCTTGTAGAAGTTAGAGAACTAATAGACCTTTCCAGGAACAGTTGGGCTATTGGTTCTATGCTGACGCTGTGTCTTACAATAAAGGCATTTACAATGTCCTTCAGCAATGGAGGGTGGTCAGAGAATATGGAAATTATACTGCATTTCCCCAAGACATTAATGTCTTCCTAGTGTCTACTATTTGGCTTTATAAAATGCTTTGTGATGTCGCAAAAACGGTATATTAGTTATATAATTACTGTCTGCTCTCTGCCAGAGTCCTGAAAACATTCACAAACAGAAATACTTTTATATGGATAATTAAATTTTCCCAGACCTTTTAAAATATGAGTTTCATGACTACTAACTCTTCAGGAGTTTTTTCCCTTAGCAAGTCCACCAATACTGCTGGGGTATATAAAAGCAATATTAAAGTTATCTCCAAGATTTTAAACTGCAATTTAACGGAAGTTACAATATTGTCTATACTCTAGAACAAAGTTCTTTGTTTCTTTGATCTGGTTCAATCCCATCTTTTTCTGTCCAGGCTGGGAGAAGGAGAAAATCTGGCAGAGATCAAATACTTGCAGGACATGAAGCCTAACATTTCTAGAATGAGCCTGTGTTCCCGTTGCTAGAGGCATGGAATACTAAAAAACCTACTGTCATTCTGGCAAAACCTTAGAAATTTGGAGATGCCCTTTGCCTTGAAAGTTGGATTCTTGTCTGAAACTCTGCCAGTTCTGCCTGATTTTCCTCACTCTCTCCAGATAGGGCTGGAGGACTTCCTGGGAACAATCTTTTATCAATGCATTTTATTTTATGAATGCATGCCACAATGGCTGTGTGTGGTTCCAGATGGAGCCACGTGTCACAAATGTAACGGTACAACGGAATGCAGTCATTCCAGAGACAGGAACTGCAGTTTTCCCAGGTCAAGAAGTTTTTCAGAATCAGACTTTGTTTTAACTTCTGCTTTTCCCCAACCCAGTTTGCCCCACACTGGACTTCTCCAGAGAACAAAAGAGAGGAGGTGTTATCAGGTTTTTCACCATGGTTTTCTTGTCCTCTTCAGAGCCTTTTAGTGCTGACGTATGGGTGATGATGTTCGTGATGCTGCTTATCATCTCTGCGGTGGCTGTTTTCGTCTTTGAATACTTCAGCCCTGTGGGCTATAACCGGTGCCTTGCTGATGGCAGAGGTAAGGGGAGCTGTTTCTTGCTATGATCCCCTCTGGTTTCCAACATCTCTTTGTTTGTTAAGGTGTTCCTTTGCCTTAAACACAATATGGATCTAGCCTGCTCTGAGCTCTGCATTCAGACTAAAGAGGACAGGGATGGAGGTGGAAAAAAGGCTCTGAAGAGAACAGATGTGTATACTGGATAATTTGCTTGGAGTGAGAGATGAAGCTGTGTTGCCTTTAATGTCTAAAGCACATATCAGCTCCAACTTGTTTCTCATTGAAGGAAAATGGGTCCTGGTATCTAGTGCTGGCAGGGCCTGTGATGCTTCACTCTCTGAGATAATGACAGGGCTCAGCACTCTCAATCCATCCTTCAGTGATACATCTCCCTGGAGAGCAAGACACTCTGCTGGCCTCCTGGCATAGTGCTATGTCCTCCAGAATCCACATATGTCACCTGGTCAGATACTTCCCCTAATTGCCTTTCTGGCTTTCTAAGACCAACTGAAAGAATGGGAAACTTGTTTTCTTGGGAGTGAGTAAAGAATTATTTTTCAAGAGCATCAGGAAAGTTGGGAACAAGCAAATGATCCATCTCTGTGGTTCTGATCTTCAGAGGGCAGCCAGATAAATTAAAGAAAGGCTGTCTGTCCTCCCTAAGACATGGCCATTTTTCCCTTATTGACATGAAAACAATTAGCAAATTGAGTCTTCTGTCATCTGCATATCCTCACCCCTTGGTGAATCAGCCCTTCAAACCTTTCTGGATTTATTGGTTCATACAGAATAGTGGGAGAGAGAGAGACAGTTACTGGAAAATACACTCATTTGCTCCCAAGTCTAGTGCTTTGAGTGAATTTATGCCATCAAATTAGAGAGGAGCGAAAATAAAAAGAGTCAATGAGAATGCAGGCAGAACCACATACATGGTGGAGAACTTGTCTCTTAACATGGAGCTGTGGAGGGCCTTTATGGCACCTGATGACAACCCCATGGATCTGTAGGCACAAGTAATGAGAAACCTGAGTCTCTTTGGACGTATCAATACAGATGTGGAACTAGAAGCAGTTTTTAGTACAGGTGTGCAGCTGTTAAGTTAGCCAAACTGCAGCTACAAGTATCAATATTTCTGAGTAATTCTTAAGAGTATGGCATGATCAGGCAGATATTATCCCTGAGAGATGAAATATGAAGATACAGAAATCTGCTGCAAAGACTGCAATGCTGATTTTGGTAATGAGAAGGCTAATGTTACTTTGGCTGCTTTTGAACTATGACAGTTATGGCCCTGACAGTATGCCTCAAACACCTGCATTTTCTCTTTATGAAGATCTAGACTTTTGGATTGGAATCTCCCATTACAACTTTGGTTTGTGCCTGACAAAGTAATTGTGGAAGCATGTGCGGTGATCAGTGGAGGGAAGAAGGCTTTTAGAAGGGAACTTCTCAAGATTTCCTTCCACCTTACAGATCCCGCTGATGTTTTTCAGGCCTTTCACCTGTATGTCTTAGGGCACATTAGGTATAGAGGGATATAAAAATACCACTCCAGCATGTAAAAAGGCAAAGACTGCCAAACTATTTTTCTCTTAGGAGCTTTATCTCCCTGGAATTTAAAGGCACCAGTTTTTCCAGGTGATAATTCTCCTCTGAACTTGGTGTGCAGTTCCCTGGGGAAAAAATGAGCCCCTTACATTGTTCAGTTGTATTTAGGGTAACGCAGTTAGTGTTTCCAGATGATCTATGCTATTTGCTACTCAGAGGTTTGGAGAGGCATGTCAAAACTTACTTCCCTTTTGCTATTTTGCTGGAGTCAATCTTAACTGCAGGCAGCAGCAGAATCCAGTCAGCCTGCCCGAGGAGATAAAGCATGGGATGCTGATCAGGTTGGCACCATTGGAGAAAGGACAGATGCTTGAACTGTTCCATTCATCCTAAGGGGATCTTCTCAGTGTTCAATGAGTGATCGCATCCACATTCTCCCTCTCAGCTCTTCTTGTGTTCAAGTTGAGGAAATTCTGGGTTAGGTTCCCGCTAATGAAACCAGCATATGCTGGGGATTCAAGATTGCTGGGAGACAGGTGCCATTTCACATGTTTTCAGATCTAGTGCTTCATTACACACATGGCTTCTGGGTTTTGAGTGAGCTTCCACGCTGGAAAGTGAATAAGGAAAAATAGGAGCTTTTAAAACACTGGATCTGCTCCTGGACTGTCTGGGGCAAATCTGCAGATTTTCTTAAAGTGGAAGAAGTATATGTCAGTGTCATGCCTCCCCAAATATGGGGAGACAGCTGTGTTCTTCTCTGGTTCGTGGATCTTCAACAGACTGAGTAATGAAACACTTGTGCAGAAGTATTTGGAGAGCCCTGTTATTTCAGATGGTGCTCTTTCCTGTACCTTTACAAGTACAGTGAGAGCCATGTTTTACACAGGTGCATGCTGGGAGATTGAAGACATTACTCTTGAACACCTGGATATGAGGACAGAATATTTCTGAGCAAATGCTATTTCTGGGGACAACACTTTAACTGAAATTAAATTTTTGGGCTTCTAGATACTTCAAATAATAAAAAAAGCCCTTGTATAAGGTTTCTGTGGAAATCCCTGAGATTGAAAATTATGAAAACCTGAGGACATTTTTAAAAAATAATTTTTCAGGTTGTCCTTGGCTGAGATATGAACTTAGGGGAGTGCAGCTGCAGATATTCACCTCAAAAGTGGGAATAGATTCTGCTCTTAACTCTGAAATCAAGATGTGTATGTGACTGGAAATGCAGACCACTTACTCTCAGATGCTCACTGTGGGATAATGTTTCTCAATTGCTGTAGAACCAGGAGGTCCCTCTTTCACCATTGGCAAAGCTATCTGGCTGCTGTGGGGGCTGGTGTTCAACAACTCTGTGCCAGTACAGAATCCGAAGGGTACTACTAGCAAGATCATGGTGTCAGTGTGGGCCTTCTTCGCTGTCATCTTTCTAGCCAGCTACACTGCCAACCTGGCTGCCTTCATGATCCAAGAAGAATACGTGGACCAGGTGTCCGGCTTGAGCGACAAAAAGGTAATGTATGCAGCCAAACCCTCAAAGCAGCCTTTTTCATGGAAGAGGCTGCTCTACCCTCTCTTCTTTCCTTTCACAAGGAATGTGGGCAAGTGTTTTCAGAGCTGCACCACTGCTCTAGACCCTAGTTTAAATAGCACAACTATTCTTCATGGGTATTCAATTGCACTTTTGCATGCATTAAGCACTTCAGGAATGAATTATAAACAGAACTAAACTGTGTTTGCTTGCACGATCCCAAACCACACTTTAACTGTCAGCAAGAAACAAATTATTGGAGCTTTGGAGATGATGTGTATAATGGCTGTAATCTGTTTTTTTCAGGATTAAATAATTTGTCTTGGGTAGGAATGCTAGCCATTAGGCTAGCAAATATGATCTGTTAATTTATTTTGAAAAGAAGTTCTGTCCATGGGGGTAAAACACTGTGGCTTTGATGATTTACTATTGCTTGCATTTGAAGTTATACTGCCATTTTCTCAAGGTGTTTGGAGGCCTACCACAACAAATTATTTTCTGTTCAGACTGCATTTCAATGCCTTCTTTACTTGCTTAGCATTTTGTTCATGCAGGGCATTCACTTTTGCTGGACTCTGAACACTTGAGGATTTTGAGAAGATTGCTGATATATGCAGGGTAGCACTGTCTGGCTCATGAGGGTGTAATGCTTTGAACTGCTTTATTGTTTTTTTGTGGTGAGGCTACTTGCAAGGAATTGGGTATTTTGAGGTGTAGCAGTGTATTTGCACAAGTTAAGTCATTCTGTGTACCAACCAAACTCCTTGTAATCTTATCAGAACACCCGTAGTTTTGTTATTCAAACCCTCAGGGATTTACCAAAGCCACCGAAGCAAAAGCAAGACTAAAATAAGAATGAAGAGCCTGAGAAACTGACCATCAAGAATGCAAACCTCAGATAAAAGTAGGCTCGACATGATGATAGACTTTGACCAATTAGGTGCCTTAAGGGGTGCGTGCTGTCCTCATAGACAAAGCAGAGGATCCAATCAAATAATGCGTAATCGCGTGAATATACATCCTAAAATCTATTAACTGTTACTTATTGTAAACAATAAAGTAACTTCTGCATAACCACATTAGTTTACTGTACAGAGGTCTGTTTCTCCTACAGTGAGGCTCAATTGCTCATGCTGAACTTGTTACTCAGTCACTGGGACTGCTTAAGGGGTTGTGCGACTGCAGGGCAGCCAAATACCAGTGGGTTGCACACATTGGTATTAGGGATTGCAGCAAGAGGAGGACTGCAAGTGTCAGTTGCAGCTGCTGGGTTGGTTAGAGTTACTGACTCTTATGCCCCTCATGACAGTCTAGAAATAATTTCTGGCCAGGCCTCCTGTGCATACAGCATCCTGTTCAGCAGGCTGGAAATTCTGTGATGGATTGATCATAGGAGTTTTTCTTACTAATTTTATTGTGGGTGAGTTTTTTTGTTTTGTTTTTTTTTTTGTTGTTGTTGTTTTTTCCCCTAGAATGAAACATGGCACAGAATAATACAATCCATACAGAAGTCCTCCTGTTATTTGTTTTAATTTTGATCTCAGTTGTTTCACACTGTCTCCTCATTTGCCATGCACTGTGCTGAGGATGGGATGGAGGGGAGGATGCTTTTCTGTCAGGTGGAGATTGTTGCAGAGACTCCTTAGAAGCTATGAGTTCCTTTTGAATTGAAAGATACTGTTCAAAACCAGCGAGCCCTATCAGAGATAACATTAGTTTGTCATCATTAGGTTTTCAACTGTCTGAGCTAAATGGGATAGTTTGTACATGTGATGTATTGTTTCAGGGTGGGCCTAGGCTTATGGAGAGCACATGCTTTCATTCTTATTTCAAGATGTTCTTCATACCTGCAGAGATATGTGTATGAAATATCTTTTGAAAGCAGTGACTCCTGGAGCTTCACAGAACTTTTGGTTACAAATTTCTAGACCTGTTTTAGTTGATTTCATCATAGGGCCACCTGCATGTATTGGATCAAGGCCATTTTCTTCTACTTTTCTCTGCCAACGTACCTGTATTTAGTTTTGCTATGCTGAAGTATATGCGCTATTTTCCTTGGGGAAGAGAAAGGCCATGGTATTGTGGCATGCCTCAAATGTAGCTGCTAGTGCGCAATATTTGGGTAAGATTACAATCTAACAGAGCATCTGGAATCAAATGAAAATTGGCTGGTGAAACTGAAGACCAACTGCTGCCTTTGCGCAATAAAGGCAGGTGGAACTAACTCCATCCAAGATAAGTCAGTGAATGAGCTTGATCTACTGGGCTCATGGATTTTACTTTCCGAATTTGCAAAGGGCCCTGTAGGATTTGGGAGCAGTCATCCAGACATTTGTCACACTGCTTCAAGATCCCCTAGTCTGGGAGGAATTCACTCTTATGAATCTCATCTTTTCCCTTTTCCAAAGCCCGCACAGTGTTTTGTAACTCGCTCATCCTCTCAATGCACTGCTTGGCCATGGTGAAGGGCACAGCCACAACCAGGGCACATGGAGATGCGCTCTGTTCTTCCTCACTTCTCTTGCCTGCTTAAAGCGAGTTCAGACTTTCAAAAGAGGCAGTCGCTGTTCAAAGCCAGGTGGGAAAGACTGTTTTCCAAGAGGTAAGACTGTCGCTTCCAATCTCTTTTATTCCCAGTGTATGATCTGGTGTCCACAGCAAAAGTCAGGCAGATTAGTCTCCTTCTCCATCAGCTGGTAAGGGCACCTGTGTCCAGCAGAAGGACTCAGCAGAGGATGTAATCCAAACCAATAGACAAAGTGACAGTAACAAAAGGATATTGTTCCTACTAACCAAGACCCAGATCTGCTTGCAAATTTCTCTATAGTTCAACAGTACTTGGGGAAGGTGTCCCACTGACAATGTAGGGTAGCCAAAATGCCAGATACACTCACAAAATCCACTAGTGCACCTGGCTGGGATGTGCTTGTCAAGGTCTGGCTGGTGGCACTCTGCAAGAGCTGCCCTGAGGATCTCTCCTTGGACCCTCTTAGGTCTTGCCTGGGAAGAACCACTCCAAGAGGTGCCTACAGCTGCCGGCATGCCACTTCCCCAGACAAGCAGACTGAAATGCTCCAGATGTCTCAGGATTTGGATGATGTCTTGGCTGTGCCCCAGCATTTACTTCCTAGTAGCATACAAGACAATGACTAATGTCATGCCCTCATTGTGCTTCTGTGGATGCTTGAGCATGTCTGTCTCAGCTGGGCTGGAGTGGATGCCTCTGTCCCAAGGTACCAGGTTGAACTGAGGGTGTCTGGGGGTGTCTAAGTTCATTCCCTGTATGAACTTAGGGACTTCTGCCACTCTCTCTCTGTCCCAGGTGATGCTCACCTTGCTGAATGCCATCCTTTGAGCATAGCTGGCTCAAAACTGGTGCCAGAGCTGACGCAGGAACCCACCTCATGATGGCTGTTAGTTCCCTCATATTAACCCTGCTAAATCATACATCAAGCTTTAGCTCTTAACTCTGTGGCAGCCATGGGCAGTTTGAGGGAGGAGAAACCTGCTCCTGCCTGAAAGCAGTGCTGACCTTGTGAGTTCTGCAGGAAAAGTCCTGCTCTTTTACTGCATCTCCTTTCAAACTCCCTGTGCTTGTGGCATACTGAACCACTTTCCTTTTGGCAGGTGCCAAAGCAGCAGCTTCTGCATCCACCGGTCCACCTCGTGCAGCAGAGGGGCTGGAAGTGGTCCTAGCAACGGTAGTGCCACACTAGCCGTGTCAGCTCCCAGCAAGCCCAGCTGGAGCGTCTTTGCACGTGCTGCTAGGCTGCATCCATCCAGGATCCATGGCGGGGGGGGGGGGCGGGCTGCTGCTGCCCTGACCCATGTGAAAGCCCCAGTGGTAAGAGGACCTGTAGCAGAATACGGCAGTCAGCTCCTGGGTCTGGATTTCATCTGAGTGTAATCAGAAGATATAATCCAATTTCCATTAGTGGGAGAGCTTCAGAACATTAGAGAAACAAGCACCTGCGGTATTTCGGTCTAACAAAGGCAATAAATACAGTAAAGATTCTATAAATGAACTAATGTGAGAACTAATCTAATAGCTATATGTAATTTCCATTCATATACAGTAGTAATGGAATAAAAGCAAATGTGGACAACCCAGCAGGGCATTTAAATAAAATTATTTAGAAGGCAGTAGGTTAATAATAATAAAAAGATAGTATCCTTTCCTATAAATTAGTTGGAAATGCCAAAGAAGCTAATAAAGTATCAAAATGGTAATTTTGTAATTGACATGAAAAGGAGAGAAATGGATTTCTGCATGCCTGCAAATTAATACAGATTACTGAAATTTCACACGTATTTTACTTATTTACTTTTTAAGATGATAATGAAATGTTGAGACAAATGCAGCATAGATCAGTTATTTTTTCAATAGATATTTGTTTCTTTTTTTGAAAGGTAGGTTTTGAAGTTAAAACTGGCCAGTGTTTTTACTGAAAAAAATTTGGGTAGAGTATAAGAAGGCAGAAGTAATTCCTGATATTTTCCGAAATAGTTGAGTTTAGTGTATTTTATACAAAATACTTTGATACTTCTGACATGTATTTTGACATGTTATTTTCTAAAGGCACTACTCACAAAATTGAGCTACATTTAAGGGGGAAAAACAGTGGAAAAAAGTTGGGGTTTTTTTCTGTAACAAAGGAAATGCACAGACAGAAAAAAACTGGAAGACAAAACAATAAATATGAGGTGAATGGCACATTTCAGGTTCATACAAAACAAAAGCCTCACTGAAAAACCTGCAGAAATTAAAGGATCTGCTCTTTTCTGGAAGTAATAGATACTTGGCTGTGAAACTGAAAAATTAATTATTTCCCACATTGTACTTTTCGGCACATTAAATTGAAATTTTACAAGGATCCCAAATACGCAGAACACTTTAGTGTGTACTTTACTTTGTGCTCATGAGTGGTGACATTAAAGTCAATGGGCTATTATTCGCATAATTGAAGTTAAATGCTTCCCTGAGCTTGCAGCTTTTGTATAACAAATACCTGTTCTGGAGAAGTCCAATGATAATACAGAGCAGATACCTTCAGCTTGACATTTTTCAAAAGGACTAAAAGTGAGGGTCAGTCTTGTGCCTTGTGAGTTCTATAACGGGAAGATTGTCTAACTGGATGGCTTGGAGTCAGTACAAATCTTCCACAGAACTAAACATTTAATGTTAACTGACATTTGTGGTGCTTACACACATTTTGGCAGGATAGAAAGGAAGTTTTATGTGGTGGTGTCCAAAGGAAGAAAGTACACAGTCTTTCAGCAGCGGTATGATTCTTATTGTCAGGACACCTTTGTGGAGATATGAGTTAGGCAGACAGAAGAAGGACCATGCCACTTCCAATCCTGTCCTCTTGTGATAAATCATGACCTTTTCCAAAATGTGTAAATCTGATGCACCTTACTTGACAAAAAAACTCCCCAAATAAAGAGGTTTTTGAATCTCCAGGCCTTATGTTGTAGGGTAGAGTAGAATTTCTTTCCACAGTGCTTTCCTAAGGGTACATCTGTGTAAATGAGTTGAACTGTGCTGATGTATGACTCCATGTGGCCAGAGTAGAATAAACCACACGGAGATTATACATTAATTCTCTGTGGGCCAGCCCTCCAGAGATGGCTTAATAAGCGAGACCACTTCCTTGAGGGTTGCTGTGTAACAGAAAAAGGATTTAATAAAAGGAGAAAATAATAAACAATACAATAAAAATAAGAATAAGCCTTAACAGGTGCGGACATGTAGCACCATGTAAAGCATCCCCGAAAAAGGTTCGAAAAGTTTTGTGCAGGGGTTTAAATGCTTAATGGTGGAGGCAGTCCTTTTGGGACACTGCCCAATAGGAACAGTTACATTGTGACAGACAGGGACAGAGACCTATCCATGTCTCTGCTCTGGCCCTGAGCAAATCATAGCTTGGAGTGTAGAGAACTTTCCAGGGCTGTTTTCCTTTTAAGTCTTATGGTAAAATGAAACATATTTTCTCTATAAAGAAAACATCTGCCTCGTCCAAAACTGCATTACTACACTGTGCCTTTTGCTTAAATATGACCTTTATCAGTAACAGTGGTATCAACTAATGCTTAATACAAGAAACACTGGTTCATAATGAAGTGTACAAACCTCAGAGTTCTGATAGTCTCAACTTTTATGGCTTAAAATCTGATTATTTCTCTGCATCTCCTTGTAAATCAGCAGGTTATAGTATGATGTATTTAAAAATACTATACTATAAAATACTATAGTGTAACTATGTATTATGTGTAAATACACATAATTCATGTGTACTATGTGTAATTACATATTATACTAAAATTTTCTTATTAATAAATAGCTCTTAAATAGCTACAGCATACCATATGTTAGTAATAGATCTTTCGGATTTGTGACTTACATTTATTGTCTACATAAATATAATCTCAGATAAATTTTTGTGGTTGCAGATGGGTGTGTTTATCATAGATTTAGACATTCTGCACTCTTTGTATTGGGATAATTTTTATGCTTTCCAAGCTCTTTGGAACAAACCTCTGTGCCTGTGTGCTGAAACGTGATTCAGTCATTTTTAAGACTGTAAATGTTTAAAGTCATTGGGCTTTCAAATATGTTTTGTTTACCCCCTGCTTCAGTCCTAGTTTCTTTGTCATTCTCCCTCTTTTTCTTCAGCTCAGCACTGTACAGTATGGAGCAGGAAGGAGGTTGCAGCTTGCTTTAGCCTTCACTTAGTCTCTCAGAATTCTCTGTTTTACTGTTCATCTGGAGGGACTTCCCTCGTATGAAAAAAGACTAGGGGTTGAAGGGATCAAGAGCAGCCTTGCCAAGAAGAACTTGGGAGTGCAGGTGGACAAGATGCTGGACACAACCCAGCAATGTGCATTCAGCCCAGAAAGCCAGTTACATCCTGGGCAGGGTGAGGGAGAGGATTCTGCCCCTCTGCTCTGCACTGGTGAGACCTACCTGCAGTGCTGCATCCAGCTGTGGGGTGTTGTCTTGTGAACAAAAAGAATGTGGACCTGCTAGAATGAGTCCAGAGGAGGCCACCAAAATGATTAAAAGGATAGAGCACCTCTCCTGACAAGGAAAGGCTGAGATGATTGGGATTTTTCAGCCTGGAAAAGGGAAGGCTTTAGGGTGACATAATTGTGGCCTCCCAGTACCTGAAGGGAAACCTACAAGAAAGATGGAGAGAGACTTTTTAGCAAGAACATGTAATGACAGGACAAGGGGTAAGGGCTTCAAACTGAAAGAGAATAGGTTTAAATTAGGTATTAGGAAAAATGTATTTGATGTGATGGTGGTGATGCGCTAGAAGCAGTGCCCAGAGAAGTTGTGGGTGCCTCATCCTTGGAAACTGTTCAAGGCCAGGTTGAATGGGGTTCTGAGCAAGTGTAGTGAAAGATGTTCCTGCCCATGGCATGAGGATTGAGATCAGATGATCTTTAAAAAGCAAACCCCTAGGCTTTGTTCGAGGTACAGATGAGAGCTGCTGGATGAGGGACTTTGGGGCCGTGCTGTAGTTTTTAGCTTGCAGCTTTTCCATTCCCCCTGCATAGCACCCTGGCCTCTCCCAGGCCTTGGCCACCACTGACCCTTTTTTTTAATCTTCCTTTCACCAGCTCTTGGAGCTATCCCCCTTTGGAGATAATGGATAAATTTGGTTGCTTCTGTGCTAATTGCTTGGCAGTCTGGAAAAAGCTGTCTTTGGAGAGTTATGTAAGGGGAAGAGGGAGAGAGGGAAGAAAAGGATTGTCCTGCTTCTCACATCAGTATAAGTCAGTGGAGAGGGAAATATTAAATATTTTTATTTATTATTTATATGCTGCCATAAATGTACTTGGCACTTTGCAGTCAAATAGAAGACAATGGCCCTGCCACCAAAATTTGGCAGCCTGAGAGATGAGAGCTGGCCTCCTTTAACTGAATGATCAGGGCTGAATTACTAGTGGGGAAGGGATGGGAGTATGAGATCTACAGGTTTAAAAAAAAAAAAAGAAAAGAGTACAACAGCTGTACCCTACTCCCACACTTTCATTCCTGATGCCTACTGACGGTGACGTTTGGAGTTATATGTCGTACATACATATACTCATATACTTGATAAATACATACGTACATATAATTGATAAATATTTGGCAGGTCATATCTTTCCAGGCATTTTACTTTACTGAATGGAAAGAAGTCCTGCTTCTCCCAGGCCTTTGGTTACTCAAGGTCAAACTTCCCCTAAATCTCAGTGGCCCAGTAGACTCATTTACTTTAGGTGTAGATCAGTGCCCCGGGACTCACATAGGAGTGATATGGCTTTCATTTCTCTGTCTTTCACTTGTAGGTAGGAGGCAGCTTTCACCAGAAGGTTAAAGGAAGGCATTATCTCCCAGCTTGGGGAAGGTGCTGCTCTGCCTGAAGTGCCCTGCTTTTTTGCTTTGCCTCTCTGCCCTACAGACGTGCTTAAGAAATTGCACTTATGTGATTACTCAACTTTTAAAATTGCTTGGATGAAAATTCTGGCCCCTGTGAAGTCTTTTGGAGGTTTGCCAGGCTTGTGCAGGGTTTCACCCTACTGCCCAGTGGATAGTACCCACCTAATAGTATGTTGGCTGTTAGTACTCAAAAGACAGTAGGATCTGACCTTCCTTTGTTAGTGAAAATGGGTGAAAAATGGAATTGCTTCCCCACCAAACTACATCCTCTCAACTTCTCAGACTGTTTCCTCATTTGTTAACCAGCTGTCTCATGTGCAAAAAAAGCAGATTTCAAATTCCTCTGTACGTAGCTGTCACGTCTCCTCTCAAGGTCTTTTTAATCAGTTAATTTTCTCCCTCTATGAACATCTGTGCTCCTAATGATGTTAACATGAGTGTAGTAAGTGGCATTTTTCTGCCTTACGAATTTCTCTTTTGTGTTTGCCTAGGATTATTCAGTAGATACCTTTTGTCCCACTGTGTTTCGCTTCCAAGGAAGCTGACTTTCAAGAATGAAATACATGGCACGATTTGATGCTGGATAAACAGATGATTGCTGTCCTCTACATGCATGCAACCAAATGTTAAGTGTACTGTAGCTATGATTTCATAGCCCCCTTTATTGCAACAGATATAGCTGTGGTGTTCTGATAGCATACATACTAAAACCTGAGGTGTGCAAGCAGCTTTTGCCTCTGACTGGTGAAGATCAGTGATTCCACTACAGATTTATGATCAAGCTTGAGGGACACCTAACAGTGACTTGAAGCTTATATACTGCCAAATGTGTCCTGAAGAATATTTAAGGCTTTAATATTACCTGTTGGGTGGAGAAACTGCACAGAGCCTGTATAATGTTCATGCACTTGGCCGACCCAGAAGACTCCTGGTGTGCTGGTGGTGGGTGGGGTCTGTCTGTATGTGATGTTCAGATCCTGAAGTGGCCCCTCATATCTGGTGTATCTGTAATGCTTGGGTCAACATAAAGGTAGTGTGGTGGCAGCAGGCACAAGTATGGAAGACACGGGATCCCCAACATGCCATCTGTTTGGGATAATGCTGCACTGCCCAAGGATTTCAGACTCCTGCTCTGTGCAGAAGCGACACAGAGCAGTTCTGTACCTAACAATCCAGTTTGGAAAGAGTCTGCACAATTCTATTGTGTGCACTGCTCTAGCAGTAACCACATGTGATGGAGACTTCTTCCACCAACTGGGTCTCTGTTTTCATCTCAGTTATTTTGCAAGGACAACTATTTTTAAATTTGCTGTATTTGAACTCTTTGCTTTTCTTTCACTTGCCCCCCATAACCTCTGCATTGTCACTAGGTTGCTCTGTTCCCTTTCCTGACCTGCATGTGTCCATATTTCACCAACAGACATTCATAGATATTTTTCTTTCTTGTTTGTGGGTCTGACCCACACTGCATCTTCCTTTAGAAGGGATGTTAATTGAATTCTTTGCCAACTTTACTGCAGTCAGCTGCACTGATAACTCCTTTCTTGGACTTATCCAGAGCAATTCATGGGTGAAAGTGCTATGCAAAACAAGACCGAGAATATGAAACATCACTAGGTACTGAATAATAAGATAAACCACAAAGTCAAAGTCTGAGGGAGCACAAGGTAATTTTATGCCCTCCCAAAATTGACATATTGGATTTGGTGGTGTTCTATCCCGCTTTTTTTTAGCTTCCTTTTTTTGTTTGTTTATAAATCAAGACGTTTGACTAGTGAAGACAAGCAATTGGGATTTCAGGAAGAATTGATGTAGCAGCTGGATTCAGAGCTGTGAGGAGTCCCAGTCACTTCTGAGGAGGCAAAGAATGTTATTGTGAGGGAATGCAGGAGGGAACTAAAAAGAACTAGGGTAAAAGGATGATCTGAAAACTTACAGTCACTTAAAAATGGCTGAGAATTCCCATCTTGGAAATAAAAAATGTCTGTAATGTCAAAACTACATGACTGTGCAGAGGGGAGAGGAATGCTTTAGGAATTAATCTTGAGAAGTATTTGTACAAGAGATTCATTAATAATAGAGAATGAGCAGCACAGTCACTTTAGTCTGCTCTCCTCACAGACTTGTACCAGTGCTAAGATTTAGGTTTGCAGAATGATTTTCTGCCTGTGTTATTCGGCTGGCACACTCCAAGCGGGGATGCAATTTTGTCAATTTTAAAGTGCCTACAGTACCGTGCCACCAACAGTTTCAAGCTCTGTGCTCAGAATCTGCAGAGCAACTCCTCTACCAGAACAGGTGACTGGGGTCATGGTTTTGTGGATGTTCCTATGTGTACAATCCAAGCTGCATAAAGAAAAGTATATAGTAAAAAACCCAAGGATGGTGCTAGCAGTGATGATTGACATTCCAGAAACAAACTGATCACTACCTGAATGCAGATCAGGACAGAGTTGCAGCTTTGAAGAATTTTCAAGCTGAAAATGAAGGATAGACAAAGCATGATATAATATGGAGAGGCCCTGAGAAGAGCGATAATGAGCATGAACTCTAGCATTGTTCATGTTGCCTTACTGCAGGTATTTTACGGTATTATTCTCTCAGCATCTTTGGGTCTTGATCAGATTGTTCTTGATATGGTGGAGAGCATGTTCACCAACCAAAGGTAAGTCAAGCAAAGACCTACAGGATACAGCCAAAGGACTACAGCAAGAATGGTTGCAGGTCCATGTAATACAGCTTGCAAAGAAAGATTAAAGAAACTGGGCTTCTTTAGCTGCAGTGAAAAAACATGAAGAAGCAGCACAATGGTCTTCAAAAACATAAAATGCACTTTCAGAGAAGAAGAAACTATTTGGATTTCCCTGCCCATGGACAAGATGACAGAAAATATTGCAGGTGTATTTGCAGTTTGCTTTGGTTCAGATACTTGGAAGAACTTTACAGTAGTAAAGCTCTGGTGGGAATGGAGGAGTCTCCAGCACCAGCCACCTTCCACAGTGGGCTGGATTAAGAGCTGTCAGGAATGGTGATGTCCAGGAGAGACTCACTGGAGAGACAGAGGTGGAAGGGACATCTTCTCAGAGTCAAATCCAGGTTTGTGATTCTGTGGCATTGTTTGTGGTGTAGCCTGGGGACAAAAACTATATATTTTGGGGATAAGAAAAAACCCCCAACTTTTTCTTTTTGAGAGTCATTCATTAGCTGTGAAGTAATTAATTTCCTGACTGACACAGAGGACATAGAAGGCAGCTACGGCATGATATGCTGCTTGCACATGGGTAGCCTATCGGGACTTAGGTATAGTCATAGAGCTACCTCAGAGTTAAACCTGAAAACCACTGACTTCAGTATTTAAGGTATTGAAGGAAGCTCTTGTGCAAACAGCCTGGTTGGATTTTCAGGCAATGAAGAAGGTGCAAGCTGACTACAGTGACATGCAGCTGAACCAGAACAAGAGGAGACAATCAAGGATGTTTGGGCAATGCAAAGATGTTATACATTAGTAGTGTGGTGAGCACTTCAGGCTTCTTGCTAACTGTAGTGGTTGGCTCACTGTACTTTTGGTGGGAGAAGATATCCTGAGGGCTGAATGGCCCAGTGGCTAGCTTTGTTTGGGCCAATGTAGATGTCTAGAGCTGTTTTAGGTATACTGGAGTGTCCAAATTATCCTCAGGTGGTGGGCAAATTTGGCACAGGGGCTATGAGAAACCTGTTCCCAGGGTGAAAGTAATCTTGGCACTTACTTTTGGGTAAATGAGGTGAGCTCAAAGTATCTAACATGGGTTTAAGCTACTCTGGACTTGCTGCTAGCAGAGGAGCTGAATTGTGGCTCTTAGTTTGATGGGTCAGAGCTGTGGAGCTTCCTGTAGTAGAAAACTTTAAGTGGTCATCTGGTCATCTGGGCCTTAGGAAGTGTAAGGAGCCCTCCTAGAGAAACCGCATAAGGGTAAAGCACTACACCTGCACACCCACCCTTGCACCGAGTTCTGCCAGCTCATTATGTTATTCAGCAGTGGATTGATTTGGGGTTTTTAAAGCAGTTTAAAAGTGGATTGGCTGATAAAAAAGAGCCTTTTTGTTGCAAGAGCTTGCTGAGTTTCGGAAACTGCTTTCAATGCTATTGGCAAATACTTTACAGTGTAAACAGGGCCTACATCAGGCAGATAAATAACTGCAGATGTGCTTTTTTGTAGGGTCCATTCAGTGATAGACAATTTATTGAAAAAAAAATTCTCATCAAATTAATTGTGGCCAATTAGACATAACCCGTTCTCCTCGTCTCTAAATCCCCTCCAGTTGCTGCCACATGAATGGGAAGAGCTCCTATCACCTGTTTCATTATGCAGATTGACATCTGAACATCTGAGAACAATGCTGCTTTCTGCATGGCATGGCTCCAAATTGCTAATGAAACAGCTTTGCCAGCCGAGTCACTTAAACTCGCTTTCACTGCTGCTGTCGACAACTCTCATGGCAAGATGTGGAGGAAACTGGCAAAGGAGCTCTCCCTCTGAATGTCCTAACAGCTCCCAGCCTGTCTGTTTATTATTGCTCTTCCAGAGAAGGAAGATTTCTGCTCTCTGACTTTGAGAGGTTACTTTTCCAAAGCTGGGGTCTACTTTGCACTTAGTGCTCCTTGATTTCAGTTTCTGGAGTGGGGAGTTGAAGAGGCAGGCAGCCACTGGACTCTGAACACAGATATCTCATGTCCCAGAGCTATCCCAGCCTTTCAGACATCCTCAATGTCTGCTTTCTGCCCCCATCCACCTTCACAATTGATGTGAAGCAAGTGGGACTTCTTTCATGGGTGAGAAGGTGTGCATGTCACCTTGGGTACATAAAAGGGGAAATCTCACAACAGAGGTTCCACAGTGAATGAGTGGGAGGATGTAAGTGGGATACGTCTCTGCCTGGGGCTCTTTGGGTACAGGACTGCAACAGAGCCTTGCTGGTTTCTTCACAGGCAGTCGCTCCTTGAGGTAGGTAAAGCTGGGCAGCAGGACAGGTCTCCTGCTACAGGCAAATATAACATGGGGCTCCTACAAGTGTGAGCCCTGTACAGCTGGGTTTTCTCAGCAATTGATGGAGTTGTTTATCTTCCCCTATTACCACCACTTTTTTTTTTTTTTTTTGCCAGAACCTCACAGGACTCCTCTTCACAGATGCCTGAGTGGAGTGACTTAGTTGTGACTTAAGGCTCTGACAGGACCAGTAGTTGCATTAAATCATGGGATAGTTCACTTGTTAATCTACATTCTGACCCTTTCTGTCCATATCTATGGTTAATTCCTTTGTCAGTGTTCACTGCAGTATTGAGATTATCTCTGCACAGACTTTCTCCATGTAATGGCTCCTGCATTGTGCATCAACTCCTCCCTCATGTCTCAGACTCCTTATAGGCCCATCTGCCAAAGAGCCCTGCTTCCCTGGAGAAGATACTTAGGTCCCAGCCCCTGGGAGAAATCAAACAAGTGGCTTTCCTTACTGAACTCTTTGATAACATGTCAATTAACTTTCCTCCTTATGGATCTCCTCTAGTTCCTGCGCACAGTCCTGTCCTGTGTTGGCAGGAGAGAACATACTCCTTCCCCATCTGTCCCATGAACTTTCCAGGAAGGTTCACAGGTCTTCTTGTTTGCTCAGTATGAGCTGTGTGGGACAGAAGTTAGTTCAGAATGATGCAAAAGTTTTTTTACCCTTGAGAGCTTACTGGAGATCCCTTCAGCCCGGGATTGAGCTGCGCCCACTTACTGCCAAAGAAAGACACATGGGGTGTTTGAACTGCTATCTCCTATCAGAAAGCTGCATGCATGTACTGCTATTACTTGGCAAATATGGAGAACTAGCTCCTTATCTCTGGCTGCATCAACTGTGGAGTCAGCTGGACATTGGTTACTTTCAGTTTTGCAAACATTAAGCTAGGTTAGCTGGGGATCTGTGTTCCTCCTAGGCACTTAAGAGGAGTGGCACTCAACTAAAATTGTCTGGTGTGGACCCCATATGGATCCTTTCATATCATTTTCTGTCTTGCTGTTCACCAAGCCATTGCTGAAATGTGTGTGTGTGTGTTGGTGTGTGGAGAGTAATTGTTCATTTGAAGATCTGTTCTGGCTAAGGAATGAGCAGAAGGTAAGGATTGGCGAGTGAATGAGTAGTATGTGAATTTATAGAAGTCATCAACCTGACTTCTTTCTCTAGAAATATGCTTTTCCAGTTGCCAGAAACAATTCTTACCAGAGAAATGTTTTAATTTATTTATTGATTGCCCAGGAAATTAAAAATGAAATCTGGAGCCTTTCACCTGTGGCTGCTATTATGGGCTCTGGAACAGAGTGTGGACAAAAGATAGTTCAGAGTTGGGATTATTTCCCTTATCACAGGGAAATGCCTGACTTCGCAATCCTTCTTATTCCAGTTTGTAGGCACCGTGATGGAAGCAAGCAAAAGTAGATTATGTCACTGGGAATGAAGGGTAGAGGTATGAAAAGGACATGCCAAAATTCAGTCACAAAAATGTTGGTCAGGCCTGCTTGATGCTTCTCTTGTTGACTGTACTGTGTTTGAAGGCTCTGTGGGAATGGGAATGTCCTGTATGCTTTCAACGTGGGGTTCTGCAGCCTCTGGAGAAGCAAGTTGCCCATGCTGCAAACTCCTGGTTTAGCATGTCAGGGGAGAGACTGTGTTTCTTTGTGTCTGGCATGGCAGTGCCCTCCTTGTGATGGGTCCTCTAGGCTGCTGTTTTAATCAGTTTAGTAAAAAAGAATAATTTTAGCATGCTGCGGTGATTTTTCTCCCATCAAAGTTTGCTTTCATTACTCTTTGATAGCGGTGAGATTGTCTTCCTCCCTAGAGGGTGTGGCAAAGGTCTTAGAGACACTTTACTGTGTTTTATGCTATGTGAAACTTCAGTTTTGTTGGTGATGCACTAACCTGAGTTCAGAGAAACAGCCCCGAGTTTTTTATTGGCTTAAAGCAGTAGGATATGGGTTCGTTCTCACACACTCACATGCACATACAAGTTAGCCTATCTTGCCATCCAAACCGGAGAGATGAGTTGACTGGTACACAGAAACAGGTGAACAGTGTGTTCACCTATCCACAGACCCACCTTCTGGCTGTCTTCATGGCTGATATGTTGTGAGTGAGATACGCTGCTTTAGGGGCTCTGGCCTCCTCAATTGATTTGACCAAGTCCCAAAATGGCTTTAAGCAGAGCTCAAGAACAAGGCTCATCTGCATGTTTTCAGCTAGAACTATCTGTAGACTACAGCCCTGTAGAAGGTGGCAGTGTGTGACTGCACACATTTTTGTACCAGGTGCACTCCTGTTGTTAAATGGTTTTGGTCTGACCATTAGCATGTTGTCAGCGTGCTTCTCAGGATTGTAGAAATACATGGTCACAGTTAGAAAATAACACCAGGCAAGCTACTGCTTGATCTATCCAGAAAGGAGGAGGCTTCCTTCCATTTAACCTACTTTTGTATTTTTTTTCTTCGCTGCTTATTCAGTTCCTGGTTTATAGTTCTGTGCTCGTCCTCATCTGTTGGTTCTAGGAGTTTTAAGCAGTCTTGACAATTGAGAGCCTAAATTTTACTCCTCATAAAATCCCAGAAAGTGTTGATTATGACTTGAGTTAAGCAAGTGGCATATGAAATCTCACAGGCTTGCAGCCATGGGGTAATGTTATGATAAATGTATTTCTTCTGAGCAGCAAAAGTTTTGATGTGTTCTGCCATCTCTGTTCTGGGCATCAAATGTTGCTAGTAACATGCGGCACTAACAGCATTTTATTTGGGACATTTGCCCCAAACTTTGAAAGCGGATCATTTGTTTGGTGAAGTGGGTGTGAAGTGCGCTGAGAGGCATCTTTCCTCATTAATTACTTTTCTACATCTGTCAGAACCAGGAAGTGTAAAGGCATCCATGGAGCTGAAAAAGATCATTCTTAGGAACTAAATGACAGTTTGTGAATAAAAAGCACATTTATATAGACTTTATTGGAAACTGTTTCTTGACTGTGTTCCAGCACCACTGTTACATTTTCCCTTTCCTTTTTCCTTTTATCTCACCTCCTATTTAATCTCTGATCACTGACTATTTAATGCACTTAATCCAGAGTAGAGAAAAAGAACAGCTTGCTCAGATTTACTCCTTGTTTCTTGGGCATTAATAGGAGATATTTGTATTTGAAAACAGTAAAATATCTTCTCAATTATGTTTTCTGATATGATAGTGAAATAAAATCAGATCAACCTTTCAATGTTCTCCCAATCAGATGACTACTTCAGTCTGAAAGACTATAAGAAATATTCCTTTTTCTGTCTCTTCAGTTCCAGAAACCAAATGATTTCTCACCCCCTTTCCGCTTCGGGACAGTTCCCAACGGCAGCACAGAAAGGAACATTCGCAACAACTACCCTGAAATGCACAGCTACATGGTGAAGTTCAATCAGAGGGGGGTGGACGATGCACTGTTCTCGCTGAAGACTGGGTGAGGCTTTCTTACATGCTTACTCACCACAGAAACCTTTTTTTTTGCATGCTTGTCTGGCAAATTTACTTTTTAGGGTTTGAAAAATGAGCCTCTATTATCATTCCATGGTTAAAAGTATAGCAAGACCACAGTAAGAGTGTAGCAAGATCACAGTAGAACAGGAGAGTAATGCTGAGGTTCTTTTTGCCAGGTTTTTCTATTGACATCTGTATAAGAGTTTCTGGTTTTGCTGTGTTTATAAGAAATAGAAAAAGAGGATCTACTGTACCCCTGTGTACATAATCAATGTGTGCATTGGTCCCAAAGACCTTGCTTCATCAAGATGTTTCATGCTGGGTTTTTACACATACAGAAGCAAAGCCCTAAGGTTTCTGTGGACAAAGTTTTTTTCAGAGCGTTTATGTTGTGGTCTGGAAATTCCTTTGGTCTTCCTCCTTCTGTGTATTAAAGATTATGTTAATCAGGAAGCCATCAGACTAATCCCACCCCAGTGTATCACCAGCTAATATAATGTATTGGAAGGTAGGTTTGAAGCAAATAGTTTGGAAGTAACTTGCTTTCTGGAATATTTTAGTATCAAGGGCTAAACAAAACATTATTTGAATAATATGGAATTATAAAAAATGTAAGCATTTCCTTGGGTCACTTTGGAGATGTGGGAAAAATCATTAGCAAAAAGCATGCTTGAATAGCTCATACTATTTTAATAACAGTGAATCTGCAAAGCACCTAACTCAAAATGATATTTTGCAGGCCTTTGTCCTTTATAATTAAAGACCTCCTCTCAGAACTGATCATTTTGTCAGAGCCCAGCCTCAGTGAACAAAAAACATTTTGTTTGCACTCATGTTGCACTCTTATGAGAAAGTTCATTCCAATGCACAAATTAAGATGTTTAGCCAATTTAATTGCTCGATTGACTGAATATTCCTAAACCTGTTTGCCAGGTTCAGAGGCCCATAGCCTATTACAAATGGTTGTACCATTGTTGGATATCATCCAGGTACATTTGCCAGGGTAGTCATCATTCAGGAAATAAGTATGCACTGTCCTGGAAATATATTGATGAAATAGAGCTCATCACTTGTGATAGATGTAAACCTGACTTCATAGTCAGGTTTGGACAGACTTCGGCACAGATAAGCACTTGAACTGAGATAATCACCATACTGTAAATATATGTGCAGGAGGTGTATTATAAACATAGTATGTAAGAGAGAATGTGCAGCTGGAAAGTCTTTGGTCATTTATTATAAAATGTTTTCTTTCAGATTTAGTGGGAGGATTTACTCATCAACTGTCTTTGGGTTTGTGGAAGATGAAACCTCCTGAGACTGCCCCCCACATCCAAATCAATTTGTTACAGTGTGAAAAGGCTCTCATCATGCTGTTGTGCTCTCTACACAGTCCATAATGGGGATCTCTCTGTGTTGAAATAGAATTTTTGTTGTGATTTTCAGCTGAACATTCTTTAACAAAGACCAATTCAATATGGTAAACCATAAAGCTGCTGCCATGGCCGGTTGACATTGGTAGAGATCTGGTAGTACTTTTCATACTAACTGAGGGGTAAACCATAATGTCCTGACTGTATTTGATTTGAAAAAAATGCATTTTTATCAGCTAAGTCATGCCAGCATTTGAATTGGAGAAAATATTTTCCTTATTTCAATACCTATTTCGCTCTCTAATTATGATACATTTTATAAGGCATTTTAGATTCTTTTGAGATGAAAGGCAGTACAGAAATATAAGCTGTTCTTACGGATATAGATCCCCTTGACTTTGTCTTCATTCATCTTTATCTTACAGTATGTTTGTATTCCAAATTTTCTTTAATATCAGAAATTATGATTACCAAATAGTCAGAAAGAAATAGATGATCCTAATTTAAGACCCAGATTCACCTATAAGACAGCTTAGGCTTAGATTTTATTTAACTATGGTGAAGGTGAAAATGACACCTGAAGGACAGAAAACCATCCAGAGGGACCTGGACAAGCTCAAGAGGCGGGCATATGGGGATTTAATGAGATTTGACAAGACCAAGTGCAAGGTGCTGCACTGGGTTCAGGGCAGTCTATGGTATCAAGCTGGGGGATGAAAGGATCAAGAGCAGCCCCACTGAGAAGGACTTGGGAGTGCAGGTGGACAAAAGGCTGGACACAACCCAGCAATGTGTATTCAGCCCAGAAAGCCAATTATATCCCCGGGGTGCATCCAAAGCAGCCTGGGCACCAGGGTGAGGGAAAGGATTCTACCCCTCTGCTCTGCTCTGGTGAGACCCCACCTGCAGTGCTGCAATCAGCTGTGGGGTGTTGTCTTCTGAACAAAANGGCGGGCATATGGGGATTTAATGAGATTTGACAAGACCAAGTGCAAGGTGCTGCACTGGGTTCAGGGCAGTCTATGGTATCAAGCTGGGGGATGAAAGGATCAAGAGCAGCCCCACTGAGAAGGACTTGGGAGTGCAGGTGGACAAAAGGCTGGACACAACCCAGCAATGTGTATTCAGCCCAGAAAGCCAATTATATCCCCGGGGTGCATCCAAAGCAGCCTGGGCACCAGGGTGAGGGAAAGGATTCTACCCCTCTGCTCTGCCCTGGTGAGACCCCACCTGCAGTGCTGCAATCAGCTGTGGGGTGTTGTCTTCTGAACAAAAAGAATGTGGACCTGCTAGAGTGAGTCTAGAGGAGGCCACCAAAAGGATAGAGCACCTCTCCTGACAAGGAAAGGCGGATTGTTCAGAAGAGAAGGCTTTAGGGTGACCTAATTGTTGCCTTCCTGAAGGGAACCTACAACAGAGCTGAAGAGAAACTTTTCATAAATGCATGTAATGACAGGACAGGAGGGAATGATTTCAATCTGAAAGATTAGATAGACTAGATACTAGGAAAAATATTTTGCATGATGTAGGCGAGGCACTTTACTGTGAGGTTTTGAAGTTGTGGATGCCCCATCTCTAGAAGATTTGAGGCCAGGCTGGATAAGGCTCTGAAAAACCTGGTCTAGTGGAAGGTGCTCCTGCTCATATCATGGGGGTAAGAACCAGATGGTCTTTAAGATCCTTTCCAACCCAAACTTTTCTATGATTCTACATAACATATTGCAGTCCATCTGAAAGTGGTTAATTTCTTCCTTAACTACCTAAAACCACCTTTGATTTCATACTGATTTTATGTTTTCCCTACTATACCCTCTTGTTTATTGCATCTGTGCAGGAAGTTGGATGCTTTCATTTATGATGCAGCAGTGCTAAACTACATGGCTGGCAGAGATGAAGGCTGCAAGCTGGTGACAATTGGGAGTGGGAAAGTGTTTGCCTCCACTGGCTATGGCATTGCTATCCAAAAGGACTCAGGGTGGAAGCGCCAGGTTGATCTTGCTATTCTACAGCTTTTTGGAGATGGTAAGTGACCAGAAAAATAAGTGCTGGAATTTTCCTAAGAAATACCAAGTTGTGTGTTTGAGAAATGGAAGTTTCTAGCTCTGGTGCTTCAGATACGAGTTGAGAACATGGAATTATTAATGGCGTTTTTTTAGAGTCAACACACCGAAAAAGCAAGGATGTCACTTCTTTCATGTTGTTGATGCAGGGCAGCAATGTCATCAAAAGCAGTGCCAAAAGCACTAAAATATTCATAGAACAAGCCCAGATGTGTGTTTGGAAAATATCTTATGTGAAGAATGTCTTGTAAAACCAAGATTTCTAGTGTGAATTTTTCACTAGCTTTGAGGTTTTGCCATGACCAAGTGCACCAACTATACCAGACTGTTTGTGGTTACTCCATCCTTTATAGCTCTAGACAGGATCAACCCATGCAGAGTTTACAGAATTAATGGATAAATATTTCTGGATGAAGGAATTAAATCAGGTTTTCCAAAACCTAAAAAAAAAACCCAAAACAAACCAAACCAAAGGAAGAACTTGAGTCTCAGTATTTTGGAATAAGTTTTTAATTAGAAGATTACAGTAACCTAGTTTACCTTTTAATTTACAGAGAAATTACTAGTATTAACAAAAATTGTTCATGGGAAAAGAAATTCCTTCTTAGGAAGTATTTTCCTGTATTTCCATTTCACTTTACACTTTCCTGTGTCCTTTATTAAGAATAAATAAAATTCACAGGTCATTTGTTTTGTAAGTATTCTTTTCTCCCTCTGAAATCTGAAAATTACATATGGATTATAAATATGGAAAGAAAATAACTTGGACATACTTCAGAAAATTGGCCACCTGACAGATAGGTTGTTTTGTTTCTTAAAATGCCTAATACATATTATTTCAGAGAAGGACATAAATTCTCCACAAAGCTTTAAAGAGTCTGTTATAGAACTACTTAAATATATGGATTTTTTCCTCCTGCCACTGGACCAGAGACTGAAAAACAAATTTCCCTAACAACATGAAACAATTTGTCATGCTTCAAAATTAGTTTGTTCTAAATGTTTCAATATGTGCATGTGTGTGTTTATTTTACCTTTCTCTCACCCCTCGTGAAAGTACCATAATGGTAGTAAGTGATGTATGAAATTAGAGTACAGAACATTTCCTCCTAGCTGATACAAATTAGTAAAATTTTTGATTGGTCAGAGCCCTTGGAAGTGTTGAATTTGGACAAAATTGAAAGGAAGAAAAACAAGTAAAAATACTCAAATATTTTTTGGAACACTGCACCTGGTTTTAATGAGCTATGGATATGATGGGGAAAAATTGATTGAAACAATCAATATTTTGATTCTGAGTTGAAAGCATACAATGTTTTCATCTAGGATTGATTAATTTTTGTCTACCACTATCAGTCACTAATACTTTCCCTTTATTGACATAATGAAAACAAAAGTTTGTGAGGCCAGGTCTTTAGTCATCTGGTGGTCAACTGTTTCAGGATCTCAGTGTAGATATTTAACAAGTGTCATAGCTGTGTCCTGTGTTACAGCTTGTCATGGCTAATATCAGGCTGTGGAAAAATCCTGTTGACTTTCCTGTGACCAATGGCACTTGCCCCAGTCAGAAGGGCAGTAAGATATTTTATGTATGTTGTAGATGTGAAAAAAGAATGTGGAGACTGGAAATTACATTAAATCAGCTTCTTGTTTTCAGTCTGCCCCAGTTTGAGCTCTTCAGCCATTGCAGGATTATCTAACCTGTTTCTTTCCTCCTGCCATTCTAGGGGAGATGGAGGAGCTGGAAGCTCTCTGGCTCACTGGCATTTGTCACAATGAGAAGAATGAGGTTATGAGCAGCCAGCTGGATATAGATAACATGGCAGGTGTCTTCTACATGTTGGGAGCAGCCATGGCCCTCAGTCTCATCACCTTCATCTGTGAGCATCTCTTCTACTGGCAATTCCGCCACTGCTTCATGGGCGTCTGCTCTGGCAAGCCCGGGGTGGTCTTCTCCATCAGCAGGGTGAGTGCCATTAACTGTTAGGGATGAACAAAGGCTTTATTCAGACGGTCCAAGCTACTGCAGATGGGAATATCCACTGTGACTGTCTAATGCATGGGTGGCACAGTGCCATCCTTAAACAGTTAATGTTGCAAAAATATTTTAGTTTTTTCTGGGACGTCTCTGGTATCTGCTCGATTATGGTTAAGGAAATGGAAATTTCATGGAAATGAAAACACAGGAAAAGACAAGTTAACTACTTCTGTTTGCTCCTCCAAAGTTAGTTGTGAAGAGGCCAAATTTGGGGACCTCCCCAAATGTAATCAAGTAATGACAGATAATACGGTTAGAAATCTGGGAGATTTACATTGTCCTCTAAATCACAGCTTTTCAGCTGACCTTTTATTAACTAGAAATGTGCCTTCATTTACAGTCAGAAGTCCTTAACCGAAAGCCACGCCCTGAAGAAATCTTTCCACAGAGGATGGCCACATAAACTTAGCAATTGCTTTATGCAAATCTGCCTTAGGGTATAACATTTACATTTAAAGCAGATTCTAGCCATTTCTGAGTCATCTTCCACTATTAGTGTTGCTAGAGTATCTCATTTGTAGCTTTATTTTCCTTCTTTCAAGCCAATGGCCCTTTCTCCTGATCCATTCTGAGGTGAGGTCAAATCTGGGAATTTTTTAGCTCAGCATCTGATGTAGCAGAATTTACTTTGATTGTACAAGGAGTATATAATTGCTGCATAACATATTGAAGAGAAATGACAAAGCCTTTTGAACGCAAGGGCACAGCCTCTCTTCTGTGTTGTTAGTTTCTAATGTGGTTTAGCCTGGAGATGAGATGGGGCATTGTGTTTGGTGGCCCTTAGCTAAGAAGAGATTCTTTCATTCTGTGGTTATCTGTTAGACCTGGGCCAGGTTGGTGAAAAGTCTGAAAAGTGTCAATCATCTGCTGGCTGCTGAGAAACCATGATAATATGATGTGATGGTGTCCATTTCACAATTGACATTAATTATCAGGCACCATTTGGCAGGTCAGGGAATAAAGGAGTCCCTTTCATTCTGGTCCTAGGGATAGCCCTTGCAAACAGTCATGGGTAAAACGAGCTGATGGAGAATGTGGGGGAATTGGCCCCTTCTGTTGTCTGATTTGAGGCTGAATAGAGGACTTCTGCTTTCAGGGACATCAATTCGGAGCCAGTTATCACTGTTAAAAATTCTATTGTACCTAAGTCAACCAGATGCAAAATACCTAAATACCTATTCAAGAACTCTGCTCTTTGTTTGCTTTTCTAATCCATACTGGTGATAAATGTAGCTAAGTTTATAACAAATGAAGCTGTTCCCTTTTTAAGATAGCTCCTGTCTTGTTGATTCATTGGTGCCCAGATGATTTTCAAGGGCCAAAACAGACTTTCATCCTCTCATCCACACAGAATCATTTGTCTTGATTCTTTTATTCCCAATGATATTATTGTCCCCATTTGCAATTCTGTGTTATGCCTACTCGATTTAACTAACTCTTACAGATACACGCAGGCATTCGTGCATCCTGGAGATAGAGCTTGAAATAAAGCAGAAGAAGAGGAATGGTGGGAAAATAAAAATGTGAGGTTCAAGAAAGAGAGTCAGAACAGCAAGGGTTGGTAGAGCAGATCTGATTTCATTTGATTTGATTTGGCTTCATAATGGAAGGCTGATAGGCCCTACTATCATATAAGAACACACTCTTGATGCACAGGTCCCCGTCTGTGTTTTCTTTGCTGGACTGCTCACCTCCTTGCTTTCTCTCATTTCAGGGTATCTACAGCTGCATCCATGGTGTGGCCATTGAAGAACGCCAGTCAGCAATGAACTCCCCCACAGCAACTATGAACAACACCCATTCCAACATCCTCCGCCTGCTTCGGACAGCCAAGAACATGGCCAACCTGTCAGGGGTCAATGGCTCACCACAGAGTGCCCTGGACTTTATCCGCCGTGAGTCATCTGTCTATGATATCTCTGAGCACCGCCGCAGCTTCACCCACTCAGACTGCAAATCCTACAACAACCCCCCTTGCGAGGAGAACCTCTTTAGTGACTATATTAGTGAGGTAGAAAGGACCTTTGGCAATCTCCAGCTGAAGGACAGCAATGTGTATCAGGACCACTACCACCACCACCACCGCCCCCATAGCATTGGCAGTACCAGCTCCATTGACGGGCTTTATGACTGTGACAACCCACCCTTCAATGCCCAGTCACGCTCCATTGGGAAGAAGCCCTTGGACCTGGGGTTACCCCCTGCCAAGCACAGCCAGCTGGGTGATCTTTATGGCAAGTTCTCCTTCAAGAGTGACCGTTACGGGGGCAGTGGGACCCACGATGACCTGATCCGCTCGGATGTCTCTGACATTTCCACTCACACAGTCACCTATGGCAACATTGAGGGCAATGCCGCCAAGAGGCGGAAGCAGCAGTACAAGGACAGCCTGAAGAAGCGCCCAGCCTCCGCCAAGTCCCGGAGGGAATTTGATGAGATAGAGCTGGCCTACCGCCGGCGCCCGCTCCGCTCACCTGACCACAAGCGCTACTTCAGGGACAAGGAAGGGCTACGGGACTTCTACCTTGACCAGTTTCGGACCAAGGAGAACTCACCGCACTGGGAACATGTAGACCTGACGGATATCTACAAAGAACGGGGAGATGAGTTTAAGCGCGATACGGGAGGAGGAGGGGGTGGATCCTGCACTAACAGGGCCCATCACAAGCATGGCTCAGGCGAGTTTGGTGGAGGCAATGAGCACAAGCATGGTGTTGTCAGTGGGGTCCCAGCGCCATGGGAGAAGAACCTGACCAATCTAGACTGGGAAGACCGGACTGGGGCTAATTTCTGCCGCAGTTGCCCTTCTAAGCTGCACAACTATACGCCATCAACAGTGGGGCAGAACTCCACCCGCCAGGCCTGCATCCGCTGTGAGGCTTGTAAGAAAGTGGGCAACCTGTATGACATCAGTGAGGACAACTCACTCCAAGAGCTGGACCAGCCACCTGCCCCAGTGCCCGTGGCCACCAGTGCCACCTCCTCCTCCAAATATCCTCAGAGCCCTTCCAATTCTGCCTCTAAGGTGCAGAAGAAGAACCGCAACAAACTCCGCCGGCAGCACTCCTATGACACCTTTGTGGACCTGCAGAAAGATGACTCAGCCCTGGCCCCTCGTAGCGTCAGCCTCAAGGACAAGGGCCGCTTTTTGGAGGGGAGCCCCTATGCCCACATGTTTGAGATGCCAGCCAGTGAGACCACCTTTGCCAACAACAAGTCCTCAGTGCCCGCCACCAGCTACCACCACCACAACAACCCTGGCAGCAGTGGGGGCTACATGCTCAGCAAGTCACTCTACCCCGACCGGGTCACCCAAAACCCTTTTATCCCCACTTTTGGGGATGACCAATGCTTGCTCCACGGCAGCAAATCTTATTTCTTCAGGCAGCCTGTGGTGGCAGGAGGGCCCAAAGCTAGGCCAGACTTCCGAGCCATTGTCACCACCAACAAGCCGGTGGTCTCAGCCCTTCATGGGGCTGTGCCAGCCCGTTTCCAGAAGGACATCTGTATAGGGAACCAGTCCAACCCCTGTGTGCCTAACAACAAAAACCCCAGGGCTTTCAATGGCTCCAGCAACGGGCATGTTTATGAGAAACTCTCCAGTATTGAGTCTGACGTTTGAGTGAGAGAGGAAGAGTGTGGGGAGGGACTGGGGATGTATGTGGAGCATGGGAGGGTGGGATGGTATCAATCCCATCAGCTACTCTCCTGAGTTGTCCTTAATTTGTGGGATACTGGAGTTGTGAGTAGTGCAGCACTGGTGACAAGTGCCACCTCTTTGGCTTCCCCTCTTCCTCCTCCTTTCCCAAGCCTCCTGTTTTATCTCTTTTTCCATGTTCTGGCTCCTCCCGTTCTCTTCCATTCCTGGCCATTGCACTTTACGGTGATGTTGGAGTTGGATATTCTTGCTCGTGGTTTCAGGAAGCAGAGAAAAAGGCAGGGAAGGGGTGGGCTGAGGAAGAGCCTTTAAGAGTGACTTTAGTGTTCACTTCTGCTGGCTCCCAGCAGGGAAAAGGCATGTGTGCACACGTCTATGTGCATGTGTGGCAGGAGGAGGCAGCAGCAGAAGTGTAGTGAACATGCTCAGGCAACTCTTCCTAAAACTGCCTAAAAAAGAGTAGTGTTTGATGTGGAGAAAGTGAAGGGAGAATAACAAGACTAACTTGATGATGCACTTATATGTTAGCTATATTGAGGTTCTTGTTATATTATTTTGTGAAGATATAGGGCTGAAATATATACATATTTGCATATATGCTGAGAAATTTTACGCTAAAATTTTGAATTGTCTGCTGGGGGTGTGGAGGGAGGGAGGGAGGGAGGGAGGGAGGATTTGTCTGCAGGTCAGGCTAGTGGTTTCACTATGGCTGTCACAGCCATTGAATCTACAGCAGACCAGGGGGAGAGAGAGAAAAGAAGTGGAGTCTGAGTTTGAGAAAACTGATCAGCAGCCTCCTTGACTCCGGGGTTGGTTTCCCAAACTCAGATGAAAGATGCTGGTTTTCACTGAAATAAGAAGGATTTAAAGAAAGAGGAACAGTGTTGGTTTGTTAGCGGTGAGCTGCTCACTAATTCTGACATTCTTCAAGGGTGGGAGCAGTATATAGTATGGGTTTGCCTATATGTGAGTATATACAATAACTTTATACTTGAAATGTCTGTGAAGAAAGCAAAATAAACCTACTATCCTATGAGGTGTCTGGAGAACAAACACAGTAGAACAGAGCTTAAGAATAGTGAAAGGTGGGGACTTTTTTCACTGTCACTTCAGGGGACACCCCACCCATTTTGGCATGTCCTTTCAGCAAGGATGGGAGGGAGAGAAAGGAGCTTAATCGTTCTGCCCTCTCTGCACTTGGCCAGCAGGTTGGAACAAAAGAATAGAGTGCCCTCTGCCAATGCTGGAAAGGAAAAACATAGTGCCATATAAGGGTGTGTGGTGGTAGTGTAGTGCTGGTGGCCTGTTTCAATGCCTCCTTGCACATGTGGAAATGAGAGGAGGGTGTATGCACCCATGGGAAATACATATGTATATTTTATTGTTGAATGTATAGAGGAAGTGCGCAGCCTGTCTTCCTGGGAAGAGATGTGCTTGAGTAAATGCCAGAGAGCACAGAAACTTGTGCTGAAGACTGAAGATGTGCAAAGCTGAGATGTGCGTGTACATGAGCGTGTGCCTCTATTTGAAAGAGAGAGATACTAGCACAGGTGTAAAGCTGGAATAGCCTAGGGTTTCCCATCCCTGCAGTTGTAGTGATAGCTTTCCTGGTGCACTTAGTATCAGTAAGAGTGTTTTTTTTTCTTTCCATTGTATCATTTTACATGCAAGTTAAACTAAAGGAAAAAGAGCAAGGGTAGGAGTGAGAAGCTGAACACACCTTTCATATGTCATCTATCTCCTGAGGTGGGGCTATGGACGGACCTCTCCTATCCTAGAGATATGGCAAAGTCTCTATGGCTTATCCTGGGTCTACCCCAGCATCTCAATCACCTGGTGAAGGGTTGAGAGGGTCCTGTGCTGAGAGCATGGAGACATTGCTGAGGATAAGGGAGATGGTAGCCCCATCTTTATGAGCCACATTTCTTGGAGCTGAAAGCCACCTCTCTCACATTCCTCATCACACCATGGTTGATTTTATCTTACTCTCTTTTTAAGCCAACAGAAAGCCTTTTATTTATTTGCCTATTTATTTTATTTATTTTTTAAGCTGAGGGAGGGGGGAGGGTGAGATTTACCTGTAAAGTCAAAGTGTGTGAGGAGAGGGTGGGGCAGGGTTGATGAGGGGAATATTTTCTGATATTTCACTGAAGAATTCAGGAGGAAAGAAGGGAAGAGTCATTGTGACACCATCCCCTAGTCTTTGGGGTTTGGGAACTTCTTACTCTTTCCCTCTTCTCTCATTACAAGGACAAAAAGGAAAAGAAAAGAGAAAAAAGAAACCAAACAAATTACCAGAGCGATCTGCAATCCAGAACATATGGCAGCTTGTCAGAGACCTCTGATAGCGGCCACCAAGAAGGCGTTCCTTTCATTTGTAAATATTTCTTTTTTATTGCATTTTTGTATAAATTGGTGTTTCTCTTCTCGTGAATATTCAGGTCATGGGGTGGGAGGGAGGGGAAGTTTGTTTCCGTTCTGTTTGTTTTCTATAACTTTTCAGGCTGCATTTTTGGAAGCGGTTTACGCAGGTCGAGGCCGTATGAACGAGGAAAACAAAAAGAGAGAGAAACCCATGTGTGTTGTGTTCCCCTGAGGCCCCCTGTATTGCCCTGTCACCTTTATCTTCATGAATGGAAGACGCCGGAACATCACATCAAGCCTTGCCAGCAGGGTTTCATGTTTTGATGGGAACATCCCCGATTCCTTTTTGCATATAAACTCTCTGTACCAGCATCTCTCTGTGGAGTCTGGGCCTCACGGCACTACACTGTCTTGATAGTGGTGGGGTGAACCCTCAAGTTGGCCACTCAGGTTGGACCATCACTTTGACATTAAGAGACTTCTCCAATACTACTTTGGTTTAGGAATCCTGGACCTGGGAAAGCTCTTGATAATTTCTGGTATTTCCTAAGGGCTTGGGGTTGGGAAGCTTGACAGCTGACAAGGGCAGCTAATTTATTTGGTGGTTATCTTGGTACTTTTCCGTCCCTCCCCACCTGGAACGAGGAAACCTGGAGGGTGGCTCTGCAGGGAAATTAAGCTGAAAACAAGCCAAAAAGAAGTAATGGAACTTTTTTCAAATCTCTTCTTAAAGGTTCTGATTTTTGTGTTCCGGGTTGAAAGTTGGTTCGTGTTTTCTTCGAACTGGTCTGTCCCTTGTTTCACTGATCGGCAAATGACAGTTTGCCAAAATCATTATCTAATGTTCTTACTGTTGTAGCACCATTAACACTTCGAGTGCTCTGCAAATATTAACTGTGCCACAAACCACTCAAATGAATGCTCTAGGGCAACCAGAAAAGAAGAACTGGAAATTCTGGACTGAACCACTGGTCTAACCACAGGAGTCTGGTATTTTGCCTTCTCCCATAATATATTAGGCCACGTGTCCATCAGGTTAATCATTTCTCCTGTAAGTGATCTTTTCTGGTTGCTTTGTTTATTTTAGTTCTGACAGGTCAACAAGTTTTGGGACAGAGGTGAAGGGGAAGGGGTGGGAGGGGGGAGGGTGTAATTCATAATGAAGAAAATAAATCAATGATGTTATTAAACTCTGATTATATATTTAGAATTTTAGATTTGGTGTATTTTCATTGCAAGTATTCAAGTGAATCAAACAGGTAATATTAGCAGCAGATGTTGTCTATATTAGAAAGCCACCCACTAGAAAGCTGTTCATTACCTGTCCAGAAAATAATGGGATTTCATACCAGAGCTTGACAAAACTCCACATCTCCTGCCTTACCATTTCTCTTCTGCTGTAGAAACACCAGTGTTTTCTGGGGCAGTGGCTGTGAACATCTGCTCTCTCTGAAGTTTTCTGCACACAAGAATACTGAGCAAAAACCATTGTGTCCTCTACAGTTGGTGACCTCTACTGGATATATGCAGACAGCCTCCCAGGAAAGATTAGGCACCTTTGGCAATGTTTCTGACATTTATATTCTCACTTCTAGCCAGAGGCATGACTCTCTGAAAGGTATTTTCATGAGCCATGTTCTTCTAAATGGTACTGGAGCATATGTACTCAGATGAAGGAGGATGTCTACGAAGGAGATGGAGGAAATATGCAAAAAAAAAGTGCCATACACAGTGGAAAGTGGAAAAGCAAGTGGCAGGTAGAACTTGCAGCCATGAATCTCCACATCAAATCTTGTTGGAGTATTCACACTGGCTTTTTACTGTAGTGCAACACAACACAGGCTGGTGTGGTAGTTCTCTGTCTCCCATCACACCTCTCAGTGAGGGCGGTATCAGAACTTGCAATGTCACTTCCTAAGTAGGCAAGAAAAGCTGCAGTCAGAACTTGTTGTCAGTTGAGACAATGAAGCACACTGTCCCCACCTCAACAACAGCAACAACAAAAAATCCCATTCTCTCTGAAATCGAACATACATTGTCAGAGCTCTCCAGGTGAGAACCCCAGTGGGTTCAAAGTGCTCAGCAATATCAAAGTATGAACTCTGCCTGTAGGGAACTGGTACTTCAATTTCCAGCATATGAGGGGAAGAAGGTTCCTTTGTGATGTTGCAAAGGATTTGATGGAGGAGTTAAGAGTTGCCAGGATGGCCTCTTCTTCAGCAATGTCTGCTGATGTTGAGCTCCTCACTCTGCAAAGACACTTGCATCCGTCTTGAATAGTGCCCCTTTGTACATTCAGATCAGGCTGTTGCTCACAGCAAAATTGCCAGCAAAAGAGAGAGAGGGAGATAAAGAATTAATATGGTGGTGGTGACAGGTTGGAGTGAGCAGAGATACCTCAGGGAACTTCATAGGCAAGTGTTTGCTTTAGAGCTTTCTATCAAATATGGCATATCTTCCCACCTCCATTACTTATCAACAGATGGAAGCAAGCTTGGGAACACAGCCAATGATCAGACTTAGGCCTTTCACACATCCTCCACTCCAGTCAAACAACCTTTGATGAGCCCTTCTCATGGAGAAGGGTGGGAGGTTGCACTTCCCTGTGTATTTTTGGTTACCAAAAAGAGAGGGAAAATGGAAGCTGATGAAGATCAGGAGTGTTGATGAAAGGATTTTGTGCTGGCCCTCTGTGCCCTTGCTCTGCGGAATTATACTTCACCCTTTCTTCTCAGTCCAAGCTGGTGAAGGGTAGGGTCCGGTTATGCTTCCTTTCTGTGGCAAATGCCTGGTCTGGGAGCTGTGTGCAAGAAAGGAACCAAATTGCTGGCAACAAATGGGGACGGACTCCAAGCCATGACCCCCATCTGCACCCACTCTTTCCCATATGTGCTTCCCTGCTGCTGAACACACCTTGCGTGTCCACCAGGAACATACCTACCATGCTGCCAGATGCTGCAGGTAGTTACACTGAGATAGTAACTAGTGGGACTTGAATGTAGTCCCCACAAGGGCTTATTTTCAATTTGCAGCCAAATAGATTTCCAAGCCATAGATCCTCGCTGCACTCACCTACACTTCCCTGTGGCTTCCTCTCTCCTCCCCTATCAAAGGCAAACTGGGATGCCAAGTATCTTACCGGGAAGATAAATACTATTGCTTCATCGTTATCATGGGTCCTCTGGATTTCCCTGGGGCTGACTACAGACAAGTCTGGGTGTCTGCTACTAGAACAGCAACAATGAAAACCACTGTGCAGTTAGCTTTCCGGTTTTTTTCTTGAGATTCCCCAAATTCTTTTCCTAGCATGCCATTTGAGTGAATTCTGGCACCCTTCTGCCATTGCTGACAAAAAAACTGACACAGAAAAAGAAGTGAAATCATATTGCAGAGAGCAGAACTCATGT
The DNA here is from genome assembly GCA_013398995.1 of Alaudala cheleensis. Lineage (NCBI taxonomy): Eukaryota > Metazoa > Chordata > Aves > Passeriformes > Alaudidae > Alaudala > Alaudala cheleensis. The sequence goes on from VWYE01022072.1 coordinate 39,690, forward strand.
CTGCCAATGTCAACAGTACAGTCCCCTGAGTGCTGAGGTAGAGAGGGATCTCTGTGATGTGTTGGTAGTTCAGATCTCTTAACCTGCTGTCTTCCTGCCATTAAAGGTTCACAGCAGGCACTGGTATATACTCCAAAAGGTCAGAAAATAATTCCGTGCTGTGGAACAGGGGTTCCTCTGGGCATGCACACACATACAAGACATACTGGGGAAGTGTGACATACATGAACAAACCTGAGACAGCAGGAAGCTGAGGTTTGCATGCCTGTATGTACACAGATACACGACACAGACTACATTGCAGTACACTTAATGACTGTCCCACAACACATTTTTGCCAAGTAGGAACAGCATGACCTTTCCTAATGTTCTGCTGGTAGTTATTTAATTTATGTATTCACTTTGTGACTTTACATCATCTGCTTTCTTGACTGCAGCATTACAGTGTAAATACATATGTATATATGTACAGAAATTAGCTCAAGCAATTATATTCAGGTTGGGAAAAGGGTGGGTTTTGTATCTGTACAGTATTTCCTTATTAAATAATGGCATGGGGGTTGGGAAAGTTAACTTCTAGATTGTTTTATTGGTCTGTGGTGTTTGCAGTTGTTTCAGTGGTTGCTTTTGCTGGTTTGGAAAGTTTATCTGGATGTTATATGTGTGCCAAGAGAGGGTCCCCAGGAAGGGGAGGTTTGGGATTGGTTAAGGGGTGGTGGGCAGCAGAGGGTGTTAATAATTTCCTATAATAAAAGCCGTGTTGATTGCTAGGGGCTGTTTGTGTGAGGCGCAAGGCTGTTTCCTTCTCTATGTGCTTTGCTCTTTGATTACTCCGTCTTCCCTAGTCCCCATTGTCTTCTCCCTGGGATGTCAGCAGGGTACATTTGTTACTGTGGATTACAGGGATCTCCCTATGGGCCTTCCTCTCCTGGCCAACTCTTCCTTATCCCTCTTTTTGCAGTCTTTCCAGTACCAGTGAAAGGGGAAGTGGCATGGTCTCAGACCTTCTGTGCCATTCTTGACCACTCTATTTCCTCTGCTCTTTGTCCTTCCTCTTAGCAGAACCTCATTTTCAGGTGTTTTGATAATTCCAGCAGCTTACTGCTTCATCTCCCTGGCCTCTTATCTATTTTCCCATCTTACATTAATTCTTCAGTTTCATCTCGATGCCTCTTCCCTCAGAATCACTTATGTAGGCTGTTTGCCTGGTGGAGCCCAGGACATTTCTCTGGATGCCCTGGGTGGTCTGAGACCCTGGCAAGGGGTCCAAGAACCTTGGCACAGAGTCAAAAGTACCAGTGCCTTTTATTTCAGTCCATGGGAATATCTGCCAACCTTAAGTGAGGAGTTGCAAGCCACAAGAGTGTAATTAGAATGATAAGTAACATATCACAGGGTGAAAAGTAGAATTTTGGGGTTTTAAAATAGGGGTTCAAGAGGACAAGATGGAGGGATTTAGGCATGTCCCTCTCCTTCTTCTTCTTTTTCTTGTCCTCCATCTTCGGCTGTGATGGTGGCACTTTTGGGTTGGATTAGAATAGAAAGACACTGTCTAACATAGGCCATAGGTATTGGTAATTAATTGTAAACATAGCACACATAGTACTTAGTATAAAGGGTTAACACCGCCCTTGGAGGCAGTTCAGATCTGGCACTCTGAGATCCTGACCAGACCTTGCAGGGCAGAAAAGAATGTAATAGCTAAGAGAAGAATAAACAACCTTGAACAACAGAGACATTGACTCCGGACTTCATTTCTGCTGTGGGGCTGGGAAAAAAGAGACTTTTCCTTACATCTCAGGACTCAAAAGACCCAGTAACTTGAGATTTGCCCACTTTCCTTCTCTTATTACTGTCTTGTTGCTCTGTTGTCTTCATCAGCCTGTACAATGCTGTGTAGAAGATGAGTGAAAAGCAGGCATCCACTTCTTCTCTCCTGGAAAATTCTAGCCATGACCAGATTTTTAGAAGATGATATTTTGTAGCTAATTTTGACTTCTCTCTCATGTTCACTGAAGTAGTGTTCTGCTCTTGCACTCTCAAGAAATAAGAAATCATCGGTATGGCAAATTTTCCTGTGCAAGGGAACAGTGAAATTGTATTTTCTGAGAAAGCCCAGAGAAAGAACATAATTTCTGTCTTTGATGGCTGACTGATAAATTTATATCAGGGAGAGATACAGTTTTTATCCACTCCAGGTTGACCCATATCAGGATCAGTATGGTTTCTTTGTTTTTACTCTATGTGAAGAAAACAAGGCTGCTGGAGAAAAGTATGCTATCTTTTAAAAGCACAGGGCACTTTGTTTATTGACTAGAGGCTTCTAAAGACCTGTGTGAAGTTCTGCTGTGTTGCAGACCTGGGAGTGAATCCCTGGTAGTGTTTGGTCCCTTTCTGTCTGACTTCTCAGCATAAACTGGTACTTTGCATTATCTGTTAGAGTTTGTGGTCTGATGTCACAGCAGTAAGGAGGGTGATAGGATGGTGACTAAGCATGGAGAGAGTCAATGTGAGACTGGTAGAGGTTCTAGGCAGATGCTAAGACATCTTCTTCCATCACTTTTTGACATTTTGTTCCTTAATCAATGCACCATCCTCAACATCCCTGGCACTGGCTGCTTATCCCTGAAGATACAAGGGTCTGCTGGCCACAGTCTGAGAAAGGGCCAGTCAGTCTCTGTGTGTGTAGTGTAGTTGTATGAAAATACATGGGCAATGCAGGGAGCAATGCAAAGGGTCAGGATGGCCAAAGGTTATTCAGAGCAGCAGTCTTCTCCCAGCTGCAGCTGACTGTTGCTCAACCTGCCATTCTATTGCAGGCCTGTGTTTCTGATTTCTGGATGAGAAAAGCCACCACAGCCACCTGGGAATAGATCTCTGCTCACAGATGTGAGAAGGGTAGTCTGATGTACCCTTGCTATGGTGTTGGCATAACTGTCCCACCATGGTCCACAGAGGTCTGTGTACCAGTGAATACATGGCTACAAATACCTACAAGTCTGGGATGAGGTGTATGTTTGTACATTTGAGTGACTCCTGGCAGAACTCTAAATATAAGTGGAGTTGGAAGTGCTGGCCCATTTAGTGCTACTGCAATGATGTAGGTAGGTATCTCCTTGGGAGTACATCCTACAGATTGTTTTATGGCCAGGTATAGTGAGTTATCTTTCTGAACAACACTGGGCTCTTTGCTGTATTTCCTTTCCTTGTTCCATGTGCCAAAAGTAGAGCATAATGGCAGCACTGCTGGGTGCCCAGAGGGAAGGCATCCATTATGTGAGACTTCTCTCCATGCCCTTGGATACTGGCTGGTAAGTCCCATGTCAACTGGAAAAAGGTTATACCTGTCCCTGAATAGACAAAAATCAGTCAAGGGGATAAGATTCAAGTTTTGTACTTTCTTCCTCTGCTTTCCTTCCAGGCCTTGGAGCCAGATCCATCTTCACAAGCAGCTAAATTCCTGTGAAATTCAAGGAGCTTTCAGAATAGCTGCTTAGAGGTTTAGATTCCTGGAATGGCTTTTTTGGATTCTCTTCCTTGTGTGGGCCTCTTCTTGTAGTGTATTTTGCCAGGATTTGTCTCCCAGGAACCTACTATGTTCGAACATAGCTTAGAGGGGCTCCCTCTGCTTGGGATCACCATGTGTATGTTGCATGCCAGTTACTATTTGTCTGTATTTCTTGCACGTGTCTACTTGTGGGGGACAGGGGTGGGTTCATGTTGGTTATGTGTATTTATGCCTACACACATTTGTATGTGTGGTGCCACTTGTGTGTGCTTAGGTGTTTGTACGCATGTGTTTAAGCTGAGAGAAAAGTGACGGGAGCTGTATGCTGCTAAAGCTAGATGATGGGTAACTGCAGGTAAACTGGCAACCCTCTTGTTCCTTCCTGGTACACCCTGGCATAGTTGCTTTTTTGGATTCCGGGGGACCAGCTCTGAATCTGTGATGAAGCTAGGATGCAGACCCCTGTAGAGGTTTTGAGTACAGCATCAGAAACCCATTCCATGTGTTCATTCACTTCTATGCTTCATCCACCGTGCCATGTTTCCAAACCATTATGCCACACTCTTTACCTACTTTGGCCTTAACTGGTAGGTGGAGAAGGAAGACAATCACACACTGACTTGTAAGGTCTTTTGGGAGAGATCTGGTCAATCTGATCTGTGACTGTAATAAGACTGTAACTCCCTAGCTATTCATTTTGCTGCTTCCTAGGGCAATGCAAAAAGCACTGACATTGTACTTGCAAGAAAACACTAGCCTGTCCTTTCTTGCTCCTTTGTCAGACACAGGAAAAAGCTGAGCTGAGATGAATTGCTCTCCCATCCCATTACTTGGAAGAACATCACTTATGCTGCTTGGAGCTGAGTAGGAAGCATGCAAATCCCACACTCTGGAGGGGTTCCATTTCTCCAGAGGGGACAGTGAAGAGGGAGAGTAGAAGGGAATAAACTTTCTCCAGCCATTCTCCATCCCATTCATTTCCAGGAGAGATCACAACACTATTAGCACCAGAGAGGATAACCTGCTGGGAGGGCCATACAGTGCCAGCTGGCACAGCACTTTCACTGGCCAAACTGCTGAACAAGACACTGCTGTCTGTTGGCAGCAAGAATAAACAATCAGGACCTAATGAAGAGATGCCATGATTAGTCAGACAAGAAAGGAGCCACATTTAGGGGCTCTCATCATTTAGTCTATCTTAAGTGTGTTAAATTAGCCCTTTAGTGCTGGTGTCACTGGGCCTCTTTGATGGTTTCTTTTTCTTTATATATATGAAATGTAAGAGAATTAATCTGTGGTCTCCAATGACTCATTCTATCAGACCACTTCCATCCACTTTCCCTGCTTTCTTCCATGTCCAGCTGCTCTTTGCTCTCCATCAAATTGTATCCTGTGCTCTGTCATGTTTGTCTTTTTTGGAAGAGAAGATATATGTGTGTGAATGCTTGTACACATGCGTGTGTGTATTTTAGATATTACTGCTATCAACATGCTATATACCTAAAAGCTCCTAGCAAGCTGGAGCCTTCAAGAGGTGCTGTAGGAAATGACCTTCACACTGGGCAACAGTCAGTGTGGAGGTTAGAACAGAAAGCTGCTGGCTTTGGAGATCTCTTTGCCTGTCTGGTTGCTTTTCCTGTCTTTGGAGCAGGCTGTCTCTCACCTGTAGTCAGAAACACAGCAAACTGCTCTTTTTAGCTTTGCATTGTCAAAATTTCTAAAATTTGGCGGGGGG
>VWYE01022075.1:0-13048 GCA_013398995.1 Alaudala cheleensis
ATCAGCCCAGCCTCCAGCCAAACCGGTTTGTCTGCTTTGGTGCTGGCTTCTTGTTGGAACCCTGGATGCTGAAAATTTTGGTTTTTCTATGTTAAGGGTTGCTAACCCTCAGGCAGGCACCACATTTGACTTGAGGCCTTGGGACAGGCTCCTGAGTTTGAGTGACAGCACAGGGGTTGTGGGTGTGTAGTTTGATTAGAAGTGTGTGATCTCACAGGGTGAAAAACTTAGGGTTTAAGATTTTAGTATATAGTAATGTGTGTGAGCCAAGATGGAGGATTTAAGGCATTGTCTAAGTCCTTCTTTTCACCTTCTTCTTCCTTCTTCAGAGGTATAGGTGGTTTTCTGTATTGGGTGAAAAAGGTCCACATTGTGGACCTTTGAGGGTCATCATTGGGTCAAAAACATAAATAATATAGGTGTCATCTCGTTATTGGGTTAATAGTGCTCAAAAACCTTGAGAAAAAGTTAGTAGCCATTTTTGCCACATTTTTCTAGCAGCTAGATAGAGCTCACAGCTTGTGGGTCTGTAAATTCTCTGTAAATAGATAAGATATAAGAAATCACCAAGTCTGAACTAGAACTTCTGTTTCCCATGTATCATTCATCCTGACCTTGGCAAGAACAAGAAAAAAGGAGCCCGCACCGTAACACGTTCTTGCCTATAGACTCACACAGTAGGATTGCCTTTGGATAACCCTACTTGTTGAGCATCTGCCAAGACCAAAGTTCAGTTAGTTTAAACAGGAGAAGGGCATCTGTGACACCAGGTTTTTCCTAGCAAGGACCCCAGAGTTCTGAGGGTGGTAGTCAAAGGCATGGAGGCTCAGGGTGTGTTCTCCTCAGTCCTGCTGCTGAGAGGAATGGGTGGGAGGAGTAGGGCACTGTCCTGGGGTGACTTTATGGTGCTGAATTTTATCTTCATTCATCTGTTTAGCCCAGAAATAAGTTCTGCACCTTTAAAACTAGATCCAAGAGCTAAGGTAGGGGGAAGCAGTGGCCTGCAGTTTATGTGTGCAGAAGCTTCATTTTCACTCTCCTGGAATTCCTATTCTCTTGCTGTGTGTTGTCTGCAGCACTGATGATTTAAGTTTTAGCTTTCATGTTTTCCAGATTGTGTGCTGCCTAGGGGTGCAGTTCTGAGCCTCATATTAAGTGCTAGTAAGCTCTCTTCACAGAGTAGATAGGAAAAAAAAATCCTTTTCCTTTTGAAGACCGGGGACATGTATTATGGAATTGCGAGACAAGATACCAGAATGCCACCGACAAAAGGCAGCACCGAGCCTGGGATCGGCACTGGGTGAACTGCAGGCACGGCCTCTATTGCACTGTACCCCCCCACAGTTCACAAAGTCCACTTCAGTGAAGGCAGTTTTTATACAGTTTTCTGGATGGACTTCGAGTTGCAACACTCCTTTCTTTTTCCATCTCCTTCTGCATATTCATGTCATGTTTTTTCAGCATAGTTGGTCTGCTGAATAGCTTTCTGGGCAGTGATGTAGACTTGATTAGGTTTCTGAGAACTTAGTATTCTGATGCGGTGCCAACGACACTGATAAGGCGATAAGGCCCATATCTGTGTTAACTGTTGTTAAGTGTCCAGTTGTTCTTGCCATCACCTCTGGCCAATATCTATCTCTCTTCCTCGGATCCACCTGTCCCTTCTATTGCAAATCTGTACCTCCGCCTTTACTGGCAGAGGTGATACAAATCTCTATATACCAGTTCCAAGCACACATTATTTTATACCAATTAACACAGTAAAAAGATCATTAATTATTTCAGGTCATATATTACATTTGCGTCCCAAATAGGTGGGGGTAAGGGCTGCTGAATTTTGCCCTTTAGGGAAACATCCCTTTGGGAGTTACCTTCCAAATTTGTCCCAAACCAGGTCAGGCACTTATAATGCAGGTCAATAATGGTCTGCAGAGCTTGTACTTGCAAAAGGTTTTTGGGTTCCATTAGTATGGGACTCTGTTTGTGGATCAGCATCTGCTTGGGAGAGAAGGGCTCCTCCTCACTAAGATGGGCAATGGTAGTTTTTACAGTAGGATAGCTAATCTCATTAGGAGGGCTTTAAAAGTGAGGGTGTCAGAGACTTAAATGTTATAGTTCATGGCTTAAACATTGATATGAAAGACTTTTGCCCATTATGGCAAAAATGTATAGAAGCTGCACCAAGGAAACCCACCCCACCCTGAGTGCTGCCTCCTGACTGAAACTTTGAACTGTGAGTTAAGCTGCCTAAGAGAACTTGAGATAAGATAAAGTGACGCTGTTGTTCAGTCATCTGAGGTCTGAGAAGAAACAAATAGCTGAGAGAGCATCTGTGGGAGGGCCAAGCCCAGCAGCTGTCCTGAAAATCATCCCTGGCTGGCTTCAGGGTGGAGGCCATAGCCCACAGGCTTATCTGCTGCCAGGTTTGTACAGACTCCCCTGAAACCAAGCTGGGGAGAGGACAGTTTTGGTTGTGTGGGGTAACATTTGGTCAGAGGCAGTCAATGCCCATCTTCCATTAAACAAATTGGCTCAGCTGTACAGCCCCCCCCCACCCCAGGATGGCCACATTTATGGGACATTCATGTTAGAGGCAGCTGGGGAGGTGTAATAATCTATCAAAGACCCCCTAAGTGCTCCTCAGACTCATTCCTGAGGCCTTGCACCAGAGCACTGCACGTGATGCAGGGTGATGCAATCAATCCAGAGTCTTGCAAGAAATGGTGTCAAACTTGCCCTCACCGTCAGGGCTGGTACCTGGCCTTCCCACCTGGCGCAAACATATATTAATCCATTGAATTCAATGCCTTTTGGCAGGGCACCCTTGTCGCTGTCGAGGCGGTCACGACACGAAGCAGAGACCACAAGCAGTCTCAGATGGCAACTCTTTATTATCGAACATGGCTGACCTTTTATACACTTTCTAATTGTTTATGCTTCTTCTACCCTAACTATTGGACACAATAAATCAACATAACACCATTGGTGAAAAGTTACCATGACTTAACTAACTTTCTAAAAATACTTTGTGCAGCTGTGGAGTTATCTTTCTTCAGTTCCTCAGTTCTCTTGGTCTCCTTGGTTACAGCCTTGGAGAGAGCTCCTTATCGGATTCTTTCTTCTCAGCTTCTCACTCCTTTAGCTAACAGGCCTACTGTTAGCCCCTTCCACACACCCTCACCACAAAGAAGACCAGATGGAGAGGATCAGTGAGATGTCATTGGGACCCATGGGCAGGTGATATATTTCTAATTAATTTGTCTCTGTAACTCTTCCTGTCCCCCCCACCTATTTCTTTTCTTTTCTTTTCTTTTCTTTTCTTTTCTTTTCTTTTCTTTTCTTTTCTTTCCTTTTCTTTCTCTCTTTCTCTCTTTCTTTCTTATTTTACTGTTAAATAAAATATATCAAATTTTTTTTGTATTAGCATTTAATTTTGTTTAAGTTTTAATCTTGTTTCAGGGTATATTCAAACCTGAGGTTCTGTCTGCAATTCATATTTAAGAGGATCATAATAGAGGGCATGAGGAGGAAGAGGGAGAGAGTAACCAGCAGTCCTGTAAGGGAGTGACAGACAGGGTCAAAGAGCAAAATGCAGGGTTAGAGCTCCAGTACCTGCAAGTCCCCCTTAGCACCCAAAGGTGTTAGCAGATGATAAATTGTTTACACCTGTGTTCTGGTTTAGGGCAACTTTGGGAGAACACCTCCTAAGGGGCTCTCCCTCCCTTCCCCCACCCCCAGCCAGTTTGGGAATAACTTCCTCAGAGAGAAGTGGAAAAAACCTGTTTATTCAATGTCAAGCACTCCCCAGCACAATAAATTGAACAATACCCGATGACAAGGACTTTGTGCTGCTCTGGAGAGATGATGAAATTCATAAAGAAGGTCCCCCCTGAAGATGGTGGCTGTGTTCTCAATCTCTCTGGTGCCAGGAGAAGTTGCTGCACAAGGTGGATCTTGGTGGGTCCCAGGTGCGAGCCTTCCGGTGCTCCCCCATGTCCTCTCAGTCCAGAGAGATTAGAACAATTCCTGGGAAAGGCGAAAAAAGGGAAAAGAGGAAAGTCAAAGGAAAAACTAGCTAGCTACCCTAACTAACTAAAGAAGCAGAAGCAAAAGCGAGCAGCGAAAGAAAGAAAAAAAACCCTTCTCCCTCTCATGCTGTGTGTTATCAAAAACTCCAGACACTCAAGGTCACTCAGAGGAGCAGAGCCTCTGAAAAAACGGTGCCTCCCCCTCCCTGCAGACCCAACACCACGGTGCACAGAGTACAACATCCCGCACAAATGCAACAGATGATTTGGGATACAAACATCAGAATGTCACCCTAGGACAACCTGGTGTGCTAACACAATGCTTATTCTTAAAAAACCACTGGCTTATGGAGCTGCACAATGCCCATTTTGTTAGAAGGTGAACAGGAAAGTTCATCAGCCCTACTGCCCTGCCAACTTGATTACCTCGGCTGTAACATTGGGGTCCACAACCACTAGGGACCACCAAAGAGACCCCCAGGACAGAAGAATGCATGCATAAAGGGGACAAAAAATATGTTAATAATTTTGGGAAAATTCTTATATGTATGTTTATTCTGGGATAATCAATGAATATGCATGTAAATACTGTTTACAAACAGAAACTTTCCTGTACTCAGCAAGCACTAGATTTCAGAGGAGATATCCCTCCGTGCATCTGGCTGAATAAAGAATGCCTGCTTCTTAATGCTTCATTAGTGTTAAGGAGTTTTTTAATTTTACTGAATTTTTGGTAACACTTTTGGTGACCCAGATAGAACACACCCCTGAATTTCAATGAATCCAAGGGATCATGGGACCTACAACCAGCACCGAGGGATTCTTGGGTAGAACTTTCAATCCCTGCTCTGAAGGAAACTGGAGCAAGATCCCTGGTAAGATAAAGGCATTCTTTACTATAAAGATTTTAACCTACCTGTAAGGTGCAGTGAAAGCTTTGCAGGGTTGGGTTTATAGGTACCTAAGGTGGTGTGTTGGTTTTGAATGGCCTGGTTCTTGGTAGTGGGGCAGGGGGGACCCACAGAGGTGGCTTCTGTGAGAAGCTGCTAGAAGCTTCCCCCATATCCAGCAGAGCCAATCCCTGATGGCTCTGAGGATGGATGTGCCACTGGCTGAGGCTGGGCCAATTGGAGATGGTGGTAATACCCCTGTGATAACATATTTAGGAAGAAACAAAACTCAAGTTTGTGGCACAGTTTTAATTCTAGCCAGAGAAGAGGAAGAGGTGAGAACGTGTGAGGGAAGCAACATGAAGACACCAAGGTCAGTGAAGAAGGAGAGGGAGGAAGTGTTCCAGGCACCAGAGTCAAGATTCCTCTGCAGGTTTAAGTGAGGACTATGGTGAAGCAGGTTGTCCCCCTACAGCCCATCGAGGTCCACAGGGGATGCAGAAATCCACCCACAGCCCATGGGGGAGGAGTCCATGCCAGAGCAGGTGGATGCCTAGAGGAGAATGTGATCCTGTGGAAGACCCGGTAGAGAGAGGGACCCTGCTTCCAGGCTGTGTCAGCCTGTCCTTGGAAGACTGCACCCTGTGGAAGAGTGACCCACGCTACAGCAGTTTTGGGAGGATGTTTGTCTGTGGGAGGGACGCACACTGCAGAAATATTGGGAAGACTGTTGCTCATGAGATGGAGCCATGTTGGAGAAGTTCATGGAGAACTGTCTCCTGTGGGAAGGACCCCACAGTGCAGCAGAAGAATGACTCCTCTCCCTGAGCAGCAAAAGCAACCACAGGTGATAAACTAACCATCCCCCCCCCATGCCCCCTTCTCTGTGTGCTGTCAGTTGGAAGGAGGGAGGGGTTGGAGAAGAAAAGGTTTCTTTAAAGGCTTGTTTTACTTCTCATTATCCTGCTCGGATTTTTTAACAATAAATTCACTTAGTACCTTTAAGTTGAGCCTGTTTTGCACTTGATGGTAATTGATGAGTGTTTTCTCCCAGTTCTTAACTCATGAACCCTTCATTATATTTTCTCCCCTCTGTCCAGCTGAGGAGGGGAGTGAGTGAGAGGCTTTTGTGAGTGCCTGGCATCTGGCCAGTGTCAAACCACAACAGGTGGGAACGGGGAATAGTTAGAGTCCCTTCTAGGAGCTCCTCAATGGTAACTGGTTATAATGAGAGATAAAACCTCAAAAGGGGTATCACAGGTGGCACTGATGGGGTGTATTTTGAAATATTGAAAATGAATTGGGGGTGATTCTCTTATGTGAGAAAAACTTATAAAATTTTTTAATCAGTAGTGGCCACTTTAGTCATTGGAAGACCAAAAGATGTGGCCTAAGGATGGAACCTTACAGTGTAATACCATAGTGCAATTAATGTTTTGTAGAAGGGAAAATAAGTAAAATGAAGTTCCTTATGTTGACTTATTTTTCACCCTAAGAAATCATCTGGAGTGGCAAAAGGAATGCAAGAGGACCTTACAAGATCCATTAATTTTAACACTGGAAAAGGAAAAGAAAGGCAAAGGGTTGAAGAGATGTTGTTCTGTGTGCACCATAAGACAGGTGCAGGTGAGAGGCAGAGGAGAATGATGATTTAGAGCTGAAGATTGCTCCACAGCGAAGAATGGGGGGAATGAGGAGTCACTGAGAAATACATTTAGATGTATGAATAGGTCATGGGAAAGTGGACTGGAATGGAGAGAACATTTTGGGGGGTCAGAGGATTTTAGTCTGATTGTGGTATGCACTAGAAGATGGCAAGGAGATATTGGGGCAAATTCCAGGAAAGTTCTTATGGCTCCTCTCTGGCAGGCCATTGGTAATCATGGTCCAGTAACCCCATTTTTAATAGCGGATTTAATGTTGTGGAGAAAGGTGGCAGCAGTTTATAGGGAAGATCTGTAAAGAGTTGCTAAAGTACTTGAAACCATAGTTAGGACTGTCCTGGGATGACTTTGTGATGCTGGTATCCCCATTTGTCTGTTTAGCTCAGAAATAAGTTTTTCACCTTTAAAACTAGATCTGAGAGAGAAGCGGGGGAGAAGGAAAAGCAGTGGATTTTTTTTCATGGCTCTATTCAAAACATAAAGATAAGAGCTTCAGCTCTTTCTCTCAGTGCATGTTGTCTGCAGCACGGACAGGGAGTGGGAGAGAACTCTCCTTTGCTTTTAGTTAGTTTCTGTGGACGGCAGTGCTGGGGTCTGTTGATCCGACCCAGGATGCCACAACCTTCCCAGAGAGAGAGAGAGGTCTCGCAGGAGACAACTTCTCTGGGGTCTCAGGCAGTCCTCCGGCTGCTGGGTCACCACTGCAAGGTGCAGGCAGTACCTGCAAGTGATTTAGCTCTGTGATTCAGCAATGATTCAGCTCTGCTTTGCAGGGTTCTCCCAGGCCAACTCAGAAACAGAAAGACAGGAGAGTCGTGTGGCAATTCCACTGAGATAGCTTTATTGTCCAGCGCCCTGCGAAGGGTGGCCAGGGATGACAGCTCCCTCCCGAACTGGGCAGAAGCTGGGGTATTTATGGGGAAAGCAAGGGTGGTACCAGAGGGGAAAAACCAGTGGGTTAGAAAGAATTTACGTGGGTATATCAGAGCATCATGGGTACTCGCCGTGACCAGGGAGGACAGTCTTATCTAAGGGTATCTCTCCTGGGGAGGGATTAGATGGGCTAATCAAATTCCATTCAAGGGACATCTCTCCAAGGCAGGGGCCTGGCAGGCCCATCCGCAAGTTTTTTTTTTAGCTAGCTNATATGCATGCTAGAATCTATAACTGTTGCTTATTGTAAACATTAAAGTGGCTTCTGCATAACCATATTGGTTTGCTGTATAGAGGTCCGTTTCTCCTGCAGGGTCCCTCAGGAAAACAAACCCAAACGGCCCCTACACCTATTGGTACAGGAAACAGAAATCTCCTCAGAGATAAGTGGAAAAGACTAATTATTCAGCAAACAAAGTGCCCATAAACATAAAAATGATGAATATGAAACAATAAAACCTGGCAAAATTGAGAAAGTCTTTGCAGTGGGAGCTCGGCTCGCTCAGTCTTTTATCAGTCCCTCTGGCACTGGAAAATGCTGTCCTGGGCCTGGTGGCCCACATGTGTAAGCTCCTGGTGCTCCAGTGGCTTTTCAGTCCAGAGCAGGTTTAAACAGTCCCAAGAAAAAGGAAAAAATCCAGTCCAGGGAACTTCTCTGCCCTAGCTAGTTAAACTAACTAAAAGCAAAGGAGAACTCTGACCCGACACCTGTCCGTGCTTCAGATGAACACTGTCCAGCAGCTGGAATGCAGAGGAGTCAGTGCTGTTTTCTTAAAACAAACTGTGCACTTTCTCCCCCTTTGCTCTTGGACCAAGTCTTTAAGGTACAGAACACAATATCCAACACAGAACAGATGATTTGGGGATACAAGAATCATAAAGTCACCCTAGGACAAAGATTTACGTCCCGAACAAGTTAGGGGAGGGGCAGCTTGAATTTGCTTTCTAGAGGTGACCACTTCAAACATTTCCTCCCAAAATTTATCCTAAACCAGGACAAAGACTCAGGGCCCCCTCACTCAGGAACAATTGGTTGAATATTGTAATAATTGGTGGCTGAATGTTGGAGGAAAGGATCTTTCTTTCTTTCTTTCTTTCTTTCTTTCTTTCTTTCTTTCTTTCTTTCTTTCTTTCTTTTAGCTCAGGGAATTTACTCCCATTTGTTGCCTAAGATGGGAACGACAGGTACTTAAGAGAGACAAAAGATGTAGCCAAGGAGGAGGGGGAAAGGTGCAGTTTGCTACAGTCTTTGAGGTGGGGGGTTTCTCTTGGAAGAGATACCACAAGATTTTGGCTGAGAGGTGAGGGGCTGCACTTGGCTCCTCTCTCACTCTTGGGACTGGAGGGGAGACAGTGCTGCTGTTGCTGTGGGGAGAATTCATCGCCACCATGGAGTTCCATCCTTTATTGCTTCTCCTACCATGAGTGAGGCTTTGCTCATAAAAGCGGCTGTTGAACTAGGACCTTATCAACACCCAGTCTCACTGGAAAGGACCCTCACCATCTATTCAGCTGCCTCAGGGGAAAACCCGGGACCCCGACCCCCTGCGGAGGGAGAGTCTCCCAGCTGTTTGCGCGGCTGTCCAGCCCCGCTGTTTTCTGCCGCTGCTTCGGGCTTTTTGTTACACTTTAACCTGACACCCTGTGTCTGCCTGACCCCTGTGGCTCCTGCTATGTGGTGGTCTCTCTCTGCCCGAGGGTCTCCCTCNTAGGAGGGGTTAAGAGACTGACACACTGCCTTGAGGGCTGTCCTTGGAAGGGGTTAACTTGGAGGGCGGACCAGGGTAAACTAATACAGGAAAAACATGGGGGGAACAGAAACAAACCATTAGAGCAGAGTCAGGGGTGAACAACACAAATCCCAACACTGCTACTGTTGCAGAGTTCTTGCTACACTTTGTTTGCCACCCTGGGGTCTGCTCACTTCTGCTGTTCCAACCTGCTGCTCTGAGCTCCCTGCTACAGTCCATTTTACCATCCAAAGTGGCACTGGGACCAGCTGCCCTCCCTTGTGAATTTGTAAAAGAAGGCCCCTTTTCTCTCTCTTCCGCTGACTGAGTCATCATTACTCACATGGAGAGAGGTGGCTGAGCTCGTGCCACAGCATCCCCTGCAGCTGCAGGGTAATCATTGATCATGGCACCTGACTTGCCTGGCCAGGAGCCAACAGCGTCCCTGCCAGCTATGGCCATAAGTACACCAAAGGGGAAAGTGCTTGATGGCCGAAAGAAGGCTGTTATTTGGTTTCCTTTTTTTTTTTTTTTTTTTGGCGCGGTTTTTTTGCCTTGTTATATATATATTTATTCAAGTAAAGAACTGTTATTCCTTTTCCCGTATATTTGCCTGAAAGCCCCGTAACTTCAAAGTTACAATAATTTGGAGGGGAGAAGGTCACATTTTCCATTCCAAGGGAGGTTCCTGCATTCTTTGGCAGACACCTATCTTTCAAACCAAGACACTGAAGTGTACTTTAGAAATTTGTATTGTAATATCTGGTGGCCAAAGTATATTTGGCAATTTGTAAAGAAAGAGGACATTGGAAAAGGGAATTTCCCCAAGCCAGGGAAAATCAGACAGAAAATCTTAACCTGACTCTTCAAGCCATCAACCTGAAGACCTTAAATGAAGATGAAGAATTCCTAAAAAGGGGACTAGGGGAATCATCCTCAGGTGAGCCCTTGGTTACATCCTTGCTGGGGAATGAAAAGGCAAATGTTTTGAATTGCTACAGGAGACACATATTCAGTACTGAATACATGCAGAGGAAACTTTAGCTTGGAACCTGTAAGTGTTGTGGGTGTGACAGAGAGTAAAGAGAACAGGCTTTGTTTACAGTCATTGCTATTTAAATTAAGAAAACAGTGTGGGACACACCAATTTGTATATGCCTGAATGCCCAATCCCCTTGTTGGGGAGAGATTTATTGGGAAAATTGGATGTTCAAATAACTTTCTGGGTTGGGGAAACACAAATTCAAACACCAGAATCAAAAGCCTTTAAGGCAAAGATTTTTATGTTACAGGAATCAAAAGAATTGGAAGAAATACCCGAGGAAGTAGAGAATGTTGTTACCCTGTTGGTATGGGAAATTGAGATGCTTGGATGATCAAAGGTGGCCCAAGCAGTGAGGATTACTCTCAAACGTGAAGACAGACTGGTAAAGCAAAACCAAAATCTTATCAAGTGGGAGGCAAGGAAAAAGTTGGAGAAGCTTATAGAAAAATGTTTAGAATGTGAATTATTGAAAGACTGTGAATCAGAATATAACACACTGATATTACCAGTTAAATAGCAAAATGGGGAATGTAGATTAGTACAAGATTTAAGGGCCATTAATAGAAAGTACCTGATATTCATCTAGTAGTAGCTAATGCATACACACTCTTGACAGCACTGAAAGGGGAATATAAATGGTTCACAGTGCTTGATCCTAAAGATGCATTTTTCTGTAATACCTCTTGACCCAGATAGTTAGGAATTGTTTGCTTTTGAGTGGGGCACTCCAATCACTCGATAGAAGGCACATGCGTAAAGGGGAGAGAAAATATGTTAATAATTTTTGGGAAATTATTAGCATATGTATGCTTATTCTGGGACAATCAGTGAATACATATGTAAAACAGAGTATATAAACAGAAACTTTCCTGTACTCAGCATGCATGGTATTTCAGAGGAGATATACTCCCATGCATCCTGCCAAAAAAGAATGCCTGCTTCTTAATGCTACATTAGTGTTAAGGAGTTTTTTAATTTTACTGAACTTCTGGTAATAAAGGCAGTGGTGGATGTCATAGCTGCAAGTGTGCCCAGCAGAAAGATCTCCTTGAACAAGTAACTGTTACAAAAACAGATCAACAGGCAGCACAGTATCCGGGAATGTGGGCAGATAGACACGTTGTATTTTATCCTGTCCCAGGCAGGCTGCATAAGAGGAAAGTAAGCCAAAATCCAATCCAAACTGACTGACATAAGTAACTCCCGATATGAAGGAAATTAGATGTTGTTCTGTGCTTGGGTGTGTTGGTTTTAAATGGCCTGTTTTTTACCAGCAGGGGGGCCACAGAGGTGGCTTCTGTGAGAAGCTGCTAGAAACTTCCACCATGCCTGGCAGAGCCAATCCCTGATGACTCTGAAGATGGACATGCTGATGGCCAATGCTGGGCCAATTAGAGATCTGTTGGCGAAACTCCCAAGCTGAGAGCAAAATGAATCTGTTTATTGCAGTGTCCTGGTTTAGGGCAAATCTGGGAGGAAACCTCCCAAATGGGGGTCCCTCTGGGAAGCAAACTGAAACAGCCCCTCCCCCCTATTNGTTCTCCTCCTTTGCTCTTGGACCCAGTCTTAAAGCTACAGAACACAATATCTAACACAGAACAGACGATTTGGGGACAGAAGCATCATAAAGTCACCCTAGGACACAGAGTTAAGACAGTACTTATACACTCAGTGTGAGAATCTCTGTTCAGTCCTTGGCACGCAACCTAGTTTCAGGCCTGTAATAAATCCAGAGGCCTAACAGTTTGTTAGTTTTCTCAGGGTTTGCAGGCTTCAAAGAAAGAAGACACCTTTCCTGTTCTCAGATACTGTGTCATCTACTTTCTCTCGTGCTTCCCTGAAATTTTCTGCAGTGTCAGGCTTGCTTCTTTTTCACAGAGATGTTGGTAAAGCCTCTGTGATAACATATTTAAGAAGAAAATCAAAACAAAGAGGGACACATGCAGTTTTTCTTCTAGTCAGATAAGAGGAGAATGTAAGAACACATGAGGGAAAACAACATGGCGACATCAAGGTCAGTGAAGAAGAAGGGGGAGGAGGTGGTCCTGGTACCGGAGCCGAGATTCTTCTGCAGGTGGTGGTGATGCTAATGGTAAAGTGGGCTGTCCCCCTAAAGCCCATGGGGATCACAGCATCACTAGGGTGGAAGAGACCTTCAAGACTGTTGAGTCTAACCCATGCCCCAACACCTCAACTAAACCATGACACCGAGTGCCACATCCAGTCTTTTTTTAAACACACTCAGGAATGGTGACTCCACCACCTCCCTGGGCAGATAATTCCAGTACTTTATCACTCATTCTGTAAAAACCGTTTTCCTAATATCCAAACTATATCTCACTTGGTGCAGCTTAAGACTGTGTCCTCTTGTTCTGTCAGTTGCTGCCTGGAAAACGAGACCAACCCCCACCTGACTGCAAACACCTTTCAGGAAGTTGTAGAGAGTGATAAGGTCACCTCTGATTCTCCTTTTCTCCAGGCTTAACAACCCCAGTTCCCTCAGTCATTCCCCACAGGGCTTGTGTTCCAAGCCCCTCACCAACCTTGTTGCCATCCTCTGGAAGTGTTCAAGTGTCTCAACGTTCTTCTGAAAATAAGGGGCCCAGAACTGGACACAGTACTCAAGGTGCAGCCTCACCAGTGCCAAGTACAGGGAAGAGTGACTTCCCTGGTCCTGCTGGCCACACTATTCCTGATACAGGCCAGGATGCCAGTGGCCTTCTTGGCCTCCAGGGCACACTGCTGGCTCATGTTCAGT
>VWYE01022093.1:0-11778 GCA_013398995.1 Alaudala cheleensis
TTTTAGATTAGCAGCTGTATTAGCAGCTGTCAAAAATGTTACTCTTGGCTCCAATCAATTTAGGCATTATACACTTTATTAGTAACATATAATGGTAAGGAATGATGCCATCCACATATACGCATACATACAGTATTGCAATCAGAGAATATTCATTAAGAACTTTTAATCTTCTCTTGAAATAAAGAATTGGACACTAACAAAACCAAAATATTACAACAAAACATATTTGTTATCTTAATGAGTAGAACAAAGACAGGAGCAGTAAATAACATGGGTCTTACACAGAAATACATTTCTCTTAGGAATTTTTTTTGCTTAATTCATTCTAGTTCCTGCATTGACATCACTTCTCCCTTTTCACAGACTTCAGACCAAATGGTGGGGCTGGGGCAATCACGTATTATTGTGTAATACGTAATATTGTGGAGCTTGTGCTCCATGGAACATTGAAAGCCTGTAACACTTGAGAAGGAGGTACATACATGTACTGAAAGACAACTGTAGAGGTCACACACTCCCATTCACACAGGAAAAGTAGTGAGTTCACAAAATGGAAAACAATAAATGTTTACAGCTCAACCCAATTTCACTTGGTTGTAGATGCACAAGGTAGTCCAAATATTTCTCAAAAAAACCATTTTTTCATCAGGAAACATGGGCTGACAACTTTAATTACATACTCCACTGATTGTCTCTGAAACAAGATTGCCTTAAACAAAAGAGATGACCAAGAGGCTGAAGTTAGAAAAGTCGTGTTAATCTGAAATGATTAATAGATATTCTTGCTACTTCTTCCCTTGTTCTGTCTTCCTTGTAAACATGGACATTTAGCAACAGAAAGAGATGTTACTGAAGACAAGCACCCATATACAAATACATGTTCTGAGGGACTTACCCACCAGCAATTCCAGACTATGCCCCACAGGTTTGGTGTTTTCACACTCAGCCAATAGAAATGAGGGGTTTAAGGCCGTGGTAGGAATCCTAAATAAAAATGTGTCAATGTTCTCTGAGTCTCTTCCACTGGAATTACCGAAAGTTTAACTGTCTGGGAAGAAACACAAAGTTAAGAACTCATTTTAAGGCTAATCTCTGAATTTTGTAGCTGAAGGTTATCAATTGCACAACCTGCCGGGGTCCTGGGAATTTGGGGGCAGTCCCCTCGCTCCCCACTGTGTGTTCTTATGCATCCTCTAGAGCTCTCCTGAAACACTTGAAAAAAAAGTAAATTGAAAAGCAAAAGCTGATGCATGGGATTGGGACTCCTCTCCTCACTTGGTTTCTTACACCATGCTCTTCTAGTTGATGTGCAATTCCATTCATGATACAATTATATTTTTTAAAAGTTAGCATTTTTAGCCCTCAACTGTACTGTTGCTGGGTGGCTGAGCCAGGATCTCAAGGCTAAGAGTCAGAAACCCTGTTTCCAATTCCAGATGCATGTGGAATTTCCAGGCTAAGAAGGTTGCATGGAGAACTCATAGCAACCTTCCAGTATCTGAAGAAGGAGTACAGGGAAGTGGGAGGGACTTTTTATCAGGAATTGTAGTGATAGGACAAGAGGGAATGGGTACAAACTGAAAGAGAGGAAACTTAATTTAGATATTAGGAATAAATTCTTTACTGAGAGGATGGTAAGACACTGGAATGGTTAGCCCAGGCAGGCTGTGGACACCCCAACCTTGGCAGTGTTCAAGACCAGGCTGGACAGAACCTTGAGCAACCTGGTCTAGTGGGAGGTGTCCCTGCCTGTGGCAGGTGGGTTGGGACCAGATGGTCTTTAATGACCCTGCCAACCTCTAAACATTCTATGAGTCTATGTTTGATTGAGTGGATGCTGCCTGCTAAAACCCAAAAATTAAAAGGAAAAGCCACAAAGCCTCAAACTGCTCCGGATTTATTTCTGCCATGAGCTAGAACCTCAATTTCTTGACAGATGTTAAGGCTATCACATCAAAAATATTGATTTGCTCTTTATTTGGTCTTTTTTCTGCTGCAGAGTCTTTCATTTAAATACTTTATCATTGTTTGAAAATAGCTCATAGGTTTCCAACCTCCAAGCTCCTTTTAGAATGGGAATATTAAATGGAGGATGTAATTAAACCTTCATTATTAGGAATATTTTCTTTTCAGGAACCCAGCAGGATTTCCAACAAGCCAAAATCTCGTTCCAACCTTTTCAGAAGGTAGCCAAGTAATTTGGTAGAAGACAAAAAACACAAGGAGCCAGAACTATAATATTTTTTCAATAATCAGCTGAACATAACTAAAGAAACTGGAAACTAGTAGTGAAGAAAGGAATTGAAAAATAAATTTTAAGAAGGAAAGAAAAAGACTCAATCTTTGATTTTGAACAGTGTGTACTGTTCAAAAAGGTCAGCAAACATCCTGGACACTGACAAAGACTTTCTACTGGACATTTGAAAACAATTCCCCAAAATTACAAAAATATTATCTTGTTAAGATTTTGCAACACCAAAAGTCAAAGCAGCCATAGCCCATGAACATAAATATTTTCTGTATCTGTATCTTGCTGAAAAAGCTGCATATATTTTGGCACACATTACTATAATTCTTCCACGGGGGAAAGCCACCCACGTGTCACAAGGCAGAAACTTTCACTTTTCTCACTAGGACTGAAAATGTGTAAATCCCTTGATGGGGCAGCTTCAATGTAAAGGACTGACATAATGAAAGTATCTCTACTTTCACTCCTTGCCTGTGCCATTTGAACAGCCAAGAGTTACTTTTCCTATATTCAGCTACTTCAGCCATGGACTCTTCTAGAGCTCACCTCTCCAGGAGCAGCCAGGATACTCCTGGCCATTTTCTCCCTAGCACTGGACCTGGCAAAGAGACATGAATCCTCTGTGGCAAGGCAAGTATTCCAAGCTTAGTTTATTCTGATAGGTCTTCCCCTGTCTAAAGCATTTATCATACAAAATGTTTCAATCAAAATCAACACATTTAGAGGCTAAGCTTAGAAAGATAAGTTTTCAGGGCTCTTTTTATGCAAAAGGATTTTCCTGAGTCTACAGTGAAATAAGAAAAATTTTAATGATATTTATTGTACTTAGAGACTATCTTGGAGTTTGTTGTTGTTTAACCCCAGCCATCCACCAAGCCCCAGGCAGCTGCTTCCTCGGTCCCTTCCCCACCAATGGGATTGAGAATGGAATCAGAAGGGTAAAAGCTGGAAAACTCATGGGTTGAGATAAAGACAGCTTAATAGGGAAAGCAGAAGCCACACACACAAGCAAAGAAAAACAAGGAATTAATTCACTGCTTCCCACAAACAGGCAGATGCTCATCCCCATCAAGTGCAATGGCTACTTGGGAAGAAAATATCACTCCAAACATCCCTGCCTTCCTCCTTCTGCCCAGCACTGTACACACTGAATGTGATGTCACATGGTCTGGAATATCCCTTTGGTCAGTTAGGGTCACCTGTCCTGGCTGTGTCTCCTCCCAACCTCCCATGCATTCCTTGCCTTTTCTAATGAATGAAAAGCAGGAAAGGCCTTGGCTCTGTGCAAGCCCTGCTCAGCAACGATAAAAACATCTCTGTAGTATCAACCCTGTGTTCAGCACAAATCCAAAACACAGCCCCATGCCAACCACTGTGAAGAAAATTAACTAGACCAGCTGAAACCAGCACAGAGTCAAATAATTCCCCCTCCCCAACTGTAACGACCTGGGGAAAACTTTGAGTAGGATTCCACCTTCTGGATGGCATTGCATCTGTGGGAACTCAAAGACACAGCATCATTGATGGCACTGAACTTGCATGCTCAGTTTGCTGAGATAAAAATTAAATGCTCCCAAAAAGTCCACTAATGCAGGTCTGACGTTCCCAGCAATAGTATTATTGTAGTGCTATCAGTTTTGTGGGTGTGTAGATAGAGCACAAGGTAAAGGAGAAAATTTTCAAAAGCACTGCAGAGAGAAACCTCCATCCCAAATACAGATGAATGAAGTAACAAAAAGTTATTGTTAACGAAGTCTGCTCATTTTGCAGCTAAGATGGTGTAAAACAAAATATTTGATGAGAGAAAGTGAAAATATCACTATTTTCCTTTCAGTCATCCTTACAGCTTTTAACAGACTGCAAAAGACATGATCTAAGTTACACAAGCACAGGAATTTCACATGCAACAAGTGATACAATTCATAAAAAGGACAGAACACATTTTCTGATACTCCACAAATATTCAGAGGTTTTACACACAAAATGGAATTTCTTCAGCAGCACTGATTAAACTCAAGATGAGGCAGGGATCTTCTTTACAAAGTAAAGGCACTGGCTCTTTGTAAACACATACTCCTCTCTCTTTAACTGAGAAAGCACTCAAAATATTCCATGGAGGAAACTTGTGTGGTAGTGTTCCATTGCTTATAAATATTTCACAACAGAGATATCAAAGGCCTTTGTCCTCCTTTTTACTGTATTTAATAAGAAATGTTTTTTCTCCAATTTATTGAGTAAGAAACTTTTTAAATCCCCCCAGAAATGCTACAATGAAGCTATAGCAAGAACAGTGTTCTCTCTTATCTGCCTTCTGATACCTATAAAGAAGTTTCAGGGCAAAAGAAATGTCAGTTGCCAGTATGAGACACATCATCTCTTGTTTTCAGTATTGTGCTATCACTTTCCCAGAAGGAATCATTGGCTTATATTCAAATACATATACATTTAAAATAAAAAATTAACTAGTGAACATCCTCCTGCTGTGCATCTCCCTCCTCTTTGACTTTTCAAATGCACCAGCAAGACTGAACATGAAAAGAAGATAATTCTGATCATGACAACTGTACTTCAAGACTCCTGATTTTTTTCAGGTATGCATCCTGAATGCATGTTTCCCTAGTGTGGAGAGTGTTCACACCATTCTTCATTAATAAAACTGCAAAACTTGAAAATGTTAAAATAAATATTTCCATACAAAAGTGAATTGTTTGCATCTTGGGCAAAATGAAATGAGCATCTTCATAACTTCCAACATACAACACCACCAATATCAACAAACACATTTTACTACTCATACAAATCCAGTGATTACACTAGCTCATATTGTTCCATGTCTAACCAAACTTGTGCGTTGCTAAGTCACCTTCCTTCAGATTTATAAAGCTGACTGAATCTTTAATGTAGAGCTTTCAGGTTCTACAGGACTGTCAACCAGTACCTGAAGAGGGAGATGAAAAAACAAAAGCACAAGAGGAATGAAGCTGTTATTCAACAGAATTATACTCAAACTCGGTATTCTTGGGTAAGTATTAGCTTAGACTCCAACAGTATATGTAGTTCATTAGCCCAATTAAGCAATTATATAAAACCATATTTTCCCTTCTTTTTGTAATAAAGAGACCAAACATAGAATTTAGTTTCTTAGTATAACTCTAAAGTATATATTTACTGCATATAAATATTTGTCACATGAAGATTAACTTCCCATTTTTTTCTCCGTTACATTTAAGCTCAGTAGAATCTTGATCAAGGTTCAGCATCAAAGTGATATTGAACATAATTAACACAGGCAGGTCTCAATCCTGCATGGCAACATCAGGGCAAGGACTGCAGCTTTTCTTACACCCTGGTCAATATGAATGAAACTGTGTGTCCATCTAGGCTAATTAACGAGGTGAGGATGGAAAGCAGATGAGTCATGCACAGCCCTGAGAGCGCCCGACCCCGGCTGGGAAACCTACAGGATGCCACACTGAGCACAGCTGCACAGGTTTCAGGTTCAAGTTAGCTCAGGCAGCACCAGCTCAGATGTTTCTGAACCTCACACAGATACTAGCAGTGTGCAGTTGAGCAAAAGCTGCTGGATATGCAAGACACATACCCAAAAAGAAGTGTGGCAGAGGATCTTGCCATGCCTGACTCCAAAAAGCTGTCTCATATCTTGATTCCAAACAATCAAAAACTCACAGCACTGAAAAAATTTTACACTGAGTGCTTTATTTCTACTAGTAACTGTAGTAGTTTGGAAAAGCTGCTGAAATATGGAACCTTATGATCATTAGAAAATGCTATGCTCACTCTTCATTTAAATTGAGAGTGTCAGCAGAATAAACCCAGTTCTTTAGGAAGCACTGTATAGAAACTCCAGCATAGCTTCTGCTTATCAGACACTGACTTCATCTGAAGGGACTGCAAGTATTTTAAATAAAATACATAGCCTATAGGATGGCCTCATAATCCAATGAACAAAAGGTTCTTCACAATTTACAATGCTACCCTGCTATTACGAAAAAGTAAGATTCAAGCAATGAAACAATTAGCCACTTCAAATTCAAATATTCAAGAAATTTAAAAAATTTTTAAAAATCTGGGAGCAAAAGTTTTTTCATTTTTTTGCATGGGAGTTAAGGAGAAAAACACATATGTGAGGGCAGCATCCCATGTGCATTTGTTGTTCAAAACCAGCATGGAATCAGTCCTAAGATTTTGTCCATTACTGGTTTGCAGCTGATATTGTTATGCCAGTAGAAGTCAAGCATTCAAGTAGGCAATGCAATCATGGTAAAAGAGTCACCACTTACAGCTTTAACGTCCAAGTTCATAATCCCCGAATTCACATTGTGTCTTCGCAAATCTGATTTTATTAAGGCTGAAAAAGAAGGAAAAAGGAAAGCTGGTTCACACCTTTGCAGTGACATGCAGTTCAAGGGAAATGTTTGAATGGTGCAAGCACGCAGAAGCTGCTTTCAGCACATTTTCAAAATACCCATATTCACTCTTTGCAATTTGAACTCACTGACAATTTGAACTTGCACCTCACAAAGCACACAAAGCAGGAAAGCACAATAAAGTATTTTAAACCAAAGAACCTAAAGAAGAGCTTGATAGTTTCAGCACTTTCAGCACATTTGAGAGTCAACATGTGGAAAGACTGGCACAGTTCCAGAGTGCATCAGCAATTTCCTGCATTTGGAAAACTGCAAACTGCCTCTATTTGTGCATTTGTTTCCATTTCTCACCCCGCTCTGGAGATGGACATCTGTCTCAAATTCAAGACATGTCTCAAGAAATAGGAGTTAGATGGCTGTCCATATATTAGCAACATCATCCTAAAAGCATCTACTTTTCTACATTAAAAAGAAACCATTACTTGCGCTTATAATTACCTGTTAAAATAATGCCCACAAAAATCCAAGCACAAAGAAAGATGTTTCCTGCACGAGGACTGTAGTCTGTTGTGAGCTTTCCTTGAACAAGTGTAAAGACAATTCCAAATATCTATAAACAAACAAGCAACTTCATCAGGATCACACAGAAAAGTCATAATTTTACCTTTAAAAGTTCCAGGTCACATCTTATAGAAATCAAATTTTAAAAAACAGGACTCTAGAAACAAAACAGAGACTTGGCTAAGTCTAAGAAGGCCTTCCTAAGCTGGAGCATAGTGGCCTTCCTGAACATTACTTCACTTGAAGAAATAAAATGCTGTAACCTGTGCTGATGCATTAAGGAGACCTGAGGAAGTGCCTTCAGACTCTGGATATGTAATTTCCACAGCAAATTCAAACCCAAGTGGAAGATAGCCAGTCATGAAGAACCTGTTGAAGAGGAGAGTAAGAGGATGACAGTTGTGGCCTTCATCTGTTACTACAGCTAAGAAAACCTAACATACACACATGAAGCTATGAATTAGCTGGTATTCTGGACTGTCATGTGTTCATGACAACATAATTCAATAATTCCAAATATTATTGACTGTTCCATTCCCTCAATATGATCCAAGAATTTTAGCCACACATCTTTCTCTTTAGGCCAAAGCTGTTAAAACATGTTTGCCCTATTTCCCACAACTACCAAACACATGAAACAACCTTTTTTAACCAGTCCACAAGCCACTCCATACTTGAAGCCAATTACTTTCAAGTGTAAGGCATACATAAACATCATCATTTGATCAGCCCAGATATCCATACTGGAGGACAAAAGGAGACCATGAATAGGGAGTGAAGCTGTACACTGGAACACCTGCTGGAAGCTGCTATGGAAGAAGCTCAGGGGACCAATGAATGATGGGAAGAGAAGGGGCTTAATGAAGCTGAGGTTGATTGGTTGGTTTTTGAACTGAAACCCTCAAGACACTTCTGGTTTTATCTTGACTTCTGTGTCTGAATACAGCAATATTCCCTGAGCACCTCTTGAGGCTTTTAGATTGGGTATCTAAGAGCACAGCAAAGAAAGCAACCAGCATGTTGCTTGGGCTATCAAAGAAAGTGTGTATAGATGAATGAAAATGCAGAAAAGCCAGTCTTCCTAGATCTGCTCTGTTAAACTCTAATCACCTACACACTGGTCAAGAGAAAGCTTCAACTTCACTGTAGACAGCTTTTTGAATTGGAACCAAACAAACTGACCACATAGAGACCTCTCTTAGGTCCATAAAAATGGTAAATGAAATTNAAAATGGTAAATGAAATTTACTGAAAATGAGTTACTTTAGATTTATTCTGATGTAACAGCAGATGAAAACCCTATCTGTAGTGTGACCTAAAGGCATAGGCTGAGATCATGGTGACAGAATACACAGCAGAATTATCTATTTAAATATGTTTCAGAATAGAACTGCAGTAAGTCTTGTAGTGCTCTTTAATTGCTCACCCAAGTGCTCCTCCAGTCACGAACACCACTATAAGGTATCCGAGGTCCAAGGTGAAGGTAAATACCAGCAACCCAATGAAAGAGAGAATGTAAACAATCAAAGTAGTTTGCCTGCAACCCAACAACAACAACAAAAAATTAACATTGTTAATGGAAGGCCATAGCACATTGCTGAAGCATGGAAGGATAACATGAACATTACATAAGCCATTCTAAAGCTATAAAATTTGCTTCATGTAATTCTGCCCCAAACTTAGCATGCAGGGAGCACATATCCCTTCCTGAACTCTTCATTGTCTTGGTCATCTGGCTGCTTCACTCAAGGCTAAGGACACTTACTCAGACTCTCAAGGAATGGACAATCACAGCACATACTACTATCTTAAGAGTATTTTAGTTCTCTGCTATGTTGTACCTCTTGGCCACTCTGCAGTGCTGCCCATTACACAATACTGATGTATTGTGTACATCAACACAGGAGCAGCTGAGTCCAACACTATTAGCAATAAAAGTCAGCCTACCAAGAGGCAAGTCAAACAAATCTCAGTTCAGTGTTCTATTTATTTTGAATCTGGAAAAAGGAATGTCTTCCAAATTCTTAAAGCACATAAGCCAAAACGCATGTAGAAACAAAGCCAATCTACAGCATTAACATCCATGAGGCTTGTAGAGGCACATAATGTACTGAGTCACAGGGGAGAACTACTCCATCACAAACAGTGCTCCAGGGCAGTGCTCGCTCCTGGAGGTACCACACCATGGATGATGGACCCAGGAGCTCCTATTCCAGAACGGAGCTCTGGCTCCATGGTCATCCCCTGAACTAAAGCAAAGGTTACACTTACTAATAGGATCAGGAGTAGCATAAAAAAAATGAGAATCCATCAACTGGCCATTTTACAAAACAGTGCAGAGTAGGCTTTGAGACTTTATGCTTTCCTAGGAGAAGAAGCCCACTGGGGCGCCTGGCCACTGTATGTAGGACCTACAGTGCTTTCCTTGTTAGCCTTATACTCCTGAAGAGACAGGAGTAGATGACAAATCCCTTGCATCTTTGCATTCTGCTCCCTCATTTTAATTTCTATTGGTAAATAATCAGTAAGAGCCTCAAGCTTTTGCTGTAACCTCAGAAACTTGTCTCCATCGAGGCCACTAAAAGATCAGGGAAGAATTGCATTTCATCAGCAGTTCATTTCAGCCCTCAGGTTGGAGTATTTTCCTAATGCAATTGCACCACTCTCCTACCCCTAGCCCCACACATGCCTACCCACACTTACTTGTATGTTTTAGTGTAATCCAGCCACAAACCACAAATAATCGAACCCACCATTCCTGCCACCACCAGTGTCAAGCCAATTCTCCCAGCGTTCACTTCTTCTCCCTTTCAACAAATATTTATATGGTGCTCATTAATAACTTGCTTCCACTCAGAGTCAAGTTCAGACCTCTTGGCAGTCATAAGTGCAAACAAACATTCCTATGACTCCCACAACTGTATGGTACAAGAAACTGCAGAGAGGTATAAAAGAAACCAAATGTCTGAGCACACATAGCACCTAAAAAATAAATATCACCTCTGCAAACGTACAGTGAAAAAGAGAAAGATAAGATCCAAGAAACTTACCTCATAATGAGTTACTATCATCTGGTTTAATAATGTGGAGACAGAATAAAATGCCCCAGTCATAATACCTGCAGTACCAAGAAAAAAAGCTTCAGTCATTCCAGGTGCAGCCATGTAGATTTGTTACCCTTAAGAATTCATCTTCTGCCACTAAACCTTTTATGTACCAGATAAAATCTCTTTACTGGACCTATAAGCAGTATTTGCATCCTTATAGATTTGCCAGCACTGGCACCTGAGTAAATAAAATTTTGACACTCCCTCCCCCATTAAAAAAAAAAACCACAATTAAAATTCTTTGTGCTTCTGGACTGCATTTGAATCTTTCTGCCAGACTACAAGCAGATAGCACCGCTTACCATAACTGATTAGCAAAAGTATAAATGGGATATTTTTGAATAAGTTGATAATGGACTGCTTGTAGGAGTAATCCTCAGGAGGTTTAGTTTGCAGGACTGCTTGAGAGTGACTGGGAGGGTATTTGGGCTTTTCTTCAAACACTGGGGAAAAAGAGGAAGGAACAATTTTAGATTCATCTCTACCAAACTAATGTGCCTTTTTTTTTTTAAGTGTTTCAGCTTGATTAATTTCAGAAGATTGACTTGTAGTTTTAACAACTCCATGAAAAAAAAAAATCTAGATTTTCTCATGGAAGAACTAAATCACATCCACAAAGGATGTTATTTGGTCACATCTGATTGCTATCAAAATATGGTCAGACTTCATCTGCAATACGTCAAGACCTTGGTACATAAATTGTAAGATTAACAGAGTGAATTCACTTTGTATCATAAGTCCTTGCAGTAAAGAAACTAAGAGAATTAAATATTCTGGAAGAAATCACCCCATGTGAAGCACAACAGAGTGAAATGGTTGTTGCTTAACCCTGGCACAACAGGTACATGAACACAAACTGGAAAAATTGTAACCTCAACTACTTTGAGCAGTCAGCTGCTTTAAGTGAGATGATTGTAAATGCTCCCTATGGCCAGCATGTAAATTCCAGTAATTTAAACACTCACCAACTCCTGTTAAGAAGAACAATAGTGTGGACACTATCGCCGTTCCGTAGAACATGATGCCAATGTTATGTGCCATGAGATCAATATCATTCGGTGTATTTGGGACCAAAACAGGGGGCAACAAAAAGCCAATTGCAGTACCAAGCTGTAAAGCAAGGAAACAAAACCAAAAATAATTTCCTTCTGAACATAAAAATTAACAGAAGTGAAAAGTCTTACCAGGTAGAATTCAGAATTGTTACCACAATAAGCATTAATAAAACTTTAGTATCACACTTCTGAACCGCTTGCTCTCAATGTTGTTTTACAACCAGATCTTCCATAACTCAGGTTTCAGCCTTTTCATTTCTCAGCTGAACTACAATACCACACTTAGTGTACATACTTATATTACACATAGTACTTATATAAGAATCTTTCACAGGAAAGTGAAAGCACCACGTGTGAACATAAATTTGTATCGGTCATCCTGCAACTGAAGGGCTAGAGATGACACAAGATTCCAG
>VWYE01022094.1:0-10129 GCA_013398995.1 Alaudala cheleensis
ATCACCTGATTTAGGAAGGGTCATAGCCTCCTGGCTTCTAGTAGAGGATACAAGGTAAACTATCATATCAGATATCCCTGGTAACTGCAATAAACCTATTCCCACATTCAATAAATGGAGAAAGATCATTCCATAAAACATATGTGCCTTCTTTTAAAAGGAGAAGCACCAAACTAATTTTAGATTTTTTGTTTTGTTTTAATAATAGAATAGTTTGGGTTGGAAGAGACCTTCAAAGGCCGTCTAGTCCAAATCCCCTGTAATGAGCAGGGACATCTTTAACTAGATCAGTTTGCTCAGACCTTCATACATCCTGACCATGAATGTTTCCAGGGATGGGGCATCTGCCACTACTCTGGGCAACCTGTTCCAGGCATTTGACCACCACACTCATTGTAAACAATTTATTCCCTGTATCTGATCTAAATCGACCCTCTTTTAGTTTAAAACCATTATCCCTTGTCCTATCACTACAGCCCCTAAGGAGTTTTTCTCTGTCTTTCTTAACGTGCTGAAGCTGTGACAAGCCAGGAAAACACATCCTGAAACAAAGCCATGGGTGTTTAGTGCCTCACCTTGTTCCTGCATTGCCATGCAGGTAAAGGATTGCAGGATGCCTGGAGTCCAAAGCCTCTTCAAACCACAGCTGGTCTTTCCCTCGGGCATTCTTCCACAAGGCTGCAGGGACCGTGTGCCTGTGTACAGAAGGAAAAATTATACTCCTGATGCGACTCAACACTGAAGTGTCTGCCACTTGAGTTGTGAGATTTTCTGTTCAAATCTTTCAGGATTACACACCTCACACACACTTTTCATAAAACTGACCTGATTAGCTGACAAATGGTCAAATTGAAAAGGCAGTGGCTACACTTATTTCTACACTATCACCTCCTCACCTCCCATCACCATTGCCTTCAAAACTTTGGGCTGTCTGTACAAGGCATCAAACTTCAAAGGCAAACTTCAAAGGCAAAGGCACAATTACTGAACTCCCTGCTGCTGCAGCAAAAGAATCGCAGTTCCTCAGCTTTTATGGCACCTAATTACTACAGTTAACATACTTATATGCCATAAACAAGATTCACTGGTAGATCAGCAGATGTTCAGATTAATCAAAGGCAGTTGGGCTTGAAAGACTGTTCAGTGATTAAGAGGCATATCTGACTCTACAGCAAATCTAAGCAAAAAGAGGAGCCCAGGCTCTGAGGGGATAATGTGTTTTCAGGCACAAGGTTCTTGAAGGCGTAACATTTTAGCTGAAGAAGTTACAATCTGCAAGAGGCAGGATATTAACTCACAGCAATTCTTCTGTAGATAATGTACCTAGGTGGCCTGCGAGCAAGAATTCAACACTGGTGGAACAGAAAGAGGAATGACAGACTGAACAGAAGGTAGGCAATTAAACTGGATAATTAGAATACAAACACAAAGCAAGTACATGCCATAATCATCTCAGTTGTTGAGAAGGGAGCTGGCTTACAGCCATCAGAAGTAACTTAAGTACTCACATGCCTTTTCATCTGAAAGGCAGACAAGCTTGCACCAACCACACCAATTCTTCCCAGATGTAAAGCTCAGAGGACAAACAAGGGGAAAGCAATGTAAAAAGTCTACTTGCTTGCATGCAGCCAGCAGACACCAAGGTCTTGAAGAGGTAAAAAGCCTCAGTAACTGTGAGACTCAAAAGTTCCTCAACTGTTCCGCCCCAAGTCTTTTGCGAACTTATGAACAAAGCAGGCTGAGGACTTTGTTTCACAAAATGTACCAAACACAAGACCTTGCACTGGCTTTTAAAAGCAAGGTTCCAAACTTTTGTGAAAATCTTCCATAAATACAATGACAAATGACAGCCTCTGAATTGCCACCACAAGCTGGAAGTTCTATTTTAGCAAAGATACACAGTACACTTGCAAGGGAAACAAAACAGAAATCTCAAGACTGCAATAAAAACTTATTTAACAGCTTAACAGGTAGAATTTCATTTGTCTAAGTGAAGAATCAAACCACTATTTATCAGCCTATCCTGGAAAGACTGAAGTTTTCAAGTTTCTAAACACATCTTTCACTAAAATTTACTTAAAATAAAGAAATTGTCCTAAGGATAATTATAAGAATATCTCAATCCTATTTAAAGGTTAGGTACCCTGTGAAGAGAAAATCTCTACTGCATTAAAGGACACATCTAAGTTACACAGTCAACTGAAAACTCAAAATCCTGCACTTCAGAGATTGAACATCACTATCTGTATTAAGGAAACACCCCCTTCCCTCCATACCTGACACGATCCAGGGTAACAAGGAGCTAAAATGAATTGTCCCCATCTGGGACCAGAAAATCATCTTTCTGAGAAAGAAATGACAAATGAGCTCTGACACTGTCACTTGTTTTGTGAAGAGAGTAAACTATGTGTTTCATTCTCACCCACTCTCCAAATCTTACATATGTTTTATACACTGAATTTTCTTCCTCCTCCTCTTAACGCTTCGATCTGTTTTCCTATCTTCCCCCACATGTATTTTGCAAAACAAAATATGAATCAGAGTTGA
This sequence comes from Alaudala cheleensis, assembly GCA_013398995.1. Classification (NCBI taxonomy): domain Eukaryota; kingdom Metazoa; phylum Chordata; class Aves; order Passeriformes; family Alaudidae; genus Alaudala; species Alaudala cheleensis. The sequence continues at coordinate 2,548 of VWYE01022094.1, forward strand.
ATATGACAAAATGTCTAACTCCATGGGTCTGGTCTGATCTGGAGGCAGGATCTTTGTAGTGATGCAGACCTGTAACCTTTATGATTCCAAATTTTGATGTTTCTCTGAATGCACAGGTTGTCTGACTGTGTTTTGTGCATTACTGATCCAAGCTCAGACGAGCCCCAGAGATTTGCATACTTTTCAACATGAACTCGGTCACTTGGCAGAGAAAAATACAAACATCCACAAAGGAGAGCACGCACAGCAAAGAGACTGAATAGGCAACACCAAGAACAAAAAGAAGGCTAAAGATGCATGGCACATACTGCACAGAACTGGATTCCTTACCAGACTCCAATGGTTACATCCTCCTCTGGCTGCAAATAATAATTACAGGTGTGGTTTAAACCTTGATCCTGTGGTCTTTTCAAGTCAATAAAATATGGGACCCTCACTGAAAAAAAAAAGAAAGAAAGAAAGAAACATTTTAATTTTTACATTTATTTTCTTACAAAATTTATCGGGGATTGAGAGAGATGGGAACCCTGATTTCCTGATCAGAATTTGTTTTTACTGAGATTTTCCAAATCCTTATATACTGTTTTAGGAGGGTTAGTAATTTTTTCTTCAATGATTATGTTAAACATCACACAAACAAACAAACATTTTACAACATCTCTTGCTTGCAGAAGTTTGATTCAATCTTCTTTTTCCTGTCGCCAGACTTGATCCAATCTTCTTGTAATCTTCAAAGCTCTGTTTGTTCTTGTCAAGGCATCTTGGTTTATCAAACTAACTATGCTTATTAAATACACAGCACCCTGTCCTGTGTACCCCAATATCTCCTACAAAAACTGCTTAACCAAGGCACTGGAGAGCTGTACAAACTGGTCCACTGTGCTGGGAAGACCTTTTTGTGTAGAAGGATGAATTTGCTACAGCTGTGATTTAAAACATGAACAGCAAAGAGAGCAAGGTAAGAAGACACAGGCAACCACCAAAAAAACAGGGAACAGGCTAAAATGAAGAGAAGGTGGGGGAGACCGACAAAGCTTCCTTTGACAAACATTTAACCATCTCTGTCCAGTCTGCTTTATAAATCTCTGCTGCATCAGGGGCATGAGTTAGCTGATTTGGATTCAGTCTTTTCCCATAACATGGAGCTCCACTACAGCAGAACCAGGAAGCCTGTCTCCTTGAGACTGAGTGGTACAGCAATTAACACAACAAAGCTTTTGTGCTATTGACACAAAAAGAAAAACTGATAATGGTGACAGTCAAATCTCATTTCACTTACCCTCTAAAAAACATTGAACTTTACACAAACATAAAAAACAACGCAGACAACAGTCAATGTTAACCCGACAAATGTGGACCCTCAGACTGCAAATCTTTGCTTGTGCCAAGTGTCTGCTCTTATGCAAAAGCATATGGGAGAGTCCCAGACAAGCCATGCATGGCACCAGGGACCTGCTGGGTCTCATGAGGGCCATGGATCCTCCAAGAGGATGGCAGGTTCTGCAGTCAAGGTCTGGACAGGCACACAAGTCACTTCTACCAGTGCTCTGGGAAAATCAGGCAACTTCTCTGTGCCTTTGTGGTGGTTTAACATCAGCCAGAAATTCAGGCCTCGGATCCTTTTTATCCCCAACTCCAGAGGCCCAGGGGTTGCCCTCAAGTCTCTCCAGGTACCTTTTGCCAGAGACTCCAGGAAGGACCATTCTCCCCAGCAGCACAGCACATTTTTTTACATACTGTCCTGTCCTGACTGGCCCAAGGGCTACTACGTGGGCAATCTCCTGTTTGATCTGTTTAAAGGCTTGCTGTTACTCAGAGCCCCACTTGGAATAATTATTCTTCCATGTCACAAGATAGAGAGCGCTTAGAGTCTGGCTGTCCTCTGGGATATACAGCCTCCAAAAACCCAAAGCTCCTAGGAAAGCTGTGTTTCCTTCTTGCTGGTCGCTGGGGACATCGCTGCTGTTCTGTTGACCATGTCCATTGGAATCTGACAACATCCATCTTGCCATTTTACTCCTAAAAACCCAATTTCCTAGGCAGGTCCCTTGATCTTACTTTGTTTTGTGGCAAAGCTGGCCTTTAGGAGGATCTGGATTATTTTCTCCCTATACTCAAAAACTTCCTCTGCTGTATTATTGTCCCAACTGATGAATTAATCAATGTACTGTAAGTGTTCTGGAGCCTCACCCTTTTCCAGTGCAGTCTGGATCAGTGCATGGCAAATGATGGGACTGTATTTCCACCCCTGGGGCAGTTAATTCCAGGTGTACACCTCTCCAGGCAAAGGCAAACTGTGGCCTCCACTCTGCTACTGAAGGAATGAAGAAAATTGCATTATGGTGGTACCACTGGCATTTTACCACCATGCAGGTCAAACCCCAGTGTTGCAGGAGAAATGGACTTTTGTACAGTAAACTAATATGGTTATGCAGAAGTTACTTTATTGTTTACAATAAGTAACAGTTATAGATTCTAAGATGCATATTCATGCGATCACACATTATTTGATTGGATTTTCTGCTTTGTCTACGAGGTTGGCACGCACCCCTTAAGGTACTTAATTGGTCAAAGTCTATCATTAAGTTGAGTTCACTTTTATTTGAGGTTTGCATTTTTGATGGTTAGTTTTTCAGGTTCTTCGTTCTTATTTTAGTCTTGCTTTTGCTTCGGTGGCTTTGGTAAATTCCTGAGGGTTTGAATAACAAAACTACAGGTGTTCTGATAAGATTACAAGGAATTTGGTTGGTACACAGAATGACTTAATTCTTGCAAATACATTGCTACACAGTGTACCTCGTGGTGTGAACCCTCTCTCGAGCAGGGAGGGGCCTGCTCCCAATAGCAGAGACTCTGGTCTGTATTGGCAGGACATGGGACATTTCCTCCTTGAATTGCCATTGGTCCTCTTTAATTTGGTCCTTTTAACTTTCTTCTTTAAACTTTTTAATTCCTTGGACAGTCTTTCCGTGGATGAGGTGCAGGCCTGTACCAGGGAGGAGATGGTTTCTTCATACAGCCAGAGTTTGGGAACCAAAGTGTCCACTTTTTGGTCTCCTCTTTTCCACAACATCAGTGCCAATGAGCTGACACATGACACTGGAGTGCTCCACAGGAACTTATAACACATGGTTTGTGTACACTGGATGTCATCTGGGTTTACAGGGGACTGCTCCTTCTTTGAATCGTTACAGATCACCTCCAGCATGGCTGATTATCTCAGGTACTGGATACCTTGCTCCATGGTGTTCCACTTGTCTCGGTGCACTACAAGGTCATCCTTGCAAAGACATCTTTCCCTCATGCTTGACAGGAGCCACTTCCAGAGGCTGAGAGTTTTTGGTCTTTTCCCAATGCCCAGCCAGTGCCTGCATCCTGGGATAGGAACCCTAATTGCTCGGCTTCCTTGGAGCAGCCAGGTAACCGGGGACTCACCTCACAACTCACCTGGGGGTAGGGATCAGGTGATTATCTCTGGCCCCACCTCTTGCTTTGGTTGTGAGGGTTCTGCTTCCTTTTCATCACTCACTACACAGACGCTGATTTGGTCTTGGATTTCTTGTTCTGTAAAGGGCCAACTGCTCCTGGCACAGGTTCAGCTCTGGTTCAGCTACAGTTTGAGTGACCACAGTGCCTGCTGCTCTGCTTTTCTTCCCCTTCCCCTGAGGGTCCTGTCCAGTAATGAGCAGTGTCTAATAATTAGCAGCCAGGGCTCAACACATTGCAACAACTTCCCCCTCTTTGGAACTGCCATGGTGATTTTCTTCCAAATATTCTGGTTCTTTACCAAGGTCTCATATTTGTTCGGGGGTGAACTTCCAAAACCACTGGAGCAGAATACTCCTTCAAAAGCTGGCCCATTTTCTCCCACTCTCCATGCTACTCATGACTATCCACTTCCAGGGCAGGTTTCTGGATAATTTCCCTGGAAATCTTTGTCCTGACTCTAAACACACTGTAGACCATACTGAGGAAACCTGGCAAACACAGCAACAAAAACATGCTATAGAACAATTAGTTTGGTCACTTGTGAGTAAGCAGAGGTAGGAACTTCAATGAGACCTAACAAAGCTCTGGAAAAGCAAAATCACTGAAACCTGCACTATTCAAGTTACATAGCTGTCAGTTCTGACAATCAAAGCACAAGAGCTGCCGCGCACATGTGCACACTTCTCAGCAACCACGATCCAAGGTATGAGAACACACAAAGCATGCAATCAAAACTAGATAAGTTATAAAAAAACAATGTATCCATAGTTGGTCCTTCTAGCTTCAACAGTCAAAAGAAAATTTTTTTCAAAACTTCATTACAAAATACACGTGATGTTTAAATGTAAATTTAGATTGCTGGATTTAATTTCACTTGCTTGCTGTCTATTCATGCAACTGCGTGGAACCCTTCAGTAAAACACATCTGACATACTACACAGATTTCCTGAAGGAAAACTCGTTTGGCTGAAAATTTGCTTCAGTTTGGTCACTGTCCTAGGGTGACTTTATGATGCTTGTATCCCCAAACCATCTGTTCTGTCTGTGTTTAGATCTTGTGTTCTGTACCTTTAAGACTGGTTCTGAGAGCGAAGGGGGAGAAAAGAGAAGTGCGGAGTTTGTTTTCAGAAAGGCAGCTCACTCTCCCCAGCATTTCAGCTCCTGGACTGTTCGTCTGAAGCACGGACAGGTGGAGGGACAGAGATCTCCTTTGCTTTTAGTTAGTTTTAGCTAGCTAGGGCAGAGAAGTTCCCTGGACTGTTTTTTTTTTTTCCTTTTTCTTGGGACTGTTTAAACCTGCTCTGGACTGAAAACCCACAGGAGCACTGGGAGCTCACACCTGTGGGCCACCCGGGCCCAGGATGGCATTTTCCAGCACCGGAGGGATTGATAAAAGACTGAGCGAGCCGAGCTCCCATGGCAAGGACTTTCTCAATTTTGCCTGGTTTTATTGTTTCATATTATTCATTTTTATATTTCTGGGCACTTGGTTCGTTAAATAAATAGCTTTTTCCCCTTTTCTCTAAGGAGATTTTTTTTTTCCTAGACCAATAGGGGGAGAGGTCGTTTCAGTTTGCTTCCCAGAGGGACCCCATTTGGAGGTTTCCTCACAAATTTGCCCTAAACCAGGACAGTCACTCTATTTATAGAAAGACATGCTACAGAAACCACCAGGGCCACAGACAATGCTTTATAAACCACAATCTTGTGAAGTTTACAACCTGTCAAAGTTCACGTCCTTCACAAGCTGTTCACATGCAGGGTGAAAGTGAAGGCAAAGAAATGAACGACAAAGACACCCCTCCCCTTGCCCCCTCACCCAACCACCCACCTGAGTCACTTACCAAAGTTTAGGAAGACCAGCTTTCCCTGAATAGCAGGGCAAAGTTTTACTAGAAATGGGATGGCTATGTACATTCCCAGCAACCAGAATATTAACTTCCTCAATCGAAACCATAATCTGTATCGCCTGCATAAAAGAAAAACAAAAATAGAAAGACAGAGCTGAATACAGCAGAATTTTTATGGAGCAATTTTCACAACAATCCGCGTTCTTGGTATTTTTGAAAATCTGGTCCTTTACACTTTACACAAAACCTAATTTCAAACAGTTTGTCTAGCTTCCGTTGTTTGAGAGAAGCAGAAGAACCCAAAATATCAGCTGATGGCATACAGCTTAAAAAAAGGGAATAGAAACTCCCTACTGATTACATTTTAAAATACTCAGTAGCAAGAGCTTTTTTTTCCTGCTAACTTAACAGATTTCAGAATCTCTAAAAGGCATATCACATGTTCATCTCCTAAAAGTAGCCTGACCATAATTCCCATTTAGATCACTATCAGATTTTCTTTGGTTAGGTTTTCACATATTTTGAGGAACTATGTGTAATGAGACTGATAAAGTTACACATGATCTCATGTACAGACTGGAGCAGACATTCTGCCTTGTCCAGCTAAAAGGGTCCATACCTCTCAATGCCCTGGAAAGCAAGCCTTTGTAAACTATAAAACATAATAAATTTCATAATCTGCAGCATTATTCTCTAAGAATTGCCCCAACATTGTATCTCGATTTTCTCTTGAGTATTCTGATTAGGAAGATTAAGCTAAAAAACAAACGAAAACCAAAACCACAAAAATGAAAACAAAACCACCAAACAAACAAACAAAAATCAAGTAACACACAGCAGCTAGTCAAGTGATGTATCTCAAAATTTCCTTTATTGTATCAGAATAACTAGCAAATACACACTCGTATGTCTATATATGCACATATGTTTACATAAAGGCATACTTGTAATGATTTAGTTGACCAACATTTCATGTGCACTGAGGTTTCTCAACCAGCCCTGTAATCAAGAACTGAAATCCATGGGAAGCCTTCAGGCAACAAAATTTCTGTTGCTTTTCAGCAGAGTCTTGAGCAAGAATCATGTTCCATGCCAGTGAGCAAACAGTTCTCAGTACTGGGAACTGCAGGCAGCTGAAATCAGAGAACAATTTTTCCAAAGGGCATGAAATTATTAATCTCTCATTTGGCAATTCTTGGAGCTGACATACTAAACTTGCTCTAGACTAGTGCTAAGAGGGTTTAGCCACTGTCAGCTAGTTGAAATTGTCAGATAGAGAGCCTAAAGACCCATTTTTAACACATTTGTACAAGAAAAATGAGTACACACACAGAACTGGGATGGAAATAGCTTAATCATGCACCAAAGTTTTCAAAATCTCTGCCAGGATTTCACTTCTACAGAATAAAATCCCCACTAGCTTAGGAATGTGAAAAACAAGGTTCACTTTCCTGTAAATTTAAAAGGTGTTATAAACAGACAATAAGAGACAGAAATAAAGCAAAGGGGTTACATAGCTGTCTGGGTGCTTGGCATTCAGCCAAGAGCACATCTATCATCTTCGAAGGTTCACTTTAAATACTTTTCCCATTAAGTCAGCCTGTTGCATATTCATAGACCTTTATGCATATTCATACTTTTCCAAAAACTAGTTTCCATATCCTAGGAACCTTTTTGCATGGCCACTCCTTGGGTCCGCCTTTTTAGAGCATGTGTGTTTCTTGCCTGTGGTTTTAATCCTGCTTCTTTATCACCTCCAGTTTGGGCTGTGGTCCATACTTTCTTCAGATGGCAGGTGCTGATAATTTGGCATATCAATAGCAGGGTCCTCATTGTATGTTCACTGGATGTTATCCCAACCATTACAAGCCTAATTATACAACAGCTAACCCTCTATCATGTCTAAACAAAATATAAAAATTATATCCTCACAGCAGAGTTATTTTAACATTATACATATAACATTCATCTTAATATTTGCAAAAAGCCAACAATATAATATGTATTTATAACAGGAAGACAACAGAGCCAGGTCTCACCTCTTCCAGGCACAACCAGAGCACATCAAAACAGGGGCTCTTCAGACATCTGAGTGGCAAAGCACTTCTCATGGCATAGCCACAAGTTGGACCCAGGAAAAGAAAACACTCAGAGGACATTGTTCAAGTAACGCTGACAGAGCTCAGGAATTATTCCAGTTTCTCCCTTTTGGAGACTGAACTGAGGCATCCCTTTCTTTGCTC